>CM067374.1:60494107-60916109 GCA_034401795.1 Chaetoderma sp. LZ-2023a | reverse complement strand
CGACACGACGATGTTCACCGTAATACTGATAATGCAGGTTATTGGGCTGGTAATAGACTAATAGCGGGCGAATATGGCCCACGATTAGTCTAGTATCAGCCTAGTAACTTGCATTATCGGCGAATGTTCTAGGAAAATGTCCGTGGTAATATTCACATCGGCGTCAAGAGGATCACCAAAATTATGTTGCAAGCCAACAGCTAAGCATTGGAATGGGTATATGTCATAAGCAAACTACATCACTTCCCCATGCATATAATAGGACATAAAGAAATTAGACATGGAAATTGCGGGTTCGGTAAAGGTCGTGGTTTTTGTTTTAAACATATTTTATAGTCAATTAACAGCAATGGATTGAGTCACAAGGTAAACTGACTTAGATTCAACTCTTTGCCTAAAAGACTACAAAAGGCGGTATGTTACAATTTTACATAATAATTTTACAATAAAATGCAATTTGATATTTACATATATACATTAACATTATTTACGCTCACAGTTTTTCAGTTGTAATACTACTAAGAATAGTGAAACTAATATTGAAAATTGAAACTAAAACCTCCGTCAAGTTTATCAATTGTATGTCTTTGATAGATTTATAACTTAGTAAACATGCTGTAAATATTTTGAACCTAACAGGGGAATTAATACTGAGCCATGCGCTACGCCTGCATGTATTGGCGAATACGATTGGTTAGCTCCAACCATTTGCTTTCTATTCGTAAGGTATTTTTCTAACCATATATATACAATGATCATGTTATACCATTTTGTCTGATTTTAAAGCATATACCTATGAGCCACACTCTGTTGAAAGCCTTGGAGATGTCACAAAATATTGAACAAGATATCAAACGCTCGTCCAAAGCCTTCGTCAATATATGACACAATTCTATAAGTTGGAATGTTGCAGAGTATCCAGGACGAAATCCGGATTGATATTTAAAAATAAGATTATTTGTATGTAAATGGTTGTATATGGATTTGAAACCAATTCTCTCCATTATCTTTCCTAAGACACTTAGTAGCTCGATTGGTCGATAGGTTTCAGGATGCTTTTTGTTTCCTTTTTTAAATAATTGGTTTACGGACGCAATTTTCCATAAGTTGGGAAAACATTTGATTGAAGGGATTTGTTAAAGAGAATAGAGGCAAAGATATAGTTTCATTAACAGCTTTTAACATCTGGTGGCTAATCTAATCGTGACCAGAGGCTTTATTTATCAGTAGAATCTTTATAGTGTCCTCTACTTCTTGTGGCTGTATACTGTCGTCGTGGTTTTGATGCAGTTATATGATATCATATATCAGTACCATTTAGTGTCGCAGCGTTGACCTGTTAGTGTAGTGCTCGGAGTGCTGTATCCAGGTGATCGATGCATCACGTGATGAGATGAACTATTTTCATAAAAAAGCAACATATGGGCTACAACCAATACTAACAACCCCCTCACGACACCACCCCACCCCACCCCCACCCACGCACCCCAGCCCCAAACACACTCGTGTTAACTTAAAGTTATAATGACAAAGCCAGCAGAAAAAGGCTGTGGTCTTGATGGATGTTCATCTGTAAGCCAAGAGAAAATTATTTTTAGATTTACGACAGTAATGGCTGTCTCGATAAACGAGTCAGCTGTTCATAATTCTAGTGGTAAATTTTAAAAGATTGTCTTCGATTGGCCTGCAAATGGACACGGACCAAATACAAACCGTATTCTCTCGACCGTTAACCCTTTAGAGCGCTCAAGCCGGTCAAAACAACCTCTAAGTTGGTCACAAGAAATATTAATTTGCAGGACAAAAGCTATTTTTGTAAATTCAAATGATAAATTTACAAAAATAATTTTCTCTTGGCCTGGACCATTAAAGGGTTAATGAACCTTTCTATTTGTAGCTATGCCCCGCCCATCACCAGCTAAGCTCCACCCACACCTCGCCGTGTTGGATTGATCGATCTCCCAAATGCCCTAGCTATCAATTTCCTGAAAACTATACGGGGAAACTGTTGAATATTTTGTAACTAATTTGACTGGGTGCTATTGTGCACAGTCAAATTAGTTTCAAAATATTCAACAGAATATTTATTAAATAGTAAAAGCAAACAATTTGTACAACAACGCATAGACCGGCTTCAAATATGCGTTCTTGGCGTACTTATCGACGTCATTCATGACGTCATTGATTATGATGTCATTGTACATATCACGCAGTTCATTATGACGTCATATGATGGGTGGGTACTCTGGAAAGGTGAATTGATATAAGTATAATTTTGAGCGTTCCAAGCCGCTGTAGACACAACCCATGTAAACTTGTAATAGATGCTATGTAGTCGGGCCACTAAACCGTGAACGATGCATCGCTTGCTGAGACAAAACGGTCTCATAATCGGCAAACGAGTGTGTCTACTTACTGATCCGCTAATTGATGTGATATATCCGGGTCACTCAGATAGTGATTGGGATTAATGCTGGAGGGGGTGATGGGGATGCAATAAAGGCTCGCTAAACCGTTAATCTCCTCAAACTTTTCATTCCAAGTTATGAGGGGGTTAAAAGTTCAGATTTACCTAAATACACAGGAGTGGAGACATTTTGAATGTGTGGGGTGGGCGGGTTTGGAGGTGACTGGGTCTCATTTCTCGTTTCTCTTTAGTTTTGTTTCCTGTAAGAAACGAGAAGAGAAGATCTGGTGAAAGCATGGTGGGAGTTGAGAGGAAGGGTCGGGGTGGGTAAATGGGGGGTAAATGACGACGGTATGGAATAACCATGAATATGGTCTGTTAATTCAATTATTCGTATTGTTTAATCTATTATATTAATGGCTAACTGCTATCCGACAATGAAAGTGTTTGAAGGGGCTGTTCTTTTCTTTTCTATTCTTTTCTAATCTCTTTACATCATTTTTCTCCCTCCTCTCTCTCTCTTTCTCTCTCTCTCTCTCTCTCTCTCTCCCTCCACCCCCCCCCCCCCTGCTGTCTGATAATATGACATTGTGGGACGGTTGAGTGGCGTTGAGTCCCACGTAATGTTTGGTCAGCCAGTGAGATAACATCACTGATAATTATCACTGGTTAGTCTCTGGTCTAGTGGAGTTATCACCTCTGGGTTTTTTCCGTACCGGAATTATCTGATCTACAGTCAGGTTATTGTTTGTCTGGTGGATTCCATTTTTAGATTGGTTTCCAAGGTCATTGTGACAGTTCATTCTTGCGATGATACCCCCACTGCCTCGACCCTGATAAAATAGGTTACTGGGATGGAACTGGGCCAATACCGAGCCAATACGACTTTCCCAGAACTGGCCGTGTAACCTGCGTTTATTGGGGTGGTGGGGGGGTGGTGGTTTGACCCAATCATATGATGAGAAACACGTCTCAGATTGAAACAACAATACCGATAGTGCCCTTGCCCGAGAAACTTCAACCAGAGTCGCCAATACAACTTAGTTAACTCAGATTACTGGGCCGATGCAGGGCTGATACCGTGCCGTATCGGCCCGGTAAGCTGCGTTATCAGAGAGGGATCCATATCTAGCTCCTCTCCACGAAGCTATGTTATTTTTAGAATATTCAACAGAATATTTGTTAATTTGTAGTCATCATAGACAAATAATTCGTATAATAGTCACCGTCATTTCGATTTACGTGACAGAGCTTATTATGATAGTGACGCTAGCTAATTAGTAAGTGATTGATAATGGCGTCAGATACGTCAGTGACAGATCGGATCCCTCAATACACTGGAGATATTGCGTGTAGAGTGACGTCTGAAAAAACAGTAGTTCCAAAAATGGAACATAAACCCGCACCAGTAAGTTCGGGGACCAGTATCCCGCGACAGTATGCTACCTGTATGACAAAGCTCTAGAAGACATACCTGTAATTAGGCACATCTGATATGAATACCACATTTATCATATGCATAGCGCCTAGAGTAACCGACAAAAAGAGGCTTAAGATAATCCGTTTTTGGTAGAGACCAAGATCACCAACTTGCACTAGAAGATCGTCAAACTGCATTTTTATTCTTTCTTGACCATCCACTGGAGTATGGAGATATCGTTGTTCACGTGAGCGTAATTATAACGACTTTGCATATGCTTTGTAAGATATACTCATTATGAAATTTTTTTTGTTGAAATCTTGAGCTGACTAAATGAGTCAGGCTCGCTCGTTTACTTAACCGAACGCTAGTTCAACGACAACTTGGTCACATATTGATGTTCGGTACACTAGGACCTATTTTACACAACTTTATCTCTGTCTTTATCTATCCTAAGAGTGTCTACCTGCTGCTTGATAGCAGTAACCCTTTTATTTCCATGGTATGTGACAGGGTTAGCAGTCGTTAATTTTACAGCTATATAAATTGCTACCGGTCGCTTCGTCGGAATCTCCAATTACTAGTTCTATATTATATTTTGTATCATATTGCTACTAAGTAAGCGGTGATTTATATGACAATGGATATGTAGGCAGTGCATGACGCCAGGGACATGAGTGTAGTGTAGTGGTTGAATATTTTGGAACTAATATGATTGGAAAAAAAATTGGAACAATGCTTAACTTTTACCTTATCGCTAAGTAACTAGACTATCAGGAAAATAGGATTTATTTCTATTTCTTGTAGGCCGATGTTTTCTAGTCAAATGGAAATGGAAAACACCCAGATATGTAAAACGAAGCAAAAGCCCAATTACTTTATAATGTCAGATAATCTCAGTAGAATATTTTTCTGCTAATTTGACTGGAGGCTGTTGTTGTCTAAGGCATCAACAGATTTTGGCCAAATTATTTTTAAAAGTATGCAACAACTTACTGTAGGTTGCATTTGAAAGTCAATACTGGGATTTCAGTGTTGAGATGGTTAAGTGTAAATAAGTAAAACGTGAAACATGATAACTAGTAAATTCCTTATTGCAATGTATATAAAATGTGTGAGTGCGCGAGTATCTATGTGAGTGCGGGAGTGGGTGCATGCGTGTATGTGAGCGAGTGTGAGTGTGAGTGCACATGATAGTGTGCGTGAGCGTGTGCATGCTTATTCTTATCATAAGGTAATGGTAAACGCAACAACTACCAGGTTTTAGACGCTTTGGCGAGAGTTGACAGACCGACCGACCGACCGACCGACCGACCGACCGACCGACCGACCGACCGACCGACCGACCGACCGACCGACCGACCGACCGACCGACCGACCGACCGACCGACCGACCGACCGACCGACCGACCGACCGACCGACCGACCGACCGACCGACAGACAGACAGATAGACAGACAGACAGACAGACAGACAGACATACAGACAGACATACAGGCAGGCAGGCAGGCAGACAGACAGAATTATAAGAATATATAAGAAGATAATAAATTAAAGATAACAATATTAGTCTACATCCACTTTTTAGTTGTTATATTTCCAATGTAATAATCTGTTTGTATTTTTTTGTAGATATATATATGTATTTCTGTACATAGTTGTATATATATATATATATATATATATATATATATATATATATATATATATATATATATATATACACACCTGTGCAAAAGTTAAGCACCAGCACAAACAATAGAACGTAGAAACATGATGGTACAACTAGGCTGCCATACTTTTTGTCCCCGCGTTAGCTGACATAATTCCAAGTACGAAATGCACATGCATGCATGACTTCACGCCGCTTGATGTCCGTGCGTGGCGGGAAACAGCACACGTGTACAGTTATGTAAAAGTCCAGTTTGAGGTGTAGAACATTACATACAGATTTAAGCGACAAGATTAGGAATTTTGTGTTCATGATCTTGGTTTATTTGTACAGAGAGAATTAGCTCTTGATTGTGAACCGCTATGGCAAGACGAAGGTTAAGTGATCGTGTGAAATGGCAAATCATAGGCATGCATACCACTGGTATGTCATGCAGAGAGATTGGCAGACAGCTGAACATTAACCATACTGTAATCAGTCGTTTGATTGCAAAACATGGGCAAACTAACGAGGTGAAGGACAGGCCTAGATCTGGAAGACCGAAGAAGACTACTGCCCGTGATGATCGAGCCCTAGTACGCCTTGTTAGGAGATCTCCATTCACCAACAGCAGAGTGCTCAGCCAGCAATGGGAAACGCGCAATAGAGTGTCAATGTCTACCGTCAAAAGGAGACTGTATGCTGCTGGCATGAAAGCTAGGAGACCTGTCAGACGTCCTCTCCTCACTGCACACCACAAAGAGGAGCGTCTGAGGTGGTGCAACGAAAGAAGACACTGGAACATGAGATCCTGGAGACGGGTACACTGGTCCGATGAAAGTCGGTTCCTGCTTCATGCCACAGATGGTCGAACTCGTGTATGGAGGTCCAGACGCACGGCGTACGACCAACGTAACATCATGGAAGAAGTTCCATTTGGTGGAGGTTCCGTTATGATATGGGGGTGCATCTCATTTGATTGTAAGCTGGATCTGTTGACTGTACCTGGAACACTAAATGGACAAAGATATCAAGATTCCATACTGGATAGAGTTGTGGTCCCTCATTTTGTAAATCATGCACCTGGAACCCACCCTATATTCATGGATGACAACGCCCGACCACATCGTGCTAGAGCTGTGCATGAATACCTCCGCCAGAATGCCATCGAAACCCTACCATGGCCAGCAAGGAGCCCTGACATGAACCCTATTGAGCATATCTGGGACATTCTGGGAAACATGGTGAGAAGGAGGGATCCTCCTGTGCAGAACCTACAGGAATTAACAGACGCACTCCATCTTGAATGGCAACGAATACCACAATGGCGTATCAGTCGGTTGGTGACCAGCATGAGACGTCGTGTCCAGGCCGTCATCCAGGCACAAGGTGGATATACCCGGTATTAATAATGACAGTCTCAAACTCGTGCACAGATGTTAAACTTCGTTTTCAGACACCATTAATGACAATCTAGCCACGTGTGTCAACTGTAGGGCAATAGTTGTCAGTTGTGTCAACGTAACCATATTCAGGCCTCGTTTTCAAGTTCAAACAAAAACATACAGTGTTTCCCCACCATCATAATCAGCATTCCTCTAGTTGCATTATTACCTCTTGCACTAAGATGGATGGGTACATAAATGTTTATGCTATTGCTTTCTTCATAGCACATGAATATACCCTCGCATGTGCGTAAAAATAGGGTGGTGCATAACTTTTGCACAGGTGTATATATATATATATATATATATATATATATATATATATATATATATATATATATATATATATATATATATATATATATATATATATATATATATATATATATATATATAATTATTATTATTATTATTATTATTATTATTATTATTATTATTATTATTATATTTAGCCAAGCTCGACCCACACCTCGCTCGTGTTGGGATCGATCGATCTTTGAATTTCCTGCCTATCAATTTCCAGAAAACTATACAGGTGAGCTGTTGAATATTATTTGACTGGGTGGTGTTGATGCAACAGCGCCAAGTCTAATCAGTTTCAAAATATTCAACAGCATGTTTCTAAAATTAAATAGCAAAAACATACAATTCGTACAACGTTTCGGACTATTAAGCGTTAAAGATGGCTTAATCGAATCATTCTTGACGTCACGATTATGACGTCAGCATACACGTCGCGTAGTTGATTATGACGTCATATGATTGAGTGAGGAATGGATTCATGAATTGTACCATGTTACAATCCACCTTTACAGAGTATCCATATATCAATTTGACGTCAAATGACTTCATAATCAGCTGAGCGGCGTGTGGGATGACGTCATAATCATTACGTTATAAATGATTCGATATGGCCCGTCTTTAACTCTTAATAGTCTGACAAGTTGTCCTAATTGTATGTCTCTACCATTTAATAAACATGGTGTTGAATATTTTGAAACTAATTTGACTGTACGCTTCACAGAGTAATCTACCTTGTATCCTACGAATCAAGTTAATCTTATGATTTATATAAATCCTAGTTATTAGAGTTCTACCAGTCAGTTTACCAGAGTTCAGAGTGGGCCTAATGTCATTGATAATAATACTAACTATAATATCCCCCACTGTTAATCAGCAAGGTACGTGTTTTCCAGATAATATCAATAGACCTTTCCAGAGTATCCATCTATGGATCTGACGTCATATGAGGTCATAATCAGCTAAGCGGCGTGTAGGATGACGTCATAATCATTATGTTATACATGATTCTATATGGCCCGTCTTTAACTCTTAATAGTCCGATACATTGTACGAATTGTATGTCTCTACTATTTAATAAACATGCTGTAGGCAGCAACAGAGGCCAGTCAAATTAGTTCCAAAATATTCAATAGCTTACCTGTATAGTTTTCTGGAAATTGATAGTCAGGGAGTTCAGTGATCGATCGATCCCAACACGAGCGAGGTGTGGATGGCGCTTAGCTAGAGATGGGCGGGGCATAGCTGAAAATGGAAAGGTTCATTCATCTGCTGAGAATGACTAAGTCAATAAAGCAGATAAAACGGTTAATGATGATAATCCAATCATACAACATTATGGGGCTGTGTTCACGAAGAGCGCATAACACACGCTCCAGTATAACTGGCTGCACATATTTACAAGACCTGACCACACCATCTTCGCGAATAGGCGGTAGACTTACGCCCAAGTTACGTCTCTTTTATGACGTAAGCCCTCTTCATGAATACTGGCCCAGGTGTTGTTTCTAACAGTTATTCGGACCATCAATCCACCATACCGCCTCCCAAACACCACAATAATTCACCTTTCCAGAGTATCCATCCACCAGCTGGCCTCGTATGACGTAATCAGCTCAGCGCGTGTATGATGACGTCATAATCATTACGTCCCAAAGGATTCCATATAGACTGTCATCAAATCTCAAATGGTCCGACACGTTGTGTGAATTGTATGTCTTTGTAATTCTTTGCTATTTAATAAACATGCTGTTCAATATTCTGAAACTAATTTGACTGGGCGCTGTTGCTGCCTAAGCTGCCTTAGGCAGCAACAGTACCCAGTCAAATTAGTTTCAAAATATTCAACAGCTTACCTATGTAGTTTTTTGAAAATTGATTGTCAGGGTGTTCAGAGATCGATCGACACCAACACGAGCGAGGTGTGGGTGGAGCTTAGCTAGAGATGGGCGGGGCATAGCTAAAACCGGAAATGTCCCTTGTAGTCATAATGTGACTAATGCATATTATCACACCATACCTAGTGTCTTACCTTAACAGCATAGTACAGGAAACGTTAAACCTCTGGATGCCACAAATGTGAGTTCGGTATCACTTGACTCGAGCCAACTCTTTCCAAAAACACCCCCTAGAATGTGGGTAACTATTGGAAGAAAACGTATATAGGCATAGCGTCAATTCTATTATCACCAGAAACACAATCAAACAAGCACTTGGAACTGAAAACGCCAACTCTGAGAAACGCATATGTGCTAAAGCTAATATAAAGCCACAAGCTCAGCTAAATGGGTATTTGACAAGGAAACCACACTTAAAGTGCATCCAATGGCCAAACAGACTACGGTGAAAAAGTTGTCCTGTCAAGTGGAACGCAAAGCAGATGACACAGAAATTTCCAGAATAAAGAACAACCCGTTAACATCGCCATCAAATGGAAATTAAAGGTTAAAAGTATGTCGAAAATACCACTGTCAGATAACGTTGCTGTTCATGAATGAGTTTTCTTCATTTATGGAAAACAATATTCTAACCGTCTCCCAAGAGCAGGGGCGCCGGAAGCACGGGGGCAGCTGTGCCTTTTACCCATTTCTATAAGAAAAAGGTTGAACTTTAGTTTCGAAGTTCAAAAAAATGATTTTTTGAATATTCAGAGCAGACTGAGCAGTTGTATTGTATCGGCTGTAGCGTGTTTTGGCATTCAATCCATAAAAGTAATATGGGTCTGCTTCTAGGCCGGATATATCTTACGTCACAGACTGATGATGACTCATAACTGATCGGCCTTAGCGAGGAATCAAACCATCAATGTACCCACTATTACTGTAGTGGCAGTTGCATGTAACATATTGACTAATTTATTATCTGAAGACGCTTCACGCATCTTTGCAAGTAAAGGTAAGATACAACTGTTAACTTTGAACTGATAGCGGCCCACTCTCCGTTAATGCATTAGTGGATAGAATAGAATATATGCGCGTTGACGGGCGGCTGGGCACAGCCATGTCGTACCACTATTCCCTACGATGCTCATGGCATACTATAATTGACAACTCTCAAAATCAAATTTGTAATTGACGTGTGAACCGTATGCAAAGGTAGAGATAATTTGTATACACATGACCGAAGTGTGGACTCGATGTCGGTGGGCCAGCTGAAGAATGCATCTATGATTTGTTGTCAGACACCCCACCCCAACCCCTCCTAGAAAACAGGAGTATGGTGTATCTGGCGGTCTAACTCGGAAGAAGATAAAAGGTGGATGTGCTTAGAAACCTTCTCCTACATCTATGAGTGTAAGTATCATGCTCTTGGAATTTTAAAATCTATACTCTTTGTACGACTATGAGCTCCCCCACCCCACTACATACCAACTCGTACGGTCGCGATACACACGTTTAGACACGTCACGTTTTTTAGTTCTAGCCATAAAAGATTATGCCACCGCTCACAAGAAAACAAAATTAGGCATTTGAAGGCCTCCTTTGAATAGTTTGAGCCGGGGCCAAATGACCCTTCGACACCCACCCCAATATGGCTAAGTAAGATGCTGCGAAATCATAATTTATATCACTCATCCTATACACGCTACCTGTTGAATAGTGTGCTACTAATTTGACTTCCAATCATACTAGTTTTTAAAATTCCCCAGTAGACAGGAAGGGCCCATAGAGTCGAATCCAGGGCTGGTCTCGGGAAGCTGCTTGGTCGATTTTGTTAGTGCCAGCTCGCTCACTCACACACACACCACACCAACACGCAACCCACGCTCGCCCGCTCGTTCAGTGTCTCACTCGCTTATTTATAGTTTTCACTTACTCTCTCACACATGCGCATGCACTTGCACGTGCATGCAGTCGCTTGCACGTACCTGTGTATGCATGCACACCCATAGAGATGCTTAATCACTTTTACTTGTAGCTGTCATTTTAAAACCTCATCGCATAGTCTGTTTCCGATTGACTAGAAGCAGACAACACAGGGGATTATTGTCCACTATGTTATGAATTGGGAATAGGTTTAATTGCTCAACGAATACAAATGTTCTTTACTCAACATTGCTCTAACATCTATACCTGGATCATTGGAAATTCAGAATGCATGAAATCTATTCTCTAGTGAGTGGGTAAGGGGTTGGTATCCCCGAGCACCCTTCTATGAGAGGAGGAACACCCATTTCAGATCTTTCCCCAGACAATGCCATCCAGTGTGCTCCTTTTGTGGAACCTGCCCCCCCCCACCCCTCAAATTTGCTTCCGGAGCCCCTGAGCGAGTCCTTAAGAACTGCTGGACAGGAATGATCTGTAGGGTCAGATCCAGTGTTAGTCCCGAGAAGCTGTTTGGTCTATTTAGTTGGTGGACATCTTGGGATTTGCACTATTTAAAAAATTACATTTAAAGACCTGTGAAACTGCTTGACATGAAACTCAAGAAACTTCATGGTCTTCATCTAAGGCAAGGGCTGATCTGAACAAACCTTGTTCACATGTTCAACTTGATTGGTAGATTTGTCTTGGATAACCTAATTTTCACCAAATAAAAACAAGTTTCCTCTGAATCCCGCTGAAAGAATTGGGCCGCAATTTAGCAAATATAATTAGGACCTAAGGTCCAATCAAATATTTTTCAAGGCAAACTGCGCAGGTCCGCCGTGCAGACACATACGCAAATGCCCACACAATCAATGTGTGCATCTAACACAACAACCGTCCGTCCGCTCGCTCACATTGTGACTTGGGAATGGGTTCAATTGACCAAAGAATACTTAAGTTCTTCGCTTAACATTGCTCTAGCATTTATACGTAATCATAAGAAACTCAGAATGCAAGAAATCGGTTCTTAGAGCCTGCACCTTTCAATGTTTTTTCTTGTGTTGGTTAGGTGGGTGGGTATTCCAGAAGGCCCTTTTATGAGAGGTGGGACGCCCATTTAATATCTTCCTCCAGACAATGCCATCCGGTGTGCCCTTTTTGTTGAACCTGCCCCGGCCCCTCAAATTAGCTTCCGGCGCCCCTGCCAAAGAGAAGTGTGGGTGAAATGTGAGACATGTGATGAATTGGCACACGAAAACTGTACTGTAGTGGATGAACCATTCGTTTACCAAACTGGTGAGCGAGATATCATTGCAATTTACTGTGTCAAATTAATTATTGTAACGCGCTGGTAACTCATTTCAAGCTACTGTCACAACCAAGCAAATAGACACGCTGCTTTGAAACCATGGTTATGAGAACGACAAGACATGATATTATGTGATTCCATCATTTAATGCACTCTGCCTGTTTTTCATACACTGTGGTGAAACAAAATCTCTAAGAAGGGACAATTGTCCCTGGTCTCCCATATGTGATAACACTTGATCTTTTGCACCTAGATCAGTTGCGTAGTTTCCTAAAAGTGGCAGCAGTGGAAAGGTGTCAAAGTGTTTAGAACACTCGGAATTTGTTCTGGTGCTTTGAGAAATATCTATGAAAACTAGTGTTTATCGCTACAAGACATGGTCCGATTGTCAGAGCTTGTGGTGTCTGTACGTGCAATGGATGAATCCTGTTTCTCAGGCAATCATATAACGTCATAATCAACTGCGTCACGCGCAGGCTGACATCATAATCAATGACGCCATGACTGACGCGGTTTACTGCGTTTTAAACGATTAATAGACCGTCAAGTTGTGCGAATTGTGTGTCTTCACTATTTAATAAACATTATGTTGAATATTTTGAGACTAATTTGACTGCGCACTGTTAGGCAGCAACAGCACACAGCCAAACAAATCAACAGATTACCTGCATATCTTTCTGGAAATTGAGAATCAGAGAGTGCACGAATCGATTGATCCCAACACGGGCAAAGCATGTGTGAAGCTTAGCTATAGATGGGTGGGGCATAACTAAAATGGGATTCCTCCATTCTATCACAGGAGTGTCTGCGTCAGGGAGTAAGATCTCCCCCACCCCTGCACCTGCGGCACGAATCTAGTTAGTCTGAGAACATTCTAGGAAGAGATACGAGACGCCATTTTCTCAATTCACATAATTAAACAAAATCCTTACTTTGCTTTTGTAGCAAATACGTAAGGCGACAATGATTAATAGCACTGCAAACGACAAACTATTGCCATATTCTTTCAGTAGTGTGCAGGGCGGATGTAGAGGGGGTGCAGGGGGTGCGCACCCCTCCCTTCTTTATGTGTGTGCCCTTTTATCCCTTAAAATAATTTTAGCAAGAAAATATGATTTTTTTTCATTAAAAAAATATGGGTTTTTTTATACTACTGAGACTGCAGGAAATGGCTTCTAAGGTCATCTATATAATTTTCAAAGATTTCCTCCCTCCCCCCCCCTCCCCCTCACACACACACCACACCAACACGCCACCCACGCTCGCCCGCTCGTTCAGTGTTTCACTCGCTTACGTATAGTTTTCACTTTCTCTCTCCCACATGCGCATGTACTCACACGTGCATGCGGTCGCACGCACGTACATGTGTATGCATGCACACCCATAGAGATGCTTAATCAATTTTACTTGTAGCTGTCATTTTAAAACCTCATCGCATAGTCTGTTTCCAATTGACTAGAAGCAGACAACACAGGGGATTATTGTCCACTATGTTGTGAATTTGGGAATAGGTTTAATTGCTCAAAGAATACAAAAGTTCTTTACTCAACATTGCTCTAACATTTATACCTGGATCATTGGAAATTCAGAATGCAGGAAATTTATTCTCTAGTGAGTGGATAAGGGGTTTGTATCCCCGAGCACCCTTCTATGAGAAGATCTTTCCCCAGACAATGCCATCGAGTGTGCTCTTTTTGTGGAACCTGCCCCCACCCCGCCCCTCAAATTTACTTCCGGTGCCACTGAGCGAGTCCTTAAGAACTGCTGGCCAGGAATGATCTGTAGGGTCAGATCCAGTGTTAGTCCCGAGAAGCTGTTTGGTCTATTTAGTTGGTGGATATCTTGGGTTTTGCACTATTTAGAAAATTACATTTAAAGACGTGTGAAACTGCTTGACATGAAACTCAAGAAACTTCATGGTCTTCATCAAAGGCAAGGGCTGATCTGAACAAACCTTGCTCACATGTTCAACTTGATTGGTAGATTTGTCTTGGATAACTTAATTTTCACTAAAAACAAGTTTCCTCTGAATCCCGCTGAAAGAATTGGGCCACAATTTAGCAAATATAATTAGGAACTAAGGTCCAATCAAATAGGCAAACTGCGCAGGTCCGCCGTGCAGACACATACACAATGCACGCACACTCAATGTGTGCATCTGACACAACAACCGCCCGTCCACTGGCTCGCTCACATTGTGACTTTGGAATGGGTTCAATTGACTAAAGAATACTTAAGTTCTTCGCTTAACATTGCTCTAGCATTTATACGTAATCATAAGAAACTCAGAATGCAAGAAATCGATTCTTAGAGCCTGCACCTTTCAATGTTTTTTCTTGCGTTGGTTAGGTGGGTGGGTATTCCAGAAGGCCCTTTTATGAAAGGTGGGACGCCCATTTAATATCTTCCTCCAGACAATGCCATCCGGTGTGCCCTTTTTGTAGAACCTGCGCCGGCCCCTCAAATTAGCTTCCGGCGCCCCTGCCAAAGAGAAGTGTGGGTGAAATGTGAGACATGTGATGAATTGCCACACGAAAACTGTACTGTAGTGGATGAACCATTAGTTTGCCAAACTGGTGAGCGAGATATCATTGGAATTTATTGTGTCAAATTAATTATTGTAACGCGCTGGTCACTCATTTCAAGCTACTGTCACAACCAAGCAAACAGACACGCTGCTTTGAAACCATGGTTATGAGAACGACAAGACATGATATTATGTGATTCCATCATTTGATGCACTCTGCCTGTTTTTCATACACTGTGGTGAAACAAAATCTCTAAGAAGGGACAATTGTCCCTGGTCTCCCATATGTGATAACACTTGATCTTTTGCACCTAGATCAGTTGCGTAGTTTCCTAAAAGTGGCAGCAGTGGAAAGGTATCAAAGTGTTTAGAACACTCGGAATTTGTTCTGGTGCTTTGAGAAATATCTATGAAAACTAGTGTTTATCGCTACAAGACATGGTCCGATTGTCAGAGCTTGTGGTGTCTGTACGTGCAATGGAAGAATCCCGTTTCTCTGGCAATCATATAACGTCATAATCAACTGCGTCACACGCAGGCTGACATCATAATCAATGACGCCATGACTGACGCGGTTTAGTGCGTTTTAAACGATTAATAGGCCGTCAAGTTGTGCGAGCGAATTGTATGTCTTCACTATTTAATAAACATTATGTTGAATATTTTGAGACTAATTTGACTGCGCACTGTTTGGCAGCAACAGCACACAGCCAAACAAGTCAACAGATTACCTGCATATCTTTCTGGAAATTGAGAATCAGAGAGTGCACGAATCGATTGATCCCAACACGGGCAAAGCATGTGTGAAGCTTAGCTATAGATGGGTGGGGCATAACTAAAATGGGATTCCTCCATTCTATCGCAGGAGTGTCTGCGTCAGGGAGTAAGATCTCCCCCACCCCTGCACCTGCGGCACGAATCTAGTAAGTCTGAGTACATTCTAGGAAGAGATACGAGACGCCATTTTCTCAATTCACATAATTAAACAAAATCCTTACTTTGCTTTTGTAGCAAATACGTAAGGCGACAATGAATAATAGCACTGCAAACGACAAACTATTGCCATATTCTTTCAGTAGAGTGCAGCGCGGATTTAGAGGGAGTGCAGGGGGTGCGCACCCCTCATTTCTCTAAGTGTGTGCCTTTTTATCCCTTAAAATAATTTTAGCAAGAAAATATGATTTTTTCATTAAAAAAATATGGGTTTTTTAATACTACTGAGGCTGCAGGAAATGGCTTCTAAGGTCATCTATATAATTTTCAAAGATTTCCGCCCTTTCCCCCCCCTCCCCCCCCCCCTCCACCCAACTCCTCCCCCCCCCCCCGAACAGGACCCTCCCTAACTTGTGCACCGCTCACTCTACCAAAACCTGTATCAAACCTGGAGTGACATAGATACGTTAATTAAATAGTTGTTAAGCATTTTAAATCCGCACCGTCCGTGAAGAAATCGAAGACTTCTGATGGAAGAGGAGATGGGAATTGGCAGAAATGAAATATAGAGGTAATGACGACGAGGACAAAAGTAATAATTGTCAACATTAATGCTGGTATTCCGCCGCTTTAATGAACCTTAGCATTTGAGAGATCCTAAAGCTCAGTCCACAACACCCTACATCCGACCGTCTCATAAGCAAGTGACGGTATACAGCTGGCCGACAGAAATTACCACACGAGTTAAAGTGTTGTTAGATAACATGATATATTTGTCATTTCCTTAAAGGTTATCAGTATGGATAATATTTAGGAATTTTCAGTTTTCTGACATGACAGTCGTCATTTTAATAGGCTTGGCCCTTCCCTTACTGCGTTGTACGCGTAGATATCCTGCTAAAACCGGGAAAGAAGCTAGATTTTTCAGAGAAGTTTTGTTTTCAATCATGGCGTATTCTCTAATAGCACACTATTCTGTATTTCTTTTAATGTGCAGTAGGGACCTAGTTGCTTTATAGCTGATGCTTTCACATATCAACAACACTTTAAATGGATTCAATGTATTCAAATGACATCAACGCAGAAATAATTCAGGAGGCTACACCAAATGTAAGAGACGGTCGCCTCTCGGCCGTTTACGAAGTGCTCTAACGCGGAATGGAAGGCATTACGTCAAAACGCTACCAATGAAGATCCTGTTTGTTTGTTTGTTTATTTGTTTGTTTGTTTGTTTTGTTTTCCTTTGACTTAGCACGACTCAGTTTTCAAAAACGAATGAAGGAAACTTTTTGTCAAGACCGTCACAACCCATGAATATAACCATTTTTAAATATATGTGACCAGCAATCCAATAGAGTTATCGCCCCTGCCATAG
This sequence comes from Chaetoderma sp. LZ-2023a, assembly GCA_034401795.1. NCBI lineage: Eukaryota > Metazoa > Mollusca > Caudofoveata > Chaetodermatida > Chaetodermatidae > Chaetoderma > Chaetoderma sp. LZ-2023a. Next base: position 60,898,933 of record CM067374.1, on the reverse strand, counting down.
CTCTCCTGTAACACCATCTTGCAACAACAGACAAAACACAACAGTGTAACTATATAAGCGAAATTGTATATATGAATCGTGTTACTTTTAATGGTATATTATTTAGATGTTAAGATCGAACGCTTGTTCGAAACGAAAAGTTTTCCCTAATGTATTTATCCATTCATATAATAAATTTTAATATTTAGAATGACAGCCTGTTTTGATAAGCATAGCGTCATTGCGTCCACTGAGAAAAACAAAATCGCATCATCGATAAACACACCGTACTGTCAAGGCTATCACAGTCAAGACCAATACGTTCTTTACTTTTAAGTCATGGAAATGTGCACATTTCTTTACATCAGGGATACCTTATGACTTGTATGTGTCCTATTAAAGTATTTTGTGTTATCAATAGATCTTCCTTTGCACAATATCAGGGAAATTAGCATTTTTATGTTATTTCAGGTCAAGACCATAACATTTTGTCAAGAGACTCAAGACCGTCACATACGTCAAGACTTCCCCCCCCCCCTACATTTAATTTTTCATTTGGATTCATACAATTTACTTTTACAGCTAACGAATGGATATAGTATTCATTAATTGCCCATATATATATTCTTGATAATTTTGCATCACATACAGCGGATCTGCGTGTAGTTTTGATACAATCATCACTGATACTGCGTGATGGTCTTGACAAAATCGATGTGAATCCGGGTGGTGAGGACATAATTTTCAAGAAATTGATTAACATTAAGCATGCCAAGTTATAAAATCATCCTCTCCAACCAAGTCAAATGAATAAAAATTCGTATAATTATATATCAAAACGGTTTGAAATCTTACATTTCTGAACCACCCTTTTGGTACGTTTTCCTGAAATTGAGCGAGCTACCTTTTTGGTGTGGATTCACGAAACTATTACGTGTCCTTCACATTTCAAGAGGAAAGCTACGGCTGTATGCATGGGGCCTATAGCATGCGCATGTTTAATTCAGCAAGCAACTTTGGAAGAGAAAGAAGCGCATGTGTGTTCCAAAGACCGCCTATATTAGGTTTCCACCTGACTTAATAGACCACTTCATGCAATTACCAATCAAATTATGCAAGACATTTGGACATCTGTTACGAAACAACATGTCTTAAACCGTTAACCCTTGAATTTGTTCAAGAAAATTTCAATTTCCTCATAGAAAATGCCTATTTGCAGACCAAGACAAGACTATTCTTGAGAATTTACCACTGGAGTGAGTGGCTCGGATATCGAGCCAGTCAGCCCAGAGGTAAATTTTCAAAAATAGTCCTCTCTTGTCTGCAAATATACATTTGTCAAGCCCATTGCCGAAGCCGTTTTGGCTGATATGAGTATTAAAGGTTTAAGAGACATGTTTTTATCCAGTAGTCTTATTATAGATATTTGACTCCAAACCGCAGTTGAGAAAATATATGGTTTTTAAATTTTTTAACACGTTTTATTGTTCAAAGGACAATATGGATTGAGTCACAAGTTGTCTCCATCTTAGTTACGACTCGCTCCCAAATTTACTATACAATAGATTATAATAATGACGAATATGTACAGTTGATAAGAACTAATAGATATAAAGAAAGTAAGAGTTAAATAAAAATTAATAAAATAATTAAAATAAGATTTGTAATTATGTACATATATGCGTGTATGTGCATGTAGCCTACTTTTAAAGCGTCTTTGTGTGTTTACATGATTTTGGTAGTTAAGTGGTGTGTACATTGTTTTGGTACGTGCGTGTATGTGCATGTGGTGATGCCCGTGTGTGCGTGTTTAAATGTCTACTAAGTATTAGCGTGTGCGTGCGTGTGTGTGCTAGTGTGCGTTAGTGTGTGTGTGTGTGTGTGTGCGTTAGTGTGTGTGTGTGTGTGTGTGTGTGTGTGTGTGTGTGTGTGTGTGTGTGGGTGGGTGGGTGCGTGCGTGCGTGCGTGCGTGCGTGCGTGCGTGCGTGCGTGCGTGCGTGCGTGTAGGTATGGGGGAGGTGTAAGTTGCTATTGACTATTTCAAAATAATAAAGGTGAAATTTACTTGATGTCTCTTTTGATTGGTTAATAAAAAAACCCAACTCCTTACAACTCACAACTAACCAGCATACATATAACGACCCAGTCGGCGACTCGTCGCCAACTAGTCGTTAAACATAAATGTGTTTAATCTGAATCACTGCTTGGCGACTTTCCCAGCGTACGTTAAACGACTCAACTCCTTACAGCGCGAACTCCTTACAGCGCGGAACAACTCACGCAACTCGCTACAACGGCGTAGCCTACAACTAATCGCCGACCAGTTGAGTCGTTATATACGCCAGGCATAACTTAAAGTTACGCAGGGCCCCAAAACCCAAAGACAAAATAATTTTGTTGTCACTTTATGGGGCCTCCGGAAATACGGGGGCCCTGTGCAAATGCACTTATTGCACTTCCATAATTATCTCCGAGATCTAGAACAGAGTTTAGACTATGCGCGCGTGACTGCGTGCGAGCGTGCGCGTGCTCACGATTGCGAGCATGTGTACGTGCCCGTACAGGCACGCGTGTGATCATGCGCTTATGTGCACGCACATACGCGATATTAGCTGGTTTGCTAGAAACTGAATGACCAAATGAGCTTATGCCATGGCGATCGTCCGTTGTCCGTCCGTCAATTCGTTGTCCGTCGTCTGTCATCGGTCCATTCAATTTTGCTTTAAAACCAATAAAACATATCTCCTCCTAAACAGCTTGGTGGAATTTAAGCAAACTTAGCTGGAACAATGCTCTGGGCGTAGGCTCTAAGAACGGAGTATTTCGGCCGTCTGCGCCCGTCAATCCATCAGTCTTGCCATCCATCGTCCTGTCTATCTGTCACGTTATCTCCTCTGAAGCCGTTTGCTGGAATTCTCCCAAACATGTTGTATGAGTTACCCTGATAATTGGGCATTGAGGGATGACGTTTAGATTGAGTCCATCCATTGGAGCCAGGATGGACACAAACAGTCAACGTTGGTGAACTCGGAGGGATTTGCGATGACGCTTCGTCGACTATGCGTTTTCGTTATTATCTGCCATGACAAATAGTTTCAGAATTGAGCGAAAGATGCTGTGATATTTCAATTTTCTGGCATAATCTTTATTATGATGGTAATGCATTTTTGCCTTCAAATGGCAATTATGGCACTTAATGTGAACGCTAAGATTTACATCAAAGCGTTTTTAGCAATATGCTTTCCAATAAACATGATTTTACTGAACATTTAAACACGAGATGCATGCTGAATGGCACGCCATCATTGCGTTATTATGCTGGACCATGGTTTAAAGATTTTATGTGTAGTTCAGAAACGTGTTGTTATTTGGATGTGCAGAATTATGGCGGGAGTTTGAAGACATGTCGTCTTCCTATAAACTATCATAACATTTGAACCCGAAAGACCAACGTTATTATGCTGGACCATGGTTTAAAGATTTAATGTGTAATTCATAAACGTGTTGTTATTTGGATGTGCAGAATTATGGCGGGAGTTTGAAGACATGTCGTCTTCCTATAAACTGTCTTAAACATTTGAACCCGAAAGACCAAACACCTAATATCCTTTACGATTTTATAATTATTCTCTTTAATATTTTAAAACCAATTTGACTGGAAGGTGTTGCTGCCTATGGCAGCAGCATGGTCCTGTCAAATTAGTATCAGAATAATCAACAGTTTACCTGTATATTTATTTGAAAACGAGAATCTTCGAATTCTGTGTTCAAAGGCTTAAATATCCACCATCATTAAGGCCTCCAAGCACATATCGTCTCTCGATCACGTTTGACTAAACTACTATAGCTTCCTGTCCCAGTCCATCACTGAACAATGTCCGTTGCTTTCAGTAATATCAGATCGCCGTTTTCTACCAAATTGTTCACTTTCCTCTATGGTATCCGGTAGTATCTCACCCAGTGTCTCAGGAAGATACAGAGACAGCAGTCCAGCCACCACTGTCAGACATCCAAATACTATTAACGGCAATGCCTTCCCAAAGTCACCACCAACCTGAATTCCCTGCAAAAGATAAATATAGCTCTATTACACATTGTCTTCATCTGGATTACGTCGATGTGTGTCGCGTTGTATTTGCGTATATGTTTCATAAAGGGCACCCGTTCATCTTTTAATAGATTGATTGATCGTGAACCATTGATAATCATGTGATCTTATGCATGTATATCTGAAGGAACCGCATTCAGCTGGTACACTAGTGCCCTGTTCGGGCGGCTATTTGTTGTGCTTTCACCCTTCTGTGAGTTATAGCTGTCTTCAACGTTTCTATCTATTAGAGCATGATGCTACCTAGCATTTGGGCACTATGGATTGTGGCTTATGGAAGGTTTAATTGGTAAATGTTATTCTGATATGATTTACTACTTAGATTTGCAGTACATAGCCTAAGCATCGGTCATAATGGTGCGTGCGTGTGTGCTTGGGTGCGTGAGGGAGCGCGCGCCAGTAGGTGCGTGTGTTCCAGTTTCTAGTCGGGTGATTGTAGGTTTTAACTGGTGGATTGGTGTGTTTCTAGGACTGGAAGTATTTGTCGAGAATGTTTATGTATTTGAGATCAAGCTATGATTAAACATTGCTTCCTATCTGGTAATCATGTATATAAGATTTAATCGAAGACATTAATACACGCCCGTCAATATACCCACTGTTATTATTTATGTGCAGCAATCCACGAATGGTATTGTGATGGAATTCTAATGTTCGCCATTCACTTGACCCTCAAATTTGTTCAAGAAAATTCCAATTTTCTTACAGAAAATGTCTATTTGCAAATCAAGAGAAGACTATTTTTGAAATTTTACCACTGAAATGTCTGGCTCGATTATCGAGCCAGTCATTCCAGTGGTAAAATTTTAGAAAATTGTCTTTTCTTGGTCCGCAAATAGACATTTCTCAATACCAGTGCAGAAGCTGTTTTGGCTGATATGAGTATTAAAGTGTTTTAGGCAATGAGGCCACGTATTTCTAAATACTGTTCATATTAGGATGATGCGCAAAGAACGGCAGAGCTGATAGTGAAACAAGCTTACCAAATCTGCAATGTATGGAGCAAGAACAGCTCCAATCCTGGCATGCATCGAAGCCATTCCTACAGCTCCATTTCTCACAACAGTCGGAAAGAGCTCAGATGAGAAGATAAAGATAATTGCAAATGATGCTGATGCACCAAGCTTTCCTAGAACGATTAGTGGCAATATGATCAGCTGGAAACCTGCGAAAAACAAAATATTAGCATCGTGTTTAGTCATATCACTTGTATCAACATCGTCGTCGCCGCCGTCAGCGCCATCATCGTCGTTGTACCACCACCACCACCACCACCACCACCACCACCACCATCACCACCACCACCACCACCACCACCATCATCATCATCATCATCATCATCAGAATGAACATTATCATCTTTAACACCGTCGTCGTCGTCGTCATCATCGTCGTCGCCACTGTCACCATCACAGCTATTGCCACCACCACGACCAGCATCACCAACACCACCACCTGCTGATGGTGTTCTCGTTAGCTCACCTGGTCCTGCAAATAGCATCGGGAATATGGTCGAGATACAGGCCACACCGCCGATGATCATTGAAACGACGAGAATAGGTTTTCTACCCAGTCTGTCAAGAAGCAAGAGGCACGCCACGTAAGCTGGCACCTCAATTATACTGACTAGGAAAAAGTTCAGGTATACATCACCAGACATGTTGCCAATGTTCAGAGACAGTCCGAAGTACACCATGCTAACGACACACCTGCAGGATGAAATCGCACCATTGTGATAATGATATTACTCAGTGAAAACATGTATGCGAGAAGCAATTTTTAATGGACGAATCCACTTTGTTTAGCTATGCTCCGCCCGTCTCTGGCTAAGCTCCAACCACCGATCCCTGCACTCCCTGAATCTTAATTTCCATAAGACTATACAGGTATGATGTTGATTATTTTGAAACTAACTTGATTGCGTGTTGTTGCTGCCTGTAGCGACAACAGCGTCCAGTCAAATTAGTTTCGAAATATTCAACAGCATATTTATCAAATAATAAAGACATACAATTCGTACAACTTGACGTACTATTAAGCGTTTATGCCGGACTTTTATACGGCATTGATGCCGTAATTGAGTGTGACGTCAGCCTACATGTGACGTTGTTGATTATGACGCCATATGATTGATCGATAAACTGGATTCATCAATTAAAGGGATGGTGTGCACACACATTATTAAGCAACTTTCCTAGTATGTCTTGCTTAGCTACATTCAAAACTACCTCGGATGTGTTCTGAGGATATTGCTGGGTGTTTTAGAGAGCGATATGTGGAGAGAGGACTGAGTCGGATGTTACACAACGAGCGATATGTGGAGAGAGGACTGGATCAGATGTTACACAACGAGCGATATGTGGAGAGAGGATTGGGTCAGATGTTACACAACCAGCGATATGTGGAGAGAGGACTAGGTCAGACGTTACACAACGAGCAATATGTGGAGAGAGGACTAGGTCAGACGTTACACAACGAGCGATATGTGGATAGAGGACTGGGCCAGATATTCCGGAGTGATATATGGAGAGGATGGGGTGCGATGATTGAAAGGTGGGCTGGATGAGGTTTCCAGAGAACTTTATGTGAAAAGTGGACTGGACCCTTTGCTCCTGAGAGCGATATGCGAAAAGTGGGCTAAATCAGCAGTTCCTGAGAGCGATATATGAACAAATGCTGAATCTGTTCTGGAGAGAGGGATATGTGGAAGGTGTGATGCATTAGGTTTTGAAGAGAATGGCATATTGATTGAGGGCTGGATGACATTTTCGAGTGGCTGACATTCGAACAGTGCGCAGAATGAGGTGAAGTGGAAAGTAATATAAGGAAAGAGTATTGGGACCAGATAAAGTGGCGACTGGCATGTAGAAAGACGACCGCGTACAATGTTGAGAATGATATATGGAACGAAGAGTGGTTTGTTGCAAGTAACATCAGATTTCAGTCACTTTCATTTCAAAATATCCGATGACTTAGCAGTATGATTGTTTATTTTGGAATTAAGATTCTGGGATTTCGTGATTGAAAGATATATGCCGAGATAACGCAGCGTGCTGGGCCGATACCTTGCCGATGTACTAACCATAACAAGAATGTGATGGCTGATCTGACAGCCATTGTACGTGAAGAAAAGATAACCCATAACTTCTCCTCTTTTGTCACCACATTCCCCACACATCCGGGCTTTAGCACATCATCTGGTGATAGGTCAACTCCGTTCACTTTAGCTGCCTTCATCATGATCTTCATAGCATCTCTATTACGATGTTTCGCATGCAGCCATCGCGGAGATTCTGGTATAATCCTGAAAAGTGTGTTACTCTAATGAATTTTAATGTGATATTATTAAACCTGCTCAGCGCATGCACATTCACATATGAAATATTTTTCACGTTGGTCCTACGTAATGGCAGCTATAGTGGATCATGTCAATGGATAGATTCGAACCTGGCATCATACTACTATACGTCATAATTATGTAGGGTGACGTGACAATACATAGTAACGTATCTAGCTCCGTCAGGTGTACGAATTGTATGCTCTATATATTTGATGGATTTACTATTTAATAAACATTCCGTTGAACATTTTGAAACTAATTTGCCTGGGCGCTGTTGCTGCCATATAGCTTACCTGTATAGTTACATTACAATTGGGATTCAGCACGTTAACCCTTTGAACCCTGAATTATTAAATTCTCAATTTATAATAAAAAAACGACACAGGGAAGCTGGTGAATATTTTGACACTAATTTAACAGGAAGCTGTTGCTGCCATAGGCAGCAACAGCTTCCAGTCAAATTAGATTCAAAATATTCAACCGAATACTTGTTAAATCGTAAATAACAGTTGGTATTTGGCCTATCTGGTTCAAATGGTTACGGTTTAAAGTAAATCAATCCCATCATGCGCAAAACGTAGCTTAACTAGAAATGGGCGGGGCATAGCTAGAAATGGGCGGGGCATATATAGAAACGGGCGGGGCATAACTAAAAATGGGCGGGACATAACTAGAAATGGGCGGGGCATAGCTAGAAATGGGCAGGGCATAGCTAGAAATGGGTGGGGCATAGCTAGAAACGGGCGGGGCATAGATAGAAACGGGAGGGGTATAACTAGAAATGGGCGGGACATAACTAGAAATGGGCGGGGCATAGCTAGAAATGGGCGGGGCATAGCTAGAAATGGGTGGGGCATAGCTAGAAATGGGCGGGACGTAACTAGAAATGGGTGGGGCATAGATAGAAACGGGCGGGGCATAGCTAGAAATGGGCGGGACATAACTAGAAATGGGCGGGGCATAGCTAGAAATGGGCGGGTCATAGCTAGAAATGGGAGGGGCATAGCTAGAAATGGGCGGGACATAACTAGAAATTGGCGGGGCATAGATAGAAACGGGCGGGGCATAACTAGAAATGAGCGCGACATAACTAGAAATGGATCCCAACATTGGGGATTGTATTGAGTACGATCTACTGATACCCGCTTAGGCAGTTTTGACGACGTAATACAACGAGGGGCCCCAAGAGGCCTACATCGCTCACCTGGAACATAGGCATTTCAACTAGAAAGGCCATCGGCTATAACTAGATCCTGTATGAGTTGACCAGAATTGCAACAGGACACAGTGGCCGTGTTTTTGACGTATCAACTTACATTGATCAAATTTTAATGGCCCTTAGTCCTTAACCATATCTCGCAAATGTCAGCCCGATCCGTTGAGCAGTTCTGGAGAAGAAGTCGTTTTCGCGGAAAAACTAGGTCATCCAAGATGACTGCCAAACCATTTGGCCAACAAAGTTTCGGTTTGAACAAACTTGGTTCAGCTCTTGCATTAGACGATATTTCTGGAGTTTTGAATTAATCCCCAAGTGGTTGCGGAGAAGATTTTTAGATGTTTCTAAAAATTGGAAAAGATCCAAGATGACCGCCGGCCAAATTGGCCGATTAGCTTGCTTTGAACAAACTCGGATCATATGCCATAATGATGCATCCTGCCAAATATACTTGGAGTCGGTCTTGTGGTTCTAGAGAAGACGTTTTAAATTTCCCATTGCTTTAGTATGGGAGTTTTGGCGGGGAAAAAACGCCAGTTTCGAAAATGGCAAATTTGAAATCAGAATACCTATAACAGAAAATCAATTTTGGCTTCAAAATCCATCAAATAAAAAATCCAATATGGCCGCCAAACACAACACATTTTGATTGGTCCACGGCTGCCATGTTTTTTACGTATCAACTTCCCTTGAACGAGCTTTAATAGGACTTAGTCCCTAATCCTATATCTCAAATTTCGTCCTGATCCGTTTAGCGGTTCTGGAGTAGAAATCGTTTTCGCAAAAACTTGGTCATCCAAGATGGATGCCGAACGATTTGGCCAATCAAGTTCCCTCGAAAAACTTGGTACAGCTCTTGCCCTAGATCAAATTTCATGAGTTTTGAATCAAGCCTAAAAAGGTTTTGGAGAAGATTTTTAAAGACGTTTCTAAAAATCGTCCAAAATCAAAGATGGCCGCCGACCAAATTGGCCGACCTGTTGTTTTTCTTGAAGAAACGCGGATCCCTATGCTCTAAGGATGGCAACGCAGAGTCCAGCCCCGACTGATATCTCAAATTCTACAGGCATCACTGAGCGCTGTGCCCTTTTAAAACTAAGAAACCGTGAATGATACCTCACGCCTTTCTATGTTTAAATTTTCTAGCAATATCAGATTTCTAGCAATTGGTCAACTAAGTACTAATTAAGTCATGACGTGTTGCGCGTCTAATTAGGGCTTATTGTAATGCGTTGTTAGTTATTATCTGGAGCTTCACGCCAATGTTATATAACAAATAGGAAAATCATGCTTCATTGTCAACTAATATAGGCGGTAATGAAGATGAAAATAAGTGTTTGGCCTATCCCTATGCCAGAAACCAGAACCAGGTTTGGATAGTGAGTGTGGGTAAAAAATACCCCAATCTAGATATAAATCTACATAACGAACAAGAGGCCCAAGGGGCCTGTGTTGCTCACCTGCAGCACTATGCATTTTTGTTAAAATTGTTGGTGGGTCGTGTAGGCGTAGTCTTTTAAATGAGTTTGTGGACAAAAATATGGCTGCCAAACACGCTACATTTTGATTGGTCCACTGCCGCCATGTTTCTGACGTAGCTCCTTCCATTGGAAAAACTTCAATGGCACTCAGTGCCTAATCATATCTCCCAAATTTCGGCCCAATCTGCTCAGTGGTTCTGGAGTTGTTTTAACAAAAATAGGTCATCCAAGATGACCGCCAAACAATTTGGCCAATCAAGTTCCCTTCAACAAACTTGGTGCAGCTCTTTCCCTAGATGACATTTCATGCGTTTTGAATTGACCACCCCCCCCCCCCCAAGAGGTTCTGGAGAAGATTTTTAAAGACATTTCTAAAAATCTACCAAACTCTAAGATAGCGCGAGAAGAATACATTTTAAATTTCCCATTGCTTTAGGCCACTAAACCGTTTATCCGACAGGTTCGAAAATTGCAGATTTGAGATCAGAATACCCAAAAACATAGATAAAACCAATTTCGGCCTCAAAATCCTTCAAATAAAAAAAATCCAATATGGCCGCCAAACATGCTATATTTTGATTGGCCCACGGCGGCCATGTTTTTTGACGGATCAACTTCTCTTAAACAAACATCACTGGCCCTTAGTCCCTAATCATATCATTTTGGCCTGATCCCTTCAGCGGTTCTGGAGAAGAAGTAATTTTCGCTAAAACTAGGTCAAACAAGATGGCCGCTGAACCATTGGACCAATCAAGTTCCCTTGAACAAACTTGGTTGAGCTCTTGCCCTAGATCAGATTTCATGAGGTTTACTTCAATCCCTCAAGCGTTTCGGAGAAGATTTTTGAAGACGTTTCTAAAAATCGCCAAAAATCCACAGATTTCATGAGGTTTGCTTCAATCCCTCAAGCGGTTTCGGAGAAGATTTTTAAAGACGTTTCTAAAAATCGCCCAAAATCCTAGATGGCCGCTGGCCAAATTGGCCGATCGGCTTTGTTTGAACAAACTTGGATCCCTATGCCCTAAGGATGCTTCCTGCCAAATATAATTGAAATCGGCCCTGCGGTTCTTGAGAAGAAGTCGTTTAAAGGAAAAGTTGACGGACGCACGACGGACGGTCGCCACGACATAAGCTCACTTGGCCTTTCAGGCCAGGTGAGCTAATAATGGGACTTCGGTGCGTCTGGTAGCTGTCTATAGGCCTATCGCAAATAAAGTCAAGAAGAGAAACGTTAACCCGTCTCCTGTCAACCGCGCCTCAAAGCGCTCAAGATGCTACCTAGGGCCTATATTATATTTATTAACCATTTAATGGTCAAGATTTGTAAAAGAAAGAAATGAAATTGTTACTCAATGTATGTAATCCATTTGTAGGCCATGATAAGAATTTTTTTAATTTAACATCAATTTACAAAAGAATATTTATGAGGGCCTGCAAATGAAGAATGTTTCGGACAGCTTGAATATTTTCTTAAGCGGTGCCCATTTGCATTTTGCTAAGAGAAAACTGTTATTGACAATTTATCATTGGAAAGACTGCTCTTTCCAGTAGTAACATTTTTTTTAATAGTCTTCTCTTGTCCTGCAAATGGGCATACCTCAACGCTACTGAAGAGGCTGCTTTGGTCGGTTAAGTTGACATCAGATGGGTTAAATAAGTATCGATTCCTGTAAGATGTGACAAGAGATGGCTGGTGAATCCGGGATAATGCGATCAGTGGTGTGTCTACTTTATAGCAAGAACACTGATTCGCGGACCTATGATTACGTCATCGGGTAGCAACGTGAGAATGGTTTCTAGAAACACACTAACATAAATAACAAAATAATATATATAATATATAATTTATGTGTCTAAAATGTATAATAGCTTCATCACTATACCGTGGCAAGTTTTTTAGCAACAAATTTGTTATCTAGGACTATTAAATATGCTATTACTAAGAAATCAAGAAAAAACATAACCCGGACAACGCAGCTTACTGGGCCGTTGCTGGGCCGATACCTGGCCGATACTTTCAGTATCGGCCCAGTAAGCTGCGTTATCAGGGAAGTAACTAACAAAACCATAACAGTTTCAGTTTCAGTAAAGTGACAAGATATAAAGTGATTATCACGAAGTTAATAAATAAATACTAATTACATTAATAACAGCGATAATAGACTTGGTGACTTATTTTTTCTTGGCATATAAAAGGTATTCACAAATTTTTTGGAGAACTGGCCTGTTGCATATTGAAAGAAGTCCTTTTGCTTTTTCTAGATTTAATTGCATATAATCTTATTACTTCTTCTTTGTGGCAGTTGTGTTCGTTACTTCTTAACGAACATTATTATGCAATATAATGGATGTTTGTTGTATCAGGTATTAGCTTGCTACCTGGCAGTAGCGTAATCTTTCATGGCTCTAACCGTCTAGTAATTGCTGCTATGTTGCTATCCCCTATAAATATCTAGTATCATCTAGCTTAAACTATATGCGCGCGAGGAATGGCAGATTGAAGAAGTGTATGAGTTGAATAACGTATTAGAGCAATCCAGTTAGTTTAAAGGTACATATTCACACTAAAATACTTGAAAATAAAATTGTTAACATTTTATAGTTTTATTGGCTTAAAATATGTGCCTAGATGCAATCAAACGAAATAAATCTTAACATATGATGACTTCATCGCACATAAATTAATAATAATTTTTGTGAAATTGAATTAGAGACACGTGTTCCTAGTTTAAATTCACAACAAAAGAAACTATATTAATTTATACGGAATGAAGTTTTATTTCGTTTCATTACATTGAGGTACACAACTTTAAGTCTCTAAAGTATACAAGTTTAACAATTTTATTTTAAAGCATTTTGGTGTGAATATGCACCTTTAAGAATAGTGTCGGTGTATTATGAACGTTATTCACATATGCCGGTGTACCATACCTTTCGCAGTTGCTCAGTTGAGTTTAGAACTAAGTTGTTGAACGTGACCGTTGTTATATTCACTACACAGTTATCCGCTATTCTCCTACATAGGATGTCAAAGTAGGAATCCAATTTTAGCTATTCTCCGCCCATCTTGAGCCAAACTCCATACACGCTTTGCCAGTGTTGGGATCAATCGATCCCCGCACTCCCTGAATCTCAATTTCCAGAAAACTATACAGGTAAGCTGCTGAATATTTTAAAACTAATTTAACTGGGTGTTGTTGCTGCCTATGGCAACAACAACGCCCAGTCAAATTAGTTTCAAAATATGCAACAGAATGTTTATTAAATAGTAAAGACATACAATTCTTACATCGTGATGTAATATTAAGCGTTTAAGATGGACTAAATCGAGTCATTCATTGTAATTGATTATGATGTCAGTCTATATGTGACGTTGTTGATTATGGCGTCATATGATTGACTGAGAAATTGCATTCATGAGTTACAGATGATCTATGGCGTTAATGACGCTATTCTTTTCTAGCTAAGCTCCACCCACTTTTTGCGCCTGTTGAAATCAATTTGAAACTTGAAATCTAAATTCAACGAATCTCAATTTCAAGGTACTGTAGATACATATAAGCTGTTGAATATTTTGAAACTAATTTGACTGGTGGTTGTTGCTGCCATAGGCATGCATGTTGGGGTTTTTTATCCCTTGCTGGTTCATTGAATGCTTGTTTCAGTGGTTAAATCCCTATAGCAGGTCAGATTTAATGAAACGAGTGACGACGAATAAAATTGCTATTGGCAGCTGAGAGTACAAGTAAAGAATAGGCATTCTGTAGGTTTCGAGACCTCTATCAGTTCTTCACAACAAAATGGCCTCTCTGGGACTTTACATTTTACCTTGCTACAGTCCTGTCATCGGTGTAGGAGCCATCCACACAAGACCCCCCCCCCCCACCCCAGTATCTGCACTGGATCTCCCGTTAGAGATGGAAAACACAGATGACGTAGACGTCACAAACGATTGAAATAAACCTCTTGATGGCCTTCCCGGTATATCTGCAGAACAGTCCAAGAACGAGGGTATCATCATGAACGAAGGCAAGACAGATTTACACTTATCAGCCAGAGACAACGTTAGTAACAATGCGATACAACGGTCTCAGCCGCGCAGCTACAAAGCCACTTCTCGATGATATTGATGCCCGTCACCCTAAACAAATTTACTACCACCCAATATCGATGGTCAGACAACATAATCTCCGCTGGTGCATTGTACTCTACATGCAATACAGTCCCACTATCGGTGAAAATGGCGCAACCAAGATGTTCTACGCTTGGTCATGGTCTACGAATGTCACTAGAAATTCCTGTACAGATAATCCTGGAATTCGTTGTACTCTCTGGCAACACATATAAAGATGGAAGATGATATGACTGCTTAAAATACTGTTAAATGTGCTACGTAGTACGTACTAAGCTAAAGGAAATGGGACTGGGTACACTGATGACGGGGAAGAAACTGAGTGGGTTAACGGCTCTGGCTGAGGACAACAAACAGTGGCCAAAGAAGAATGACTGATTACAACCGCAGGATCTTTTCAAAGTACTGTAACTGCAAAACGTAATGCATCATCATCATAGTCACCCAACAGGTTTGGCAACCAGATATCAAAAGAGTTTGTTTAATATTACAGCTCGTTGACAACCTTTCTTTGGGTCTATATATTTCTTACGCTGATTGATATAAGAAAAGACATCTATTCCCTATGTTTATTAAGTTGTATGTCAAAAGATGTTGAAACAACCTTAACAGTTTCATATTTTATCATCAGTGAATCACAAAATAAATGCTATTTGACCATAAATGAAAGGGTACTAAAACTACAGCAGCACAACACACTCACACAGCACGTTATATCTCTATCCAAAGCTTGATGATGGTATGTGAAGATGTCTTGTCATTTAACTCCTTTTATGTCAACAGCGCCTTAAAGTGCTCAAAATGCTACTTTTATCAATTAACCTTATAATGTATACACATTTTTCAAGAAAATTCCAATTATTGCTGGCCAAAAGAATACGTTTTTTTGTAAACTTAACACTGAAATTTTGGAATATATAGTTTTTAAGATCGTATTTTAGCCGGCTTGACGATTAAAGGGTCAAGTAGATCAATATTCTTGCTTAGTCAGTGTCCATTTGCAGGTCAATAGAAGAGTATTTTTGAAAATTTACCACTGAAAATGACTGGCTCGGTAACCGAGCCAGTCATTTTCAGCGGTAAATTTTCAAAAATACTCTTCTCTTGGCCTGCAAAATGGCATTCCTCAACAACTACTGCCGAGGGTAAGATGACACAAGAGGGGTTAGTCATGGGTAACTATTTTGTTAGATATACAGTGAGCATTTATTTGAATAATAATTTGATGGGCATTAATCTTGGAGGAGATACCTATGGCCAAGGGTTAAAGCGCCACAGTTTAATATGCCAAGTCATAGAATTATACGAACAAATGTTGCTAAAATCCTGGGTGGACGGATGGATTGTTGTATGTATATTATTGACTGTCTGAGTGAGAGAAGACAATTTTGTTACGATATACCTAAGCATTCGCATGTGCATATATATTTGATCATAATTAAGCCTTACCAGTAGTTTAGAAGAAATACTGCACCAGGTATGGAGATAACAAATTGAAATGTTTCCCAATGTCTTATAAAGTAAGCTAGGAAGACGAGCGTCAGTAAGCCAATGGCATAGCAGATATTGATGATGACGCCAAACCACGTGCGCTTTGATGGAGTTACTAATTCTAAGCCTGACAATGTAAAACAAAGGACATACTTAGAATATGTGATCCTATCGCTCTCAAGCGTCATCATACTGCAAAAGTAATCACTCTGTGCCGGGTGGGTTCTGTAAATGCTATATCAAATAATAATAATAATAATAATAATAATAATAATAATAATAATAATAATAATAATAATAATAATAATAATAATAATAATAATAATAATAATAATATCTTAACAAACAATAATAATATCTTAACAAACTTTACAACATGTGTAGCCTAACATTCATGCATCTGTGATCAAATATTGAGAAGAGTCAATGGCAACAAAAGTTCGCAGACAAAATAGTTTCAAAACATTCAACAGAATGTTTATTAAATTGTAAATTCCTCACAAATCCATACAATTCAGACACTTTTTGTCGGACTATTGTCACGTGACGGACCTACATCCTTTTGATTGTGACGTCAACCAACAAGTGACGTATTTACTTATGACGACACGTCAAATACTTGAATGACAGGTCGGATATCGACATTCTGGTAAGATTTTGTCATCTGGTAGCCTAATAGCGACAGCTAAAACTATGAATAGGGATAGTTAACCACGCTTACGTCAACTTAACGGTTTAATCGTCAACTCGACCAAACCCTATCTCTACAGAGCTCTTGAGTAATGTCCATTTGCCATAGCCAGCAACAGTGCCCATGAATCCACCTGAAAACTATACAGATAGCCTGTCAAATATTTTGAAGCTAATTTGACTGGGTGCTGTTGCTACCTATGCTGCCTATAACATTAACATGTCTAGCAAGTAGCTAATAACCCTAACATATAAGTGAACCATCCCTCAACGCATCGTTTTCCGTTCTCAAAACAGTCTGTATCTAATACTGATGATTGTCCGGCTGTCAGCTTGTATGTTTTGCTTAAGTTCCCTCTTTCTCTTTTATAGAGTCCTAGCTGCGCAAAAACTAGAGTGAGAGAGGGGGCCAGCTAGGTATACCAATGAAATTTATGACACCCAGGTTCAGGGGAGTCCGCAAGAAAATATCCAGAGGGGATGGGGTATGGTGGGGCGGCAGTGGCCCAGTCAAATTAGTTTCAAAATATTCAACAGGAATGTTACGCCCAGCGAGATTTCGCTATAAGTCAAGTTACTGCTGGTTTTGATCAACCTTGATGATGGTTATTGTCGACATATATGATGCAGTAACTTGAAAACTAACTATTGGATGCTATGGTAAACCGTAATCTATATCTGCGATATATTAATTAAGGATCATGGAACAGTTAATCGAGAAGTTCTCTATAACGTCAGTCCCATCTCGGGTTGATACTCTCAAAGTCTATATCGGCCTCTCGGAAAGGCAAGAATCCGGTATGGTACATGACAGGTCAACGATCAAGCCAAGAGAGCACGGTGATGTGTGGAAACTGTTGACTTACCATGATCAAAATGAATACCCTCTATTCTGAATGAATCATATGGACCCATGAGTGAAACTGTAGCATGGTTGACAAGCACGAGTGGCCCATAACACATGCCTGCTATTTAGGATTGAGGTGCTTGTCATAAAGGTTTTGTTTACAGAAAACCTTCAAATGCACATCATTCGTGGCCAGATACCGCTGGATCGAACAAGATTAATCCAGTAACTATTTGCACTGAGACTTAATCTTTGACCCGAGTGAGTGGGGGTTGATTAAACCATGATACTGTAATGAAAGTACACAGCCAATCAAACGTCACTTATTGGAAGAGTTGAACAGGAAGAGGAAAGCTTCTAAAGCATATCATTTCATATATAAGATTGAAGCATACTGTTAGTGCATCACTCGACGACCTGATGATCATCATCCCATTAGCGCCTCTCTCGCGAGCATGATTGATCAAATATTTCCAATAGAGAATCTGTTAGTATATATTTATATACAAGTATACGACTTATGAATGTCTTATTTAAATCGCCTGAAAATGTATCTAATTTATCTTTGAATATCTAAAGTTACTTTAATAAATTATATCTCATCAAGAGCAAATAATCTGAACAGTTCTTGATAGCAAATTCTAGAATTATCGTGAGAAAAAGAGGAAACCTCTTTCCAGAATCTTCACTCTTCTTATCTCGAAGCGAGCATTGGGACAAGAGCTCGAGTTTATCAGTCGGAATCACAGCCTGAGTGCCTGACCCATCTTCTTAGAAGTTTCGAGGCCAGGATTCGTTCCGCAATTTAAAATGAACACCTGGTGACAACTCCACAACTCCGCGAGTGATGCAGGAAAAGCTTGCTGTCAAGCGAATGAACTCTGGACAGCCGACGGAAGTGGAGACAGGTAGCGTGAAAGCTCTGAAGCGAAAGGAAATGAGAATAATGAGGTACGATTTTTTTCCGCCAAAGTCGCCAGTTCCAGGCAATATGGACAGGGTCAAATATAGAAACAAATAAATCTACCAAAAGATAACCCAAATTATCCAAACGACCCTTAGAATAACAGAAAAACATATTAAAATTTGATATGGACGTCGAAGAAGCGGCATACGGACACGTCTGTCTAACATACGATATGTGTGCACGATTGCTGCTGGCGTTGCTTGTCAATCGACCTTTCTATTTTTATCGATCCCCGAAAGCCCTGACTATCAATTTCCTGAAAACTATGCATGTAAGTTGTTAAATATTCTGTGGCAGCAACACAGTCAAATTAGTTTCAAAATATTCAACAGGATATTTATTAAATAGTAAAGACATACAATTCGAGATCAACGCATAGTCCGTCTTCAAATATGCGTTCGTGACGTACTTATCTACGTCATTCATGGAATTGTAATGACGTTATTGATTGTGACGTCGTTCAACACGTCACGTAGTTGATTATGACGTCATATGGTAGATGGATACAGTGGAAAGGTCCATTAAATCGATAATTCAAATGTCAAAGAATTAAATAATGAGAATCAGTGGTAGTGTTAGTACAGACGGAATTATTGGGGCAGATAAGAGGCTTTTTTCAGCGGAATCGTGCAAATGGTGATACAAGCATGAAATTTGGCATGATTAATCTATACATGACCCTTTTCAAATCCACCCGATTGGCCATTTGAAAATCCAAGATGGTGACAATTTTTCAAGATGGTCAGCAAATCCAGCTATCAGAGCTACTTATGTACGTATAAATGGACAGGGTCGGTCAATTTCAGTGATTCTGATGTCGAGTTATATGTTTTCCACTATGTAGAAACTGATTTTAAGTTACAAAACGCTCAGATATCACATTTCAAATTATAAACTTAAATCGTCTCTTCAGTCATGAAATTCTCAACGTGATTGCAATTGTACTACAGTTCAATAGTTCAACGCAGTGTGATTATGGTTAACTCCATGTTCAGGACAAGATTCCAAAGCTTGAATTGTGGGCTCTCGCATCTCCGTTGCTCACAGCAGTCTTCAAAGCTCAGAACTGATTTCTCAGATACATCAGAACGCTAGACATAGTCTAGACATAATCTGGTGTGCTGCTCGTGGCCTAGTGACACTGGATGCTGACAGGAAAGACTCAGCCGTACCAGATGAGGTCATTGGTGCCTCTACAAGAGAGGTTACCAGCTACTGTCACGTAGCAGTGTTCCTATTGACCTCAATACAGCTATCTCAAAATGAATTCCGCCAAACGAGATCATGAAATTGTCTCCATACTTAGGACATTTCCATTGGATTTGCCTTCTAAGGGCAGAGAGTGAATGGTCAACGGCTACGACTGGTATTTGTCCTGGGTTCAGGAAAGCGATTGTGTCTTGGATCTTCGCCATGACATGTTTGATTGTTTCAACAGAGAGAGCTTGATCTCGAATCAATGGAAGTAATGTTGAAACGAT
This sequence comes from Chaetoderma sp. LZ-2023a, assembly GCA_034401795.1. Classification (NCBI taxonomy): domain Eukaryota; kingdom Metazoa; phylum Mollusca; class Caudofoveata; order Chaetodermatida; family Chaetodermatidae; genus Chaetoderma; species Chaetoderma sp. LZ-2023a. The sequence goes on along the minus strand of CM067374.1, from coordinate 60,879,201 downwards.
CACCTTTTCTGTGTTGCATGGTGGGCTGGCTGCTCGTGTTTACTGATAATATCAGCCACATCGTCAATGAGGTAAACTTCCTCTAAGCAGGCATACTCTTCAGACAGGTATGATTTACTTGATTTATACACCTGTGCAAAAGTTAAGCACCACCCTATTTTTACGCACATGCGAGGGTATATTCATGTGCTATGAAGAAAGCAATAGCATAAACATTTATGTACCCATCCATCTTAGTGCAAGAGGTAATAATGCAACTAGAGGAATGCTGATAATGATGGTGGGGAAACACTGTATGTTTTTGTTTGAACTTGAAAACGAGGCCTGAATATGGTTACGTTGACACAACTGACAACTATTGCCCTACAGTTGACACACGTGGCTAGATTGTCATTAATGGTGTCTGAAAACGAAGTTTAACATCTGTGCACGGGTTTGAGACTGTCATTATTAATACCTGGTATATCCACCTTGTGCCTGGATGACGGCCTGGACACGACGTCTCATGCTGGTCACCAACCGACTGATACGCCATTGTGGTATTCGTTGCCATTCAAGATGGAGTGCGTCTGTTAATTCCTGTAGGTTCTGCACAGGAGGATCCCTCCTTCTCACCATGTTTCCCAAAATGTCCCAGATATGCTCAATAGGGTTCATGTCAGGGCTCCTTGCTGGCCATGGTAGGGTTTCGATGGCATTCTGGCGGAGGTATTCATGCACAGCTCTTGCACGATGTGGTCGGGCGTTGTCATCCATGAATATAGGGTGGGTTCCAGGTGCATGATTTACAAAATGAGGGACCACAACTCTATCCAGTATGGAATCTTGATATCTTTGTCCATTTAGTGTTCCAGGTACAGTCAACAGATCCAGCTTACAATCAAATGAGATGCACCCCCATATCATAACGGAACCTCCACCAAATGGAACTTCTTCCATGATGTTACGTTGGTCGTACGCCGTGCGTCTGGACCTCCATACACGAGTTCGACCATCTGTGGCATGAAGCAGGAACCGACTTTAATCGGACCAGTGTACCCGTCTCCAGGATCTCATGTTCCAGTGTCTTCTTTCGTTGCACCACCTCAGACGCTCCTCTTTGTGGTGTGCAGTGGGGAGAGGACGTCTGACAGGTCTCATAGCTTTCATGCCAGCAGCATACAGTCTCCTTTTGACGGTAGACATTGACACTCTATTGCGCGTTTCCCATTGCTGGCTGAGAACTCTGCTGTTGGTGAATGGAGATCTCCTAACAAGGCGTACTAGGGCTCGATCATCACGGGCAGTAGTCTTCTTCGGTCTTCCAGATCTAGGCCTGTCCTTTACCTCGTTAGTTTGCCCATGTTTTGCAATCAAACGACTGATTACAGTATGGTTAATGTTCAGCTGTCTGCCAATCTCTCTGCATGACATACCAGTGGTATGCATGCCTATGATTTGCCATTTCACACGATCACTTAACCTTCGTCTTGCCATAGCGGTTCACAATCAAGAGCTAATTCTCTCTGTACAAATAAACCACGGTCATGAACAAAAAATTCCTAATCTTGTCGCCTAAATCTGTATGTAATGTTCTACACCTCAAACTGGACTTTTACATAACTGAACACGTGTGCTGTTTCCCGCCACGCACGGACATCAAGCGGTGTGAAGTCATGCATGCATGTGCATTTCGTACTTGGATTTATGTCAGCTAACGCGGGGACAAAAAGTATGGCAGCCTAGTTGTACCATCATGTTTCTACGTTCTATTGTTTTTGCTGGTGCTTAACTTTTGCACAGGTGTATAGATGCTGGTAATGACTGACTTGGTATTGGTGGGAGATTGAGATTCTTGGTGATGTATGCTGGCTGGACATTGGTGAATGATTCAGGTAGCTCAGGAACCTTCTTCAACTTCTTAACCACAGTGCGTAGTTTGAGTTACATACGTTCCTCACCAATAAGCCCTTGGTTCGGGTGCTAGAATGTTGAAATACTGGTGCTATGGAAAGACGTGTGTGGTGTACTTGCAGTAGGGTTGTGGTCGATGTTATCCAGTGCAGAAGTCATAAACAACTGCTTTCTCAAGGCTGGTGGGCAGATGACATCTCCTTCCACATAGTGGGCTACAATAAGCTTCGTTTTCCTGGTTTTGACAAATACGGACATGCCAATCTAAACGGCGAATGGAGCCTCACGATCCTTGGACTGCCTGTGTGTTTTTGCTCATTCCTTAAACCATCGAAGCAATTATACTGCAATAACTGTGCCAGAGCAAAGCCAGATTTGGATGAACCATGTTGAATCTGTGACTTAAAGTCTGCACCATGCTCTATCATGCATACGAATTGAAGAAGTGATGGTGGAAGAGCTTCGTCAATGCTTCTATCATGAAATATGTTGTTGAATATTGATGTGTGTCTGAGCATCTCCTGCCATACCATTTCAGCATCTTTGGCTTAGGGTTGTTCAATTATGGAAATAAATAATCGAATATGATGTCCGGAAAATAATCGATTTAATCGGATAATCGATTATTTAATCTTGAAACTGGCTACGTAGTGAGGGTGAGGGGGTTGTGAGGGAGGAAGGGCGGGAGAGAGAGAGAGAGAGAGAGAGAGAGAGAGAGAGAGAGAGAGAGAGAGAGAAGAGAGAGAGAGAGAGAGAGAGAGAGAGAGAGAGAGAGAAAGAGAGAGAGAGAGAGAGAGAGAGAGTGCATAGCTTTCGTAAAGTTAAAAATAATAATAATAAATAAATAAATAAATAATGGCCATATTATTTTTATTTTTATGATATAGATTTCTCCCGTAGTGCCTATTTACGACGTTTCCCTATTTTGCAGCATTTGAAAACTCCAATATTTTGAAAATCATTTGACTGCAAATTGTTGCTGCCTTAGGCAGCAACAGTTTTAAGTCAAATTAGTTCCAAAACAATCATCAGAATTTGTGAAAATTCGCATCGAAATATTGTGAATTTACTATGAAAAACAGCAATTAATTTTTTACATTTTTTCGCAAAATAACTACCAACACTTCAGCCTATAGCCTTCAGAGGCGGACGTTGTTCCATAAACAGTAGCCATCAAATGTTTCCGATCACCGGGCGTATTAAGCAATTACTTATATAAACATTCGCGTGACTCGGGAGGTGCATTCTTGAACGTCAGGAATAGATGTTTATACAACTACCTTGCTAGAACAATCAAACTATCCATGCATTAGCTGTATTAGGCCCGATTTATAAGTCCAACTTCTATTGTTCCGTGCCAGCTAACTATGCCTGAAAATGGCAGAGTCCACTATATGAATCAACCAATCGTCATTAGCACGATGCGACAGAATGTTCGGCTTATAAAATGGGCCTTACAAGACCAAACTCTAAATTATACCTGATTAAAATTAATTATCTATTTTTGCTTGATTAAATCGATTTTTTTTTTCGATTTTTCGATTATTTTATTTTACACTCGATTATATAATCGCCAGAAAAAATAATCGACTATCGATGAAATATCGATTAACCGAACAGGCCTACTTTGACTAAGTGAATGGCTTCCGCGTATGTACATGCGTGTGTCAGGATGGAGCCTACATCCTTCTTGAAAGCCATGAGAGCATCTCGTCCTTAGTTGTGAGCTTTACGCTGAGTCATGTGTGAAATCAATTGGTCCTTTCGCCTAATGGAATGTACAGCTGGTGATTCAATTCCAAGCTGCTCAAGTTGCTGCTTGTATAGTGAGACTAAATTTGCGAGCCTAAAAATGGCTGTTTCTGTACCTTTACTGTCAATTTTCGTTTCCATGATGTAAGTAACCAGCTCAGAGAAAGCAATTCGATATGCTTCCTTTCTGTCAAACTTTCCAGTACTTGTTTCATACTTTTGTACGCTTAGATGTACTCGTTCTTGGTTGTATAGTGCTGCCAGGCAGGTGGGGGGGGGGGGGGGAGCTGATACGTTATTTCTTGTGCCACAACATCGCCAGCACTCAGTTTAGCAAGAAGTCGTCTATCACTGAGGTTCTTTGCACATTCGTTTATTCTCCCTTTCAGTTTCATCGCTATTGCTTGTCTGCGAGCATTTCCTGGAGCTGGTATTTCACATAGAAAGCATTGTTTTTTAGTTGTAAGCTCTCTGGCGTTTCGTGGAATCTTGCTACAGCAGCTCTCGTCTCTATCAGTTCCAGCGGTGAAAGTTCTTTTTTTCGCTCTATCCAGCTTTGTGTTGTTAAAAAGAATCCTGCAACTTTCATGATATTGTGCATTATTTTTTTTTCTCAAGGTTTCCTCTATCCCAGAAACTTCATCTGTCTTGCTGTGCCAAGCTTGAGCGTGAGTGCATTCAATGCATGGAACTGAGGGATGTGCTTTACTAATTTGGTACACCCATCTTGTCCTTTTTGGCAGGCTTTTTATATGGTGACTTGAGATCGTCTTTCTTGTCCTCTCGACAAAGACAGCACTCAGTCGAATTTGTTTGTCTTTTTAATTTGGCCTCCTCGGCCATTGTGATTTAGAGCTGAGGGTTTAGCCTTTAAATGGTTACACTTTATAATTGTATCCGTATCCTTTTCATTGTTTATCTTTTTATCGAGGGCTTATTCTTTTTCATTTATCCTTTTATCGATGGTTTAACCGTTTACCACTATTTTTGTATAGGATACAACTACGTTCGTGCATAAATTTGTTCTACACTTATCCGGATCGTTCACCCAGTGCCATTTAAGTCCCGTGCGAACTGCACACCATCCAGATAACTAAAGCCGTGGTACATTTGGCTCTGTTCTCCCGCCCTGGCTTATCCTGTCAATTCAGGTACGGCTACCAAACCTATGTGGGGCTGGTTAGGTAGCATTTGGGACACAAAGTAGTTGCAGTTATCTCACCCTATATGTTGAACACCCTGCTTAGCTGCCACTGAACCCTATGCTGAGTTCTACAGCAGTGGTGCCACAAGTGTGTCCTGGAAATGCACCGGCTTTCACTCCTTTTAACGATATTGGCTTTTTCTTCTGTTTGTTCAAGTATTGAATTTTGTTCGCTTCATACAATTGAAATGTTGGTGACACCATACTCACGTACACAGAAACTATATACGCTACCATCACCTAGTTTAGCCCAAACGCCAACACGGTTTACCGGCGTGTGGCCGTTGTCATGCACTGACAACTTCTTGGAGCCATAGGTGGGAGCTAGGTGAGCAATGACGACCTGTGCCTGAGTCCACTCGAAGAATGTAGCTGAGACAAAGGTACTACCTCTATCCCTAAACCCCTACACTGCATGCATTAAGAGTTAGTGCTAAGCACTGCAAACCACATTGAGAAGTCGTGTAACAATACCAGATTGTTCTCGAGAGTAGTTTAATATGGAAAATTGTGTACCTCTGTGCACTAAAATTAGTAGAATATCAGTTTCAGCAGGATTGAAAAGATAAAAATCGACATCAAGATCACTTAAATCTATCAATCCGATCCTTTTATATGTAAATAATGTGATTTAAATGTGAATTAATTTGGCGGCCATCTTGGAAAATGGTCGCCATCTTGGATTTTTAAAGAGCCAATCTGGTCGATCTGAAATATGACATGCATAGATTGATCATACCAAATTTCATGCTTGTATCACCATTTGCAAGATGCTTTTGGTTATCTGCCCCACTAAATGAAAATGATATAAAATTAATCCCGCATTATAGATATTAGGCAATCACTGGGTAACTCACAATAGACAAACACGATCAAGTATGTTCCACCAAGCGATATGCCCATGATGATTCGTAGGGAAATATAGCTGAAGTACTCAGGTGCCCATGGGGTGAGCCCACCGCTTGCCACTTGTAAAAGTATTGTCAGTATATAGATCTTCTTACGGCCGAATCTGGAAAAGGAATATGTTTCTAGTATTTGATTTTCTATTTACATTTTATTTTATTGAATCAAATCGCGTGCGTGTGTGCGTGCGTGCGTGCGTGCGTGCGTGCGTGCGTGCGTGCGTGCGTGTGTGCGCGCGCTTCAGTGGACGGATGGGTGGCGTAGTTGGTAATTCGAGAGCGAGAGAGAGAGAGAGAGAGAGAGAGAGAGAGAGAGAGAGAGAGAGAGAGAGAGAGAGAGAGAGATAGAGAGAGGGTGGGTGGGGGTGGGGGGGGGGGGGGGGTGGTTATTAACTCTCCCAGCAGAATGGCAGAATCTGTAATACCAATGGAGGGATCTGATCTGTCAATCAAGTATATGACATCATAATCAATTACGTCAGCAGTTTCTATGGTGATAATATAATAAGATTTCTATGGGTTATCCTATTACAGAGACGACTAAAAAGTGAGATTAATAGGGAATATTAATTATAACCGAGGGGGGGGGGGGGGGGAGAGGGGAAATACTCTAACGTAATTAAAAATAAAACCGTAATTGCATAAACTCCGGAGACATGGTTTTTCTGGTCTTTATTGCATATATAGACATGCATGCTCCGTAGTCCTTATTCTTTTGATGAATGAAAGGTCTATACGTGTTATGAGTAGCTGTTCATTGATCTGATCTGTGGTTCGCCATTTGTCAGTACTGGTCCTAGAACTTTGCCGGATTTTGTCTTAACGTATCTCTAAGTGGCTTCACTTCCATCTAGCAGTGCAATACAACAAAAGCAAGAACGATGTACATGTAGAAAACAGAATCTACATGAACCCGGAGAGGACGCAACATGAAAGGGAACAACATAATACCATGAGGAGACAGCTGCCTGAGCATCGCGAGGTAAGCCCTAAGGCCATGGTTATCACCCGAAATGGAAAGATAACTAAACTTGACCCCAACAGAAGCGGACCAAACAACTGATTAAAGAGCGAGCCTCCGGCAAAACCTGTAAATAGTCCCCCTTCCTTAGCACGCACTCGGATATAGCATATTCAATAAATTCCATGAACTAGAAAGCCTTGTAGAAACAGATCAGCCAGCAGTTACATGTATTACGGAAGTGATACTCAACAATTTACGGGCACCTATCAGCATTAGTAAATTACAACTGAAAAATTATGATTTGTTTATGAATGAAAATCCCCTAAGAGGGGTAGCTATTTACACATTAAAATCCCTTAGTCCTTAGGTCTGCGATTCTCTAAATAAAACAGGTTTCAATGAATCGAGCTGGTGTGGTTGGATGAATGGTAAGGGAGACCGGGGCTAGTTCGCCATAAGGACAAGTCCGCCCATGTGTTCTCATACTAAGCCATTTCTATTTATTGCGCCTTACGCAGTGTGTACGTACTTCCGGTGACACACTTGACAGATAGGGTGGGCCGCATCACCTTCTGTTTTGTCTGCTGTGAATAATCGATGAAAGCTAATTTCAGGAAGAAGTAGGTAATATTTTGTACGTTTTGTGTCATAAGAAAGCATGTAACGTTCAAAGGTAGAGGCGTTCAAACGTTACTTGCCAGTTACAATTTTTAAATAAACAATTGAGAAGAATTAACCTTTTAAATTCATTAAATAATGAAATCATTCTGTGGACGAACTTGCCCCATCTGGTCTAACTTAGCCCACATGCTTGTCAAACTTGCCCCTAGTAACGGGGTGTGTTCGTCCACCACACCATGTCTTCTTCTTCCTTGATGTTCAAAAAACTAGCTAAATCTAAACCTTGTTGTCTACTTATTTAATCGTTAGGTCCTTGCGAGAAATTTAAATGTATAAGTTTGTATCGATAAGTTTATTAAGAAATATGCAATGCCTAAAATATGTGAAAATGACCGAACTAGCCCAGTCTCCTCTAGTAGTAATAAGGTATTAGTAGCATAGTAGGGCGTCTATACCGTGGTCCAAACTCTAACGACGGAAACAATAGCAAGCTAAGCACACTGCTCAACAGTATAGACAGAACAAATGCAGCACAGGTCCTAATAACAGGGGACTTTAATCTGCCCAGTATTGACTGGACAACAGGAACAGCACCTGCTACACCAAGCGAAAGCTTTATAAATACATTACATGGAAACTGATGCAGTTTGTTACCGGCCCAATACGGCCACCGCAGGGGGAATCCGAGCGCAAGCACATTAGACTTGATAATCACGAATAGCCCTGCTACAGTCATGGATATTTCACACTAAACGCCACCTAGCAAATGTCATCATGATTTGCTAAAGATCCTCCTAAACACAGTGATCCTCAATACTAACAGACAACGGGAAACCACTAGGCTTCTGCTTAAAAAGGAGACTATGACAACATGAGAAAAGCCCTTAGCCAAATTGACTTGAGCATAATGTTCGACCGTATGAAAGCAGATGCTGTTAAATTCCTTACCAGAAATTGACAGAGACAATATCGCAAAACATCCCAATGTTAAAACCTTCTGCTAAACCCAAGAAGAAGAAAAACATCTGAATAAACAAATGTGTACGCGATACAGTCAGAGAAAAACGCAAAAAGACTAAAAATAGCAGTAATGATAGGAAATACCAACAGGCAAGAAATGCAGCTACAGAAAAGATGGGAGAAACCAGGCATCGATTAGAAAAGAAAATAGCCACTGAAAGTACCACAAATCCGAAGGCTTTTGGAACTATGTAAAGAGCAAGTCAAAATTAAAGAAACACATTGGAAATCTAAAACACCAAGATGGCCATGAGATTGCCACAACAGACATTGATAAAGTAAAAAAGAATCTCCAACAATTGAAAGTGGGCAAATGTAAATAACCAGATGGCATACACCCAAGAATCGTGTAAGAGACAGTCAAAGAACTTAGTGTCCCATTGAGCATTCTGTTTAATAAATCCCTAGACAAAGGAGTATTTCCGGATATATGGAAATCAGCTGGCGTAACATGCATGTACAAGAAAGGTCCAAAAAGTGATCCTGGAAATTACAGGCCTGTCAGTCTAATTTGTATGTTATGTAAAGTACTTGAATCATATATAAGCGATAGTATCATGGATCATTTAGAAGAGTGTGAACTAATAACTAACTGTCAGAACGGATTTAGATCACACAGATCTTGTAAAACACAACTGTTAGAATATCATGAAGTGGATCCCAACTCAACTCTTAGACACAAATGAGCCAACAGACGTTATTTATTTAGGCTTTGGAAGGGCATTTGACATTGTACCACATATAAGACTATTGTAAAAGATAAGAGCATATGGCATTAGTGAGAAACTAATAAATTTGATTGAAAGCTTCCTAACAAATAGGCAACAATGAGTACACGTAAATACCTCAAAGTGTGAACACAGAGATGTCAGAAGCAGCGGAGTGCCACAAGGTAGTGGCCTCGGTCCTGCTCCTTTCACACTGTTTATAAATGGTCTACCTGATAACATATATTTGCTGGCAAAATATTTGCTGACGATACCAAATTAATCGGGAATCCGTAAAAACTGATATTCAGAGAAATGTCGCCATAGCATACAAATGGTCCCTGGATTGGCAGCTGAGATTTAATTCAGCCAGGATACACGTTCTGCACTTAGGCAACAGCAATCCTGACCGTCAGTACCCGGACAGATACTCAAACTCGCACACCAATAACAACTGCACACTGTGAAAAAGACATCTACATCAATGACAAACTTACATTCTACACCCACATCAGCACCATCACAACAAAAGCTAACAGTATAATAGTAATAATGAAAAGAACTTTTATCCACATGGACAAGACCACATTTCTTCTTCTATACAAGACGCTAGTGTGGCCCATCATAGAGTACTGAAACTCGGTTTGTTCACCGCACATCTTAAGGCCGTCAAGAAGTATAGACGCAGTACAATACCGAGCTACCTGACTAATTTCTACAATGAAAGGACAGCAGTACCAGGACAGACTAAGAACATCGGGGTTATTTTCTCTTAAATACTGAAGAAGTCGCGGTAACTTAATCGAAGTGCACAAATTGAAGTGTTTGAGCAGAGCAGTAGAGCGCAACAACAGTTACAACACCCAGTCAAATTCGTTCCAAAATATGCAACAGGTTACCTGTATAATTTTCTGGAAATTGGCATTCGGGGAGCTCAGGGTTCGATCGATCCCAACACAAAGCGTGGGAGGCACATAGCTAGGAATGGGCGGGGCATAGCTAAACCTTGATTCATCCATTACCATATGCGTTATGACTCACGTGTCAGATAGTGTTCCCATTATTAAAGCGCCCACCAGCACTCCTGCCATACATGCGGACTGCGCGTGCGTGTTCAATATATTCCGATAACAGACCAAGTTGAACTATAAAAAAGTAAGGCCTGATTTATAAGTCGAACTTCTCTTGTGCCGTGCCGGCTAAAATCTGCCTGAAAATGGCAGAGTCCACTACATAAATCAACCAGTCGTCATTAGCGCGGTGCGACAGAAAGTTCGACATAAAACGGGCCTAATTTTGTATTCAGGTGATTTACTATTGCTTGCAAATATAAAATGTATCTCATTTAAAAATAGAAAATGGGTATATATACACTTCACAAAAAGTAAGTTCCCCCCTAAATATGGGCTAATGTTTTTGGTGATATGTACTTGACCGCAATAAAACATGTTACGCAGCACCATCCAGACTAGAAGAACAATGTGTGAAATTGATTACCCCAGAAACGGTGTTATGCATGAATGAGCTTGGATTGAATGATACATGGTTGGGCATTTACCTGCATCAATGTGAACACATGAAATATGTATGTGGATATGGCATATATATCTACTTAACTTAGTCGAATATTTTATCAGTAAAACTGCGCAAAACAGTAATATTGCTGCCACCCGAAGATTCATATATGTATGTTCTGAAATGCAGGAGATTGCCTGTGAGAGTATTTTAGTCCGTGGGCTGGAGGGGCCCACCTGGATACCCCAACCCCCACTAATTGAGGAAACTATATTTTTCTAACAGCTTTCGATGTCCTCTTTAAGATTATGTATGTTAACATGTGATAAACTGGGAGTCAATATGGATTTTGATGGGTTATATTAGAGCTAATACCCATAGTGAAGCAGACCATATTAAGGGGTAGGGGTATTAAAAACTGAGATATCTTTTAAGAGAATCAGTGTAGATTAGTGATCGATCACTCAAAATGTTGCTTATAGTATCGTCTACGATTGCATATGGTTTACATGCATATCGGTTTTATAATCGGCAGAGGTCAAAAGGTCACACATATTCGGCACAGCTTAAAATCTAGCAACTATATGTTACCATCACTGACCAAGCACCGGTAAAGGAACATTTTAGTTTTAACAGCTTAAGATTGATTAAAAGACACCATTTGACAAATATAATGAGTAAGATTTTACTCATTTAATAGACTATTGTTACTATGACAACTGACAGCATGGTCAATTTTTTAGAATCGATGAAAAATGTAATCATTGTAAACTAAGCTTGAAATGAGCATATCATCGAATCGAAATTGTGTAAAGTAATTGCTTTACATATAGATGGATTTTATATGCTAATCAATCAACAAATACGGCGTCAGGAGTAAAAAAAATCAAAGAAGTAAGATGTAATTAGAAAGCATTTGACCAATAACAGAATATGTCACAGTAAAAGAGTCTCTAAGAATGTCCAAAAAGGCATCGGAAGATATTGGGCAGAAATATGCCATAACGACCTTTGATCTAGGCGTGTGTATGAAAGCTTAGTCTATCATATAGAAAGGTCCAGACTACTACAAGGATCACATAGTTATGATTGGTACTTTTCATTTGGCATGCACCTATATGAAAATCATATAGGAAAGAAAATGAGTGGATCTGGATTCACTGAGCTTCTACTAGACTCTGGTCTGATGTCTACAGGATCTATTAAAGGTGTGCTGTCTGGTAAGAATTATAGTCACACAATCTACTGCCACAAAGCAATGGCCGAAGGCCTTGAACGATTGCTACTCTACAAATACCATTCTATGAAAGGGTCGTCCGATTATCAGAGACTTTGCCGCCAAATTCATTGGCAAAAGTAACCACAGTATTGGAAGTAAGAACCAAAGAGAATTTCGAACTATTGTCGAATGATACAGTATTTCATTCATATCTAAATGACTACTCAGACTTGCGACTGCGAGTTAGCAATGGCGAATTAGGTAAGACTGCCCAGTCTTGGTTATCTTACATGGACCATGTTTGGTTGCTGTTGCCTCTCCTAAATGCAGTTAAGACGAACAATTACTATCTGTACGGAACATGTCTCAATCGAATGGCTGCCCTGTTCTTTAGCTTTGATGAGCAGAATTATGCAAGCTATCTTACCCACTTTTCTGTTTTCTTGGCAAGCAAAGAAGAATCACACCCTGGAGAAATGGAGCTGATTAAGCTAGGTGCTATAAATTGTAAGATCCACGGTGCCTGGAAATTTGTGGGCAGTATACAAAACAATAGAGGAGACATTTATGAAGCACACGAAATCGCATGCATGAGCAGGAGGAAGCGTGGCTGGCGTATCTGTTATGTTGAATAACTATGATGCACATCGACGCTCGGGAAAGAAAGCACATGAACGAACAAGATATGACAGACGAGACAGATAGGAACAATAGACATTGGGATGTCCGATCTTCACAGGTACGCAAAAGTGAGGCAGCCACTGTGAATGTAATGGAGTCCGTAGAAAGCTATGAATCCTTTCAGTCTCGATTATAATGATAAGCTGTTCCGTATTGGTGCTGGTGCTCCTGATATCATGGCTGCTTGGTCAATTGGGAAACTGGCCAAAGAGACTTTTATAACAGAGAGAGTTGAAAGGAATACAGATTTATTTGAACCAATAAAAAAGCAAAAATTGAGAACATTTTCTGACATGACGAAGAGTGCTCTTGGGAAAAGAATCGTGAAATAGAATAAGACAACACGGAAATATTGCCTTCCAGTTATTGGTACTATCACAGAATAAGTCAGCGAAGCTTGATATTGCAGAACTGTTACATTATCTACATATGCCGGTACCATCATCAGTTGGCACGGCTGATGGGTACCTGCTGAAAACAGACAAAGATAAAGGGTTCCCCTGCTTAACCAAGGGAATATCAAATGCAGACACACCATCTGATCACAGAACACTGAACATTGAAGATCGAAACGCCACTTTCTATTGTATGAAAGAGGTGCCAGGAACATCTAAGCAGATAATCCAGAAATTGTTTGATATTGGTACAGTAGGGAAATCAAATGTAATATTCAGTACGGACATGTACAAAGAAAATTCTATTAAATCAATGAAAATGACACACATAGCTTCTGGAGAGAAACGTATAATCAAGGGTGAAAATACAGAGACCTGAAAATTGGGAATTCCTTAGTAATAACGAAAACAAGATGTCTGGGGGAAGTGATACATTTAGTTCAAAACTACTTAATAAGATGGTCATTGCTATTTGTGACGGCAAGGCTGACGGATTAACATCTATTGATGGCAACACAGTGCTGATCTCAGAGACACAAGCCATAGAATCTGACCAAGAAGAAACAGACACAATTAAGGGTTATTCTCTATTGTGCTTATACAACAAAAGAGGGCTATGACTTTGTGCGTATCAGAAGTCCACCTAGTGATGCATCTTTAATTCTCCTGTACTATGACCAAATCATGAAAACACACATATTATTTAATACTGGTTCTGAAAACAACAGAAAGCTGTTGGACATTTCAAAATTTTACGCCGCTTTACTGTTCTGCCCTTTTGGGTCTTCATGCCTTCACCAAATGTGATACAACAAGTGCATTCAGAGGAATAGGCAAAGTAAAACCCATCAGACTCCTACAGAAGCAACCAAGATATCAGGAGGCTTTTCAGACCATTAGTGAGTCATGAGACATCACAGAGAATCTCTTTCTTCAATTAGAGGATTTCACCTGCTGAATGTACAAGATTACATGTACCCATAACAAACGTTGACACACTTTGTTTCTCAATGTTAATGGCAAAATGTGGTGATGCAGAGAAAGATATCAATTCCAAAACGTTGACTTATCCACCTTACGTCCCTCGAGAGTTTGCCTCCGCCAGCATTTAAAGAGGGTTAACTATCAGGTAACTATTTGGAAGCGATTCCATGCACCTAAGCCATACATCCCTGAACCCACTGAAAATAATGGCTGGACTGTATGTAGTGAACAGAGACACGAGCCAAGTGGTGTGATGGTGAGATACTGCCATCTATGTTGGCTGATATTCTAGAGAAGGAATGTGAACAGGAAGAGAATCAGCAGGAATACAGTTCCACTGACGAAGATAGCGAAAATGAAGAAGACTTGATAGATACTAGTGACAGTGACTAATTAAGACAGGTTCAAATAGAGTTAGTGGATTTATAGTCGGTAGGTAAAACAAGCAACAATAAAAACATTTTGAATGCTCTTTTATTACTCTACACAATTTCGATTCGATGATATGCTCATTTCAAGTTTAGTTTACAATGATTGCATTTTTCGTTGATTCTCAAAGATTGACTATGCTGTCAGTTGGCATAGTAACAATAGTCTATTAAATGAGTAATCTTTTACTCATTATATCTGTCAAATGCTGCCTTTTAATCAATCTTACTCTGTTAAAACTAGAATGTTTCTTTACCGGTGCTTGGTCAGTGATAGCAACACATAGTTGCTAGATTTTAAACCGTGGTGGAGATTTGTGACCCTTTGACCTCTGCCGACCTCATTATGAAACTGATTTGCATAGAAAGCATATGCAATCATAGACGATACCATAAGCAAAATTTTGAGTGGTCTATCACCAATCTACAACGATTCTATCATAATCTACTTAATTAATTTACAATGAATGCATTTTTCATCGATTCTCAAAAATTGGCCATGCTGTCAGTTGTCATAGTAACAATAGTCTATTAAATGAGTAAACTTTTACTCATTATATTTGTCAAATTGTTTCTTTTAATCAATCTTAAGCTGTTAAAACTAGAATGTTCCTTTACCGGTGCTTGGTCAGTGATGGTAACATATAGTTGCTAGATTTTATGCTGTGGTGAATGTTTGTGACCTTTTGACGTCTGCCGACTTCATTATAAAACCGATATGCATGTAAACCATATGCAATCGTAGACGATACTATAAGTAACATTTTGAGTGGTCGATCACTAATCCACAATGATTCTATCAAAAGATAACTCAGTTTTTAATACCCCTACCCCTTAATATGGTCTGCTTCACTGTGGGTATTAGCTCTTATATAACCCATCAAAAACCATATTAAGTCCCAGTTTATCACATGTTAACATACATAATCTTAAAGAGGACATCGAAAGCTATTAGAAAGATATAGTTTCCTCAATTAGTGGGGGGAGGGGGCGTATCCAGATGGGCCCCTCTAGCCCACGGACTATTTCATTCTCAATTTTTTTTATTGGGACACCCCTCCTAGTTCGTTTAACCTCCAAGTCAGTTTTGATTTTAACTTTACAGCTATGTCACTAGACCTAGCCCAAATCTGAGTTCTCCCAAACATAGGTCTTGTATGGCAGAGTGATTATGACTAGATATAGCTTTGTTTCTAAAGGTTGTTACATTTCGCAGCAACAACAACTTACACATACACATGTGTGAATCAGAAACAATGTAAATTTTAATGAAACCCATAATACTGCATGCAGTGAAAGCCCAAGTAAATGCCTATTCCACCAATGCACCAAGAGCGGGATTGCGTACACTTCTATTGTCCAGCAATCACTGAATGGACTAATGGACCCTTCCATGCTTAGCTATGCCACGCCCCTCTCTAGCTAAGATCCACACCCACCTCGCTCGTGTTGGGATCGATCGATCTCTGAACTCCCTGACTATCAATTTCTAGAAAGCTATACATGTAAGCTGTTGAATATTTCAAAAATAATTTGACTGGGTGCTGTCAACAACAGCGCCCAGTCAAATTAGTTTCAAAATATTCAACATCATGTTTATTAGATAGTTGAGGCATACAATTCTCACGTGTCGGACTTTTAAGAGTTCAAGATGGTCCGCATAGAATCATTTATGACGTAATTATTATGACGTCATCATACACGCCACTTAGCTGATTATGGCGTCATATGACGTCATTTATCTGGAAAGGTCCATTAGCCACCTGCCCAGTACCGGTACCAGTGTGCACCCGAGCATAACTAAGCCTAGTATAGATTTTTTAGAAAGACTGCTCAATACTAAGTGGCATTCCTGCCATATGTAACATCACAATAGAGGCCAACGCTTTAACCCTTGACATGTCAACATTTTGATAATGTTAATAACTACAAATTAAGCTACTTGCCATTTAATTGAAGTGTTGTGAGTGTGCAGTCACCAGGGTATTTGTGTACCAGTCTGACAAGTGGTTAGTCAATCACTATTCATAAATTCATTCATTCATTCATTCATTCATTTATCCATCTGTATATCTGTCACTCCGTGATTTCGACCAGCGAGGGAGGTTTCACCTCTCAGCCGAAGCTAAAACCTAATTGCCAAACTTGCATGACACCACTGCCGTGTATTCCTTCCATAATGGTGATTGCATATGCATAGCATAACTTACACCTACCTTTGTGACGACTGTAGCCGCAAAAATGGAAGTGTCATATACCCACTGTGAACACGAATAAACAGAATGGTTCCCGATCGCATGTGTTTCATCAGTTGTGTTATGCAAAGAACACTGGCTGTATTGTGTTGGATCTCGGTCATCCATGGGTATAGTTGAATTGATGTAGAATTGATGAAGTTCATTCTGTATTCCATATGTATCGTTGTACAGTCCAGGAATGGCACATCTGAGAAATAGTAGAAGGCAAATACAAGCGCTTTTGAAGATCGTATTTGTGGAATATGTGCTTCTCCAAATTGAAACAGTATGATAAATAGGGTAGCCACAGAGAACTATAAGGCGCAGAATCTGAGATGTCATTTAACATTCTGGATAATTGGTATAACATTACAACACACCCAGGGCGACGTACCATCTCTCCGGATTTATCAGGAAAATGCTGATTTTTTTTAACAGGCCTCTGGATTTCCGGACAGCCTATTAAATATCGGGATTTATTTTTCATCCACATATCAAAAAAATATTTTAGCTAAATTCTGAGTAGGCACGGTTAAGGCGTTAAGCTAGTTACCTACACGGTGATGAACGAATGGCACTCGATACTACTCGATAATATTTATAAAATTGTAAATGATTAATTTTCTACTGGTTATTCGTATTCAACATAACCTAATATTAACATAACATGTTAACATAACCTAATATTAACATAACATGTTAACATAACATGTTAACATAACCTAATATTAACATAACCTAATATTAACATAACATGTTAACATAACCTAATTGCGTATAATATGATCTTGTTATTTAATTCTTGCACACATGAATGGCACTTGTGCGGCGTGTAATGGATGAGTCTCATGTCGTTGAATCATTCATCTCAATTCCATAAAATCACATGATTACCTATATCTAAGACTGTTGAAACTATCGGCTATTCTAAACAGGTATTCCCATCTCGTATGATCTTAAATTGTTGCGATGAAGATAAAAAAAATACACCCCCACCCCACCCCACGCACACAACGCACACACACACCGCGCACCATTAAACCGATATACGGTTTAAACCGGTTCGAAAATTGATGCCGTCACCGGTCACAGGGACTCCTATCCAGTCCAAAAATTGGCATCATAATATATTACCATCTATGAGCATGTGGGTGTGGCATATTATGTAAATGAGATGACGCCATCGCCCTTTTATCCAATCAGCGTACAGCCACCAAAATCTTCGCTGTTTTGTGTGACGTAGAGGTGTAGGCACGTACCGATGATTGACAGATGTAATGAGGCATGTTCATGTCACGTGACGTCTGTAGACTAATCAGCCCATCCACTTATCTCATCGCCCTAGTTTAGGCCATGTGACATCATTTATGCTCGTTGCCAGGCCCTAAGGACCCATAAAGAAAGGTGTGACCAAATCTAATGTGTCCTAGAGTGCATCCATCTCGTCATCCTGGTCGGTCACGTGATGCTAGCTATGCTCATTGCCAGACCTAATGAAGTATGAAGCGCCGTGGCCTAAGGAGGTGAGAGGTGTCTGGTCACATGAACACCAGTAGGCCAATCAGCATGGCTGCTTATCTTGTCATCCTAGCTTAGGTCGACATATAGGACTCCAGCTGTACCATTGTAGGCCTAATGACCCATCAAAGCGGCATGGCCTAAGATCCTGGGAATGTCAGGTAATATAACGCCTGTATGCCAATACTGATGGCCGCTTATCTTGTTGCCCTAGCTTAGGTCAATTAATAGTATGCCATCTGCCACAATGCAGGTCTAATGACCTGTGGGAAGAGGCATGACCTAGCATGCACCCATCTCGCTGCCCTGGTCGTGTCACATGATGGTAGCTGGTTCGATTCGTGGTGCTAATCATTCATAAAAGGATCATGGTCTAAGTCGTCAGGCAGTACCTGTTTGTCAGCTCTATTGCAATGGAGGGACACGGTTTGAAAAAGCTTTTAGATAGGCCCGACTAAGCAACAGTAACTCTATTAACATGTATAATGGACCCAGGCTCTAAATCTTAGTCTATCTTGAAAAATAAAAGCCTCGGTCATTAGATCATCTAAAAGAGATTTGTCCTAGATGCGTCCAGTTAAATAATTTGACCTCCTTTGTATAGCTCTAGAGATGGGTCTAACCATTCATACGACTCTTGGTATGAACCGTAACATAAGATAATATAATGCGCAGGTTTGTCGAAGAGCCAATATCTATGCTTTATAATTTGAGCTAAAAGCGTACTTTTAATTGCTTGGGTCAGTCCCAACATTAAAATTTTGCATGGATGTTTAAAATGGTGAAACATTTTGAATGGCTAGCATCTATCCGAGATACATTTGTGAATGTCTATAACCATGATGATACATGAATTTATTAAAATTAATTTTTTTGTTAACTCCCTGTAAACCTTTCTTACACTTTTAATGTTCGCAGCTCCTGAGAAACATTTTTTGAAAGATTTACTGAGCACTCTTTCAATGGATTCGATTATTAGAGCTAAACCTACAAACTGGCAAGATAGTTAGCTAATGTATACATTTATATTTATGCAGTTTGCGTGGGTAGCAGCATTAACCCGATATAGAGTGACCTAGGGGTCAGAGGCCTCTGACATATCACTCGTGGAAAAGGTTTGCGCAACTAGAGTGCATCATTATGAATAGCTTTGAGAGTGACGCGGTCAAAAGACATATTCATTCAATTCAATTCAATTTATTCAACATCTTGTAAGTTTGGGCTTGGCCAGCCCAGATTAGCATACCATTTTCGACTCTAAGGGAGATTGATGGATGATGAACTTTGAACTCTCTTTATCATCTTGTCTTTTCAGCAAGTTAAGTTTTCCACCCACCCCTCGCCCCCACCCCTTGCCAAGAAGTGGTAATTTATTTTATGGAAAGTTGTATATAGGTATATGATGTGACCTATAAGATATGAGATAATGAATTCATACATATTATTCATATTATTCATTGACATGTTTGTACGTGGAAGAGATACAGGTTCTCACCAACAATCAGAGAAACAATCATGAGCACCCAATGATAGATTACCTGAGAACGGGTTAAGAAGTATGACAAACTGGGGTAGCAAGGTGACCTTCTGATCAGATATTATGTGCTGTCATGTACTGTAAACATCGTATATGAATAATAAGATTGTCCATGAATGACTAGCATGGAGATGCATGATCTTCAATTAAGATGTGACCATAAAGTGCAGCACGCATTTATCCAGTTTGTCATATTTATGTGGAATATATATATTGATGTTAAAAATTTCCACCATGAAGTAATTTCATAATGAGCAACTTATTAGCGACCAAAAGTTGTCAGATGCCAATTATTTAGGTACAAATATCTGTGTACTCTGTAACCAGTTTTCGAACATCTAGCCATACAGAATTCAATATGTATTATTATTATTATCATTATTATTATTATTATTATTATTATTAATATTATTATTATTATTATTATTATTATTATTATTATTATTAGTGCTGTACGAAATATTGCATGATTCTACCATCAAATAAAATCATAATTACCAAGTATGTACATGTAGTTACTTATTCGCGATATGTCCCCATTGAAAGATAGAGTTGGTTCACATTAGCCACAATCGGATAGATGTCAATAGGTCCTGGCATATCACTTGTAAAGGTTTCCACTCCCGAATTGCACCCATATGCATCGGAGACGAACTCAGATCAGGGTTCTCCTCCAGAGTTCTTGGGCTGTAGATGAAGTGCAGGAGAATCGACCATGGACAAGGTTCTGATGCCACCGAAGTCGAAAGTCTTACTGGTGTGCTGTGATTTTTCAGATCAGCGGGGGTCTTTTGAAGCGGCTGAGATCATAGCGGGGATTTCTGGAAGCAGAAGAATTTGTAGCTGTAGTTATGAGTTCTTAAAATAGGGCGGCATTTTGTTGGCGGCCTTTATAAAAATTAGACTGCCCCTTGCCTATGTAAATGTTGACCTGCTCCGAGCGGTCGAAGTCCCAAAGGATTTGAAGTGCAATTTCCCTGTCATTTCTGAACTGGGGAGTGGAAGGACCGGCCCTCAACCAGAGTCGTTATCGAGGCAGTCATAGGAAAACCTCTACGCGGCTGTTTTATGTTACAAAATGATTGGCTTTTATACTCTCAGACTCTGCATCTCATTATATCTCAGTGAATGTGAAGCTTTCCTTAGTGAACAACAGCCAATCAGGGTGTCATTCTTATACTCGTGCTAGTCTCCATAAAGTTTAGCTGTAGTCAGCGAGTTTAATGGAGAGTTGTATTTCAAGTTATTTTCTCTCAGTGGATGTCTGCTTATCCCTTATTTAAAGGTTTCTTCTTGTCCGTTTTGATCCATCATTATCATGATGAGGAAGCAGAAATATCAAGCTTTCCAAAGGTACCAATCATTCTCAGAATCATGGCCATTATGCGTGGAAGAAGTCATGCAAAGATCGCATATACAAACCAAAAGTATCCACTCAGTCATGAACCCCATTAGAAAGAAATCCCTGTATTACAGTAGCACTCCCAGGGGCCAGGTGCATGCACAGAGAGAGTAAATCGTGTCTTAGACATTTTCACCATCGTGCATGCTTTAGGTACAGGCCTCACCAGAATGGTTGAAATGCATTCGGGAGAGCGGATTACCAGTTCAGGGTTTGGCTAGTCCTCCCCGTTTCCTGATCACACTGGTGTCACGTGGTGTCATCTCATTTGCATATTAGGCCACGCCCCAGACCTTAGGCCACTCCTCTTTTCATGGGTCATTAGACCTGCAATGCGGCAGCTGGCATCCTATAAGTTGACCTAAGCTAGGGTGATGAGATAAGTGCCTGTGCCTATTGGTATGCGGATGTTATGTGGTGTCATCTCATTTGCATTTTAGGATATGCCCCCAGACTGTAGGCCATGCCCCTTTCATGGATCATTACACATACAATGCAGCAGCTATAAGTTGACCTAAGCTAGTGTGACGAGACAAAAGCCTGGGCATATTGGCATATAGGTGTCACATGACATGTGATGTCAACTCATTTGCATGTTACGCCATGCCCCTTTCATGATGCACATTAGGTCTACAATGCTCCAGCCGATGTCCATACGCTGACCTAACACAGGCTACGATATAGGGTTCATTAGGTCATGCTCCCAGACCTTAGGCTCCATCCCCTTGGGTGAAATCAATGTTGGTAGCATTTACAGAGCTTTGTGGTGGGTACTTTTGAACAGTTTTGACTCAGCCCTGTAGCTTCAAGTTCAAGTTCACTTTATGCTGAGGCTATTACAATAGCATATGCATGTTACAGGGTGTAGAATAATAATAGTAGTAGTAGTAGTAGTAGTAGTAGTAGTAGTAGTAGTAGTAGTAGTAGTAGTAGCAGCAGCAGCAGCATCAGCAACAGTAGTAGCAGCAGCAGCAGTATAGCAATGGAATGTATACATAGGCTAGTATTATATATAATAATGGAGAATAAGTATGAGCATTAAACTACCCATTATATTATAGTAACAGTGGCGTTAGTAGTAGTAGTAGTAGTAGTAGTAGTAGTAGTAGTAGTAGTAGTAGTAGTAGTAGTAGTAGTAGTAGTAGTAGTAGTAGTAGTAGTAGTAGTAACAGCATTAGCGAGATGGGGTACATTCATCAATTATCTGCTTATGCATGGTGTTGTTGGATGGTTTATAGACCTGCCTTTTTATCAAATAGTAAGAACTTGCTTATTTTTTTATTCTTTAAGATGGGTTAAAATTTAGAGCCTGGGGCCATTTGAACATGTTAAGAGCCTTACACTTGCATAGTTAGGCTCAGTTAGACCTGAACATGGGCAATTTGGGTATAGGCTTTGGAGAATACCCTCAGTACATGACATATCTAAAGACTTTTTCACACCTCCGTTGTAATAAATCTAACAAAAAGGTACAGCCTCAGGATTAAGCCCCTCCCCCTTTCATGGGTCATCAACACCATGAACCAAACCAGCTACCGGCATGTGACTCAACCCGGCATGAAATGCCACATCTGGCATCCTATAAGTTAACCTGAGCTAGGGCGACAAGATCAGCTGACATGCTGATTAGTCTACATGTGCTACATGAGCTGACACCTCTCAGACCTTAGGCCACTCCCCTTTCACACCTCATTATGGCCACCAGCGAGCATAGCTAGCATCCTGTGGCCGACCAAGGTAACGAGATGGGCACACTCTAGGACACATTAGATTAGGACACACCATTTCTTCATGCATCATTAGGACCTGGCAACGAGCATAAATGATGTCATGTGACCTAAGCTAGGGCGACGAGATAAGAAGCCATGCTGATTGGACTACAGACATCACATGACCTGGCCACGCCTCATTATATCTGTCAATCATCGGCACATGCCTACACCGCTACATCACATAAAACAGCGAAGATATAGGTAGGTGTTCGCTGATTGGACGAGACGTCATCCCATTTGCATAATAGTTCACGCCCATATGACCATATATGTGAACGGGAGGTGGCCTAGAGCATCCGCTCGTCCAAACAGTACAGCCGCCTATAACTTCGCCATTCTACTTGCGTCTATATTATACTTTATATTATGCTTAATTGCATATAGTTATAACATTTTTACTGTCGATGTGCTGTTAACCATTTTCCTACTGAACTATTTGTCTATCAAACCTTATCATTGAGGTCAATCCTAAATTTGTTTTTCAGATGTAATTTGAATAAATAGAATAATAAGCAGTTTAATATCTATGAAATAACATACAATATAAGACCTATGTCATTTCTAACTAGTTATTTCAATTGGCGAAAATACGCACCTGTGTTTGGGGACGGCTGCAATGAAGATCACATTTACCATATGCATGCCGGTTGGAATGACAGACAGGAACAGACAAAAGATAATCCGTTTTTGGTAGAGACCCAGATCACCCACTCTTACTAGAAGATCGTCAAACTGCATTTCTTAGTCGTTCTTAACCAACTAGACCATCCTCTAAAATTAAAAAGATGTCGTTCTCTCGATGAGCTTTTGTCCTGCTGATCCGAAAATCGTGCGCTCATTTTGAAAACGATATTGCTGAGAGGTGTTGCTGTTCTAGACTGCACCAGGGTAAGCACCCAGCAATGCCGTTTACAGAATGCGCGCCAGCTAAATCACAAAAGTAGGCCTACATCTGACCAACATATAGCGCATTTAACTACCACAGCCCTACAATAAGTAATTAGCACGAGAGCTCTACGATCTGGAAAAAGATGTTGAGACTGTGTGGGAGGCATGGGCGTCAAAGGAGGGGGCAGGGGGGCACTTACCAGTCACACACACCCCACCCACCCACCCACACGCGGACACCCACCCACCCCATTCCCTCTGGAGATTTTCCTGCTGAGGCCTGTGGAACTAGGAGTCATAGAGTTCATTGGTATAAATAGCCCTCTCTCTCTCTCTCTCTCTCCTCTCTCTCTCTCTCTCTCTCTCTCTCTCTCTCTCTCTCTCTCTCTCTCTCTCTCTCTCTCTCACGCACACACAAACTAGTTTTTGCGCAGCTTGTACTCTATAAATAGAGAACTTAAAGAAAGAACATTAGCTGACAGCCGAACAGTCATCAGTATTAGATACAGATTGCTTGCTTTGAGAAAGGAATACGATGCGTTGAGGGGTGGTTCACTTATATGTTAGGGTTGTTGGTTACCATTGCTACTTGCTAGATATGTTAATGTCTATGTATAATTTATGATCATCAGATATGATCAGGTTGTTTCTATTAATGTCGAATTTTAGCTTACGTCTACAGGTACTAGTTTGACGCCGCATGTTGCCATCGGCTATAATAGGCTGTTTCGTCAGGATACGGATGTCAGTATCTAATTGAGGAATCCAGTTTGTCAGTCAATCATATGACGTCATAATCAACTACATCACGTGTAGGTTGAGATCATAATCATGCAA
The DNA here is from genome assembly GCA_034401795.1 of Chaetoderma sp. LZ-2023a. Taxonomy (NCBI): domain Eukaryota; kingdom Metazoa; phylum Mollusca; class Caudofoveata; order Chaetodermatida; family Chaetodermatidae; genus Chaetoderma; species Chaetoderma sp. LZ-2023a. The sequence continues at coordinate 60,854,722 of CM067374.1, read as the reverse complement.
TTACGTTATGAATGAGGTGATTATGTCGTCATAAAGACTTAATAGCCCGGTAGGTTGTACGAATTATAAACCTTTACTAAACATTATGTTGAATATTTTGAAACTAATTTGACTAGGCACTGTCCCGTCAAATTAGTTTTAAAATATTCAGCAGCTTGCCTTATAGAACATTATGTTGAATAGCCTATATTGGAACATGTTGCTAGTTCAACTAATTTAGGAACATTCAACAGCTTGTGTGAAATTTTGCAGAAAGCTTTATAATTGGATGTGAACGGTCAATTATGTGTTCGGGAGTACGAGTCTCACTAGGCATAGTTCGTCCCTCCCCTTCTCACTCCAACCCAAACACGACCACAGCAACACGCGAACATGCCTTGCGACAGTACATTAGGAGATAGCAACAATTCCACATTCATCATAAGCAGCAAATTTGTTTTTGTTTATTTTAGTTTTAAAAAAATGTACTGCGCTTTCCGCTCTGACCGCATTCTGTGTCTATGCATTGCCATTAATAATAACGGGAATTGGAAGGAGATATTTTGACAGTAATGATGCGGGATAGAAATTATCATAATTCATTGCTAGTATTCTCTAGAGCTCCTCATTACTCCCACATGCAACATGTTGTGATTGAATTCTTCACGCGTAGTAGCTTATAATACACCTCGATCTCGTGTGTGTTTGTCTTACAATGCATGGATCTGATCTGTTACTCAAGTATGTGCCGTCATAATAAATTAAGGCACGTGAAGGCTGACGCCATAATCAAAATTCACAACGACTGACGTATCTAGCTCCGTCATGAACATTAAATAGTTCGTCAAGTGTACGAATTTGCGTAATATTTAATGAAGATTTTGATACCATAATGCCTGGCTCACATATAACGACTCGACTAGTCGCCGACCAGTTGTAGCCTATGTAGTTTTATTGAGTTGAACGACAGTTGTAAGAAGTCGGGTCGTTATACGTGAGCGGGTTTACGACCAGTTGGCGACTAGTCGCCGACCGATTTTAAGATTAAACATTTTTAATATTTTTGGCGCCGACTCATCGCCGACTAAGTCGTTATACGTGCGATGGTCAGTTGTAAGTTGTATGTAGGTTTTCTTTGATTAATCAATCCCGAAAGACATGTGGGTCGCGTGTTCTTCATGTAATAGGATGCTGGAATCATACAAGAAATTGCAAATGTAAATATAGGCATCATATACTCATTTTCGAGTAATTCAAACAATATCAATCAAGATGTTGACCAACTATAGTATATGTTTATTTGAATATTAGGCCTATACTATGGCACGTTGATCTAATCAATTTTTCCTCGTTGCATACATAGACCATCCACCAGGTTTCATCCATATCCATGCATACAGTTTCTAGGATATTGTCATTCTGCGTCAAAGCACAGATTCTTCGTATGTGTGAGACGTGGTGGGAGGGATATAGCTTCACTGCGTTTTGTCTTTAAACATTAAAATTTGCACAAATTATTGAAGACTCAAAAACTGTTATTATTACGTAATGTGAATGGTGGCCATTCTAATATTAAAAGGAATAATATAATATATAATAACAATAGTTAACTGTATTGCTTCAGAATATCATGTGTTAGATTAGCTACAAAGTTGTTATAAAATTATGTGAGCCAATACACAACTGGTCTGCGATGATTCGCCAACTGATCTGCGACTAGTTGAACAACTGGTCGCTATATGTGAGTGACGCATTTAATCGGCAGCAACAGCACCCAGTCACATTAGTTCCACAAAATATTCAACAGCTTACGGGGTTTTTTTTCTTTTTTATTCAAAAGCTTACTTGTAGGCCTATAGTTATCTTGAAATTGGTCTGATAATTCAATGACAGTATTCTGTGGCCAGGCAGCCGTCGGGCATTGTCGCCTGTCAACCGCGCGCTGGTGGGCGGGGGATGTGTGTCCAGTCACTGAGCATGTGCACGTATATGTTCTTGAGCCCCCCCCCCCCCGGGTCAGCCGGTCGGCGATCCGGCGTAGCCTGCTCAGCCAGTTGGAGGGTCTCCATCATAGCCAATTCCTGGAGGACGGTGGCGGTACATCCCATGGGCGTTTCTTGGGCAAATAATTGCTGACCAGAGCGTCCAGCTGCCTGCTTGGAAACTCGCTGGTCCAGTCGAGCATTCCCAATGCGCCTCTGGTGATCGGGCCATCCTTGAAAAGGGGTGCCCGGGAACATCCTCGCCATCGTTGATGGTTGTCGTCATCGTGCCGGTGAAAGAAGCCGGGGTCACCATCGTCGCGGTGCCGGTGTAAGCATTCTCGCAACACCATCGGACCGTACTAATTGTCTGGAGTTACGATGTCACGGATGACTAACCCTCTGCCGGCGGGAGAATGGGTGTAAGTGGCCCGTTGGTGTCGCTGGTGTTGGTTTGACGTGTTTCTTCCTGGTCGACGCGGCTCCTCTCCGCTAGAAGTGGGGCGGGGTTTTCCACGGGGGTAAGGACGGTTCGATGGTGTTGCGAGAATGCTTACACCGGCACGGTGACGATGGCGACCTCTTCTTGATATATATATATATATATATATATATATATATATATATATATATATATATATATATATATATATATATATATATATATATATATATATATATATATATATATATATATATATATATATATATATATATATATATATATATTTATATATATATATATATATATATATATATATATATATATATATATATATATATATATATATATATATATATATATATATATATATATATATATATATATATATATATATATATATAAATAAATATATATATACACCTGTGCACAAGTTAAGCACCAGCAAAAACAATAGAACGTAGAAACATGATGGTACAACTAGGCTGCCATACTTTTTGTCCCCGCGTTAGCTGACATAATTCCAAGTACGAAATGCACATGCATGCATGACTTCACGCCGCTTGATGTCCGTGCGTGGCGGGAAACAGCACAAGTGTTCAGCTATGTAAAAGTCCAGTTTGAGGTGTAGAACATTACATACAGATTTAGGCGACAAGATTAGGAATTTTGTGTTCATGACCGTGGTTTATTTGTACAGAGAGAATTAGCTCTTGATTGTGAACCGCTATGGCAAGACGAAGGTTAAGTGATCGTGTGAAATGGCAAATCATAGGCATGCATACCACTGGTATGTCATGCAGAGAGATTGGCAGACAGCTGAAAAATTAACCATACTGTAATCAGTCGTTTGATTGCAAAACATGGGCAAACTAACGAGGTGAAGGACAGGCCTAGATCTGGAAGACCGAAGAAGACTACTGCCCGTGATGATCGAGCCCTAGTACGCCTTGTTAGGAGATCTCCATACACCAACAGCAGAGTGCTCAGCCAGCAATGGGAAACGCGCAATAGAGTGTCAATGTCTACCGTCAAAAGGAGACTGTATGCTGCTGGCATGAAAGCTAGGAGACCTGTCAGATGTCCTCTCCTCACTGCACACCACAAAGAGGAGCGTCTGAGGTGGTGCAACGAAAGAAGACACTGGAACATGAGATCCTGGAGACGGGTACACTGGTCCGATGAAAGTCGGTTCCTGCTTCATGCCACAGATGGTCGAACTCGTGTATGGAGGTCCAGACGCACGGCGTACGACCAACGTAACATCATGGAAGAAGTTCCATTTGGTGGAGGTTCCGTTATGATATGGGGGTGCATCTCATTTGATTGTAAGCTGGATCTGTTGACTGTACCTGGAACATTAAATGGACAAAGATATCAAGATTCCATACTGGATAGAGTTGTGGTCCCTCATTTTGTAAATCATGCACCTGGAACCCACCCTATATTCATGGATGACAACGCCCGACCACATCGTGCTAGAGCTGTGCATGAATACCTCCGCCAGAATGCCATCGAAACCCTACCATGGCCAGCAAGGAGCCCTGACATGAACCCAATTGAGCATATCTGGGACATTCTGGGAAACATGGTGAGAAGGAGGGATCCTCCTGTGCAGAACCTACAGGAATTAACAGACGCACTCCATCTTGAATGGCAACGAATACCACAATGGCGTATCAGTCGGTTGGTGACCAGCATGAGACGTCGTGTCCAGGCCGTCATCCAGGCACAAGGTGGATATACCCGGTATTAATAATGACAGTCTCAAACTCGTGCACAGATGTTAAACTTCGTTTTCAGACACCATTAATGACAATCTAGCCACGTGTGTCAACTGTAGGGCAATAGTTGTCAGTTGTGTCAACGTAACCATATTCAGGCCTCGTTTTCAAGTTCAAACAAAAACATACAGTGTTTCCCCACCATTATAATCAGCATTCCTCTAGTTGCATTATTACCTCTTACACTAAGATGGATGGGTACATAAATGTTTATGCTATTGCTTTCTTCATAGCACATGAATATACCCTCGCATGTGCGTAAAAATAGGGTGGTGCTTAACTTTTGCACAGGTGTATATATATATATATATATATATAGTCCATTCAAACAATCATCCTTATGAACAAATATTGTTGTAGGATGAATGTGCCAGTTATCGGCCACTGCCATATCATCGGCCACATTGACAAAATCGAACGAGAAAACTTACGCTAGAATATTAAGCCAACGAATGTTATAATAAATAATGATTTCTCCTCTAGCCTCCTTTTAAGTTGTGGCGGGAATACAATTTGTCACGAGGCCGTACAGCAGGCATAAAACGTGAGTATAAGTTTTCGTAGTTTTTTAGAGAATTGCTGTGAAAAGTTGTTGTGGACCTGGTATATAACATATAATTTTACGCATGCAAGAAATAGTAAATAATTTATAATTAGTCATACATATATTCCGCATACATCTGGCAACACATTGACCGAATTCCTGTGTCAAAATATTCGGAGAATGTTTCTGGAGGTGGGTGGCCGATTACTGAACTGCAGGATTGACTGAGATTATAGGTGTATTAAATTCCATGTCCCCAGAATGATTTATTTATGTAAATTATTATTCCCGAAACATTTTACATGTAGATAAATTAATGATATAATGTAATATAAAGTTAGTTAGTGTGTACATAATATTAACGGGTTACTTTCGGAAAGAAATTACGTCATAAGGCATATAGAGACGCTTGAACATACAAAGTCCTATATCTCAATTTGAAGTAATAAAAACATATTGTAAGTGAAAGTACCTTCCTTGAAAGCTATCAGCAGCAGCTCACACTTAAGACAGAATAACTGTTGTGGCAATGGAACGGCTGTATGTCTACCTGTATTTTCTGCCCCCTCTCTCCCCCTGTCTTCCCTCCCCTCCCTCCCTCCCTCACACTCTCACTCACCCATCCCCCATCCTCTCTCGCTCTCTCTCTCTCTCTCTCTCTCTCTCTCTCTCTCTCTCTCTCTCTCTCTCTCTCTCTCCCTCCCTCCCTCCCTCCCTCCCTCCCTCCCTCTCTCTCTCCCTCCCTCCTTCCACGCACCCTTCCTCCCTCTCATCAACTCCCTCGCTCTCCTTCCAACGCTCTCTCTCACACACGCACGCACGCACGCACGCACGCACGCACGCACGCACGCACACACGCACACACACAGATCGGTGTGTATGTATGTGTGTGTGCGTGTGCGTGGTCAATATAAATGAGATTGACAGCAAAATTCTTTCTTATTATGTTGGCAGAAAATGATATGATGCATCGATTGCAGTATGCAGCATACAATATGCAACGCGCCCTAGAGGCAGTTCGAGGTGGGGCAAGTCAACTGAGTGCGTGTCGAGAATTTGGTGTTCCACGGGGAACGCTACAGGATAAACTGTCAGGTCGGAACCCAAAGGGGAGGAAGATGGGTCCCAGTATTGTCCTTACGTCAGCAGAAGACACGACCCTTGAGACATGGCTCCTAGACCTGTCCAAAGCTGGATTTCCGCGTAAAAAGGCTGATATTCTCAATACCGTGCAGAATATCGTGATGGAAGATGGTCGAAAAACTCCGTTCTGCAACGGTAGACCCGGCGAGACATGGTATACAAACTTTTTAAAGAGACATCCGAGTATTGTGACGCGAACAGCTGAAACTGTAAACAAAGCAAGGGCGGCTTTAACGGAAACAAATATTCGCAAATGGTTTCACACGCTGGAAGCACATCTTCAGGAAGAAGCCCATTCTGATATTTTAAACGAGCCCAGTCGTATACTGAATGCAGATGAGACTAATATTCAGTTGTTTCCGAAAAGTGGTAAGGTCTTAGGACCAAAAGGGTAGAAAAACGTTTATGAAATTGCTACAGGTAAAGAAAAAGAGACTCTTACTGTACTCGCTACGTTTAATGCCAGTGGACAGGTATTAAAGGGCATGATCGCGTATCCTTATCAAAGGCTCCTCAAAGATATCGTCGACTCTGTACCAGAAAGCTGGGCGATTGGACTCTCAGATTCGGGCTGGATGAAATCAGAAACTTTCTATGAATACACAGCTAATGTCTTATACCCATATTTGGTAGAAAATAATGTCAAATTCCCCGTTCTCTTTCTTGTAGATGGCCATAAAACACATATGACATATCACCTTAGTGAATTTTGTTCGCAGAATGGAATAATCTTATTTTGCCTTTTCCGAACGCTACACATATCACTCAACCTGCTGTATTTCGGTCATTGAAAGTGCAATGGAAAATTCATGTAAGAAAGTGGCGGATTCAAAATCCCGGGAAAACTTTGTCTAGGGTTCATGTTGCATCATTACTTCAGTCTGTTATGGACAGCCTATCTAGCACAACCATTGCAAATGGTTTTAGAGCATGCGGATTGTTTCCTTTTAACCCAGACGCGGTTGATTATTCAAAATGTATTGAGGCAGTAACACAAACTGAGAATAGCCGTGTGCTGAATGTAGAAACTTTCCACCAAGAAGCACATACTACAGACACTACGCAACATCAATTTCAAACAGCACTGGCCGTCATTGATCAACTGTTGAATGACGGGCACCCACGAGATTTAGACAGTATTCTAGAAACTCTAAAGAGTAGAGTATCATCAGACCCATCCGAGCCCACACATTCGAATGATGAGAATCTGATTACTGTTGTGACTGATTGTTCAATCCCTACTGAACAACCAGCTTCCGTACTTACCGTCAACGACTTGGGGGCGCAGATCTGCTAACCATCGCTAGCAATTCTGCAGATGCTTCAACAAATATTGATGGAGCTTTATCAACTCTTGTTCAGTACGATGTTCTATCCGACACGGATATGCAGTTGCCCTTCACTGATGTCCTTATCGATCTCCCATTGCCTGGAGACCAAGCAAATGAGGATATTTCAACAGGCTTCACCCAAGCGTCATCCACCACGTTGCTAGAGCCACCATAACACACACACGCAAGCACGCACGCACGCACGCACGCACGCACGCACATGAGGATATTTCATCAGGTCTCACCCAAGCGTCATCCAACACGTTGCTAGAGCCACCATCACACACACAGAAAACTCAGGATGAGCAAGAGAAAGGCCCTTCTGTTCCCATAGATATTCAATGTTTACTCCAGCAAGTTGCAGATAATGAGACAGCGCCCGCAGATAATACTGCGGACAAAACACATGTTAATGACACTTTGCCCATACCAAGCCAATCGTCAGATCAGAACCACAACAGGAATCCAACTCCCAATGACTGTAAAATATCCCAGGGCAAAGGATTTTCACCAGCTTTTTCGAAGCATCTTTTCTGGCCAGGAAAAATATCTAATCCGAGGGCAAAGCAAAGCAAAGCAAAGAAACGCTTACCCTACGCAGTATCTTCTGCTGAATGGAAGAAGATGTGTGCAGAGAATGAAAAAGAGGCTCTCGATCGTCAAACGGCAAAGGAGAATCGAAAAAAGGCAATGGAGCTAAAAAAGTTAGCAGTTGTAAAGTCAGGGAAGAAGAAGGTCCAAAGGTCGATAGGAGACCCACAAATCAAGATATCAAATGATCAGTCTAAATCGTGTATGACTGTCCCTTCATCCGCTCATTCAACTACTAGCAGCAATTCTTCGGCCCGTCCCTCAATGTTAGTATCTGCAACACAAAATACCCACAAGTCATCTATAATTGTAGACGTTATGTGAGAGCCTAAGCGCAGCGCAAGAGACTAAAAAGGTTATCATTGATACAGAAGACACGCCATGCTTGTACTGCAAATGCCTGTTCAGCCAGTCCAAACCTAAAGAAAACTGGATTCAATGCATGGCCTGCCAACTTTGGGCACATGGGTTGTGTTCTGTCATTCCAGTGGATGGATCTTTCCTGTGTGAAATCTGCTTAAGCAAAGCCTGACTGACATCCAACCACACGAAAATCAGTTCAGTTACACCCCACCCTTCCGACTTTTTCCACATTTCTTCGATGCACAAAGCGGAGGGGCTTTTTGTAGCTTTATTGAGTAGTAGATTATCAGTGTGAACATGCAGGTACTGTCCAGGTCAAGTGATGCATGGACGAAGTGGCTCGCTTTGCGTTGTTCCCATAGCCTTGCCATCAAACAAAATTGCCTTAATTTTTAGATAACCGTGTTTTCAGTTGAGAAGCAATGCCTAAGTACAAGTTGAGCCTAAATAAAACTAATCATAGACTCTACCTTCAGCCAAAGTGGCCGATTACTAGATAAAAATGTCCGAAATTAACATTTGCATGGCCGATTATTGAAATAAAAGCGCCCTTTTGGCGAATTAGGTTTTTACGCATAGCCACGACACGTGGCCGATAACTGACACATTTAACTACATCTGTCACATCTTCTGAATTGTTTAAGAAGAAAATAGTATCCATATTACGATTTATGTTGTCAGTATTTAGGCAAATACTTGGTCGGTTGACTAAGTGGCCGATAACCGGCACATTCACGCTATACCAATTTTTACTGTTCTTAAGTCTGTGCCTTCTCTGATTTAGTTAATAAGCAAAAAGTTTTATGAAAAAAAATGTTTAGTTCAAGCATACTATTTGAATAAATGCCTTATCAAGAAAATATTCTTCCCTTTTACAGTGTGAAACCATCTCCTTCCAAAGGAAAACCGAAACCGTTGCACTCCACAAAGTGTATTTCTCCGAGGTAGTCGTCTTGTGAAGCCCGAATTCAGCAACCATGTCTCCCGAGTACTGTCTGGGACCCATATGAGCAAAGTGATATCAACCAAATTGAGAAAGTCCAACGGCGAGCTGCCCGATTCGTAAACAATCGATATCGAAATACATCCAGCTTAGGCGAAATGCTCAACACACTCGAATGGCAAAGTCTACAAGCTCGCCGGAAGGCAGTCCATCTCATCATGTTCTATAAAATTAACAACAACCTAGTAGAAGTAAACATGGAAAACTACCTAGTGAAACCACTCCGTCACACAAGAAACACTCACTGTATGGCATATCAAATCCCACATACCAGAACAGCATATCGACAAGCAGCCTTCTTCCCAAGAACAGCCGTTGACTGGAATGCCCTGCCAGAAGAGACGGTCACCAGCGTGTCACTAGATGCCTTCAAGGCCCTAGTGACCAGAAACTAGCATGGAAGCTCTGTTTTTAATCTGCACCTGTACATACCTTTTGGCACCCTGTTTTTAAAACTTGACGCATGCACACACCTGGCATAATCTTCAGCAAGTTGAAGGCGGCCAGTAATTGGAAGAAGAAAAGAAGATGTCTGTCTCATGTACCACATGTACTCTCGATTCGGGCTGCGGTATTTGTGAGGCATGGCCACCTTCTTCTCGGAGACCTTTGGTGAAAGTGAAATCTAAAATACCAGATCATCCTCCTCTTAAATCTTCTCCCTCAAAATGTGAGAAGACTCGAGACTCAGTGAAACCCAAAGTATTATCTGATATTGTTGACTCGTTTGAACTTTTTGGAGCCCACTTGACCAAGATTGAGAATACTATTGACGATCTTTGCGCTATATGGTGAGGGGTGATGTGCGTATAAAGGACGGAGAGTACAGCAGTTGGTCTTCCGATTTTACCTACCTGTGTCCAAGTTAAGCGACTCTTTCTTGTGGGGCCCAGGTGTGTGTGTGTGTGTGTGCGTGCATGCGTGCGTGTGCGCGTGGGTGTGTGGGTATGCGTGTGTGTGCGTGTGGTGGTGGGTGGGGTGGGTGTGATGCTAATGTGCCAGAGGAACAGGAGAGAAAGAGAGAGAGAGGGAGGGAGGTAGAGACAGAGAGAGAGAGAGAGTTCACGGACGGTTTAATCTAGTTTTCCAAGAGGAAAAGCCTCATGCACAGTATTTTCAGTCGGCCAAAAAGTGTGAGATCAAGGTGACAAGAGGAGCAATTCACGTCCTCAGCATCGGATATAGCATCATTTCCTTACACTAGTCGTCGGAGGGAGGCAGGAGGGCAAATTCGAATGTCCTCACTTCGATGTTTAGTGAGCGCCACCTGGTTGATTCGATGCTCTCTGCAGTCGTCTGGAGGCAGTCCTATGTGTGCCTAACTTAGCTTTAGGGATCCCGCATGAGGCAGTAGGTTTAAAGAGCAAGTGTTTTGTGGTTAAATCCTCTAGTAGCCGCATGAGGATGCTATCGATTAGGTTATGCGAAAACCTCTACCCTTGCAGTCAGGTCAATCTTCTCCTCGGAGATGAAGATCGTATTGAGTGGCGTCAATAAAGTCTTGACAGAGTCCAAGAGCGACCTGACTGAGATTCAGGCGTGGCTTCCAACTCGTGTAATTAAGAGGAAAGAGTTTAAGGAGTCTCTTTCGGGTCTAGGCACCGCAGAGGTCTAATACGATGGCTGTCTAAGGAGAACCACAGTCACGTAACTAATTGTTTTAGCCTGAATGCGGGCCAGGCGGTCGAAAAGAAAAAGCAGTCACCAATCGACAGAGATGATTGTGCCGCAGTGAGTTCCTTTTAGGGGTGTGCTAAAGGCGCGCTAGTGGCTGTTGCGATGTTTAAGAGAAAAAGATAAGGCAATGGGTCACACGACCCGCTAAAAGCTAGGCACACCAAAATGGTGCAGTGCCTGATGGGAATATGTCCGCAGTGAGCCGTCTCAGCAGCACGAATTAATCGCGGCATTGAGATCATTCACAGCGGACGTGAGGAAGCACTCGAGAAAGGAGCGGAAAAGGTGATCTGTGGAATGTGGCAAACCGGAGGCTCAGCTTTCCTTAACCTACAAACTACCAACCACTCAAAATGGGCTCGGACATGTGGCGGGTGTCGCTGTCCTAGGCAGGGGAAGGCGAAAAAAGTTCACCATTAACTTTCGTTTTAGGGAAGTTCCAAGTGAAGTACGGTGGGTCTAGTTTTCCAAAGACCTTTTTGGCAGAAAGAAGCATCTCCGATCATAGCGCTATTATATTTATTCACGCTGCGTGGAGTGTGTAGGATGCCACCCACGAATTTAGCAGCTAACGCAGACGTCCTAGTAAATATCATAAAGGCGACACCATGTACCTTGCTAATGTATCTCTTCAAAGGAGCAGACCGCACAATCGCTGTCGATTTGGCTGCTAAGACGGGAGCAGACCGCATGATCGCCGTCGGAATTTGGCTGCTAAGATGGATGACCTTTTTGAATAACTTAGTGTAAAAGAAGATCTCGGTAACAAGAAAGAAAAAGAAAAACTGAGACTTCACTCGATGTTAAGCAACAGGCGGGAATATCAACAGCGTTAAATATGTAAATAATAAGAAAGCTGCGAGTGTTAGTGCATTTCAGATTTAACAGAGTTCACAAGAAGGAAAAAGTCCATCACACAGGGTCCAGGTTTCGCTATTGCGGATGTCACTGGCTTTGAACCAGCCTTGGGAGTTATATTCCTACGGTGTAACATCACCCGATGACTTATTCCTCGGTGGCCGGAGTTCACAATACCGAACAGATGACCATAGAATTTGAAACGGAAAACTTTGTACATTTCCGCTGAATGGGAGCAAAAGAACCGTTCGTGGATGCATTCACGATGTGTCAGAAGCAGGAGGAAGCACTAACCAAGTTTTGAAAGCAGGCGTACCATTTCTTAGTCCGAGCAGTAAAAGTGCAGTTCTGCACGATGCCACATCAAAGGTTCCTCAGATGGAGACGTGAACACGAGCACAAGCAGGAAGTGGAAATTTTCAGTAAGCGGTGAGTACCGAGTTCAGAAAGTTCATTCGTTTCTTCTGTGACAGGCAAACAGTGTCTGGGAGTGGTTACAAGGTTTTGGGGAAGGCGGGCGTATGCAGGTTCGTACGAGAAGGTTGCAAAGTTTGTGTGGGGCGCCTTGGATTCAAGATTTAACATTTCATTCAATCTAAAACTCTCAACCAGCTTGTAAGGATAAGGGAGGTAATCTATGCAAAAAAAACCATGAATACTGGGATCTGGCAACTCTACTGGGTGACCTTGACCTTGAGGTCAGATCACTCCGAAACCATCACGATTGGATCCACCATACGTGATATACCTTCAGTTGAGTTTTCATGAAAATCAAGGGAAAGCCAGGAATTGTCAAATAACTGAGAAATTTGCTAGGTTTGTGTTTGGGGTTGGGGGGGGGGGGCATGGATTCAAAATTTATCATTTCATTTAATCCAAAACTCAATCAGCTTGTATTGGTAAAGGGCGTAATCTATACAAAAAACGAATACTGGTATCTGGCGACTCCACTGGGTGACCTTGACCTCGAGCTCAGATCACTCCGAAACCATCATCATTGGATCCGGCATACGCGATATACATATGGTAGTTTTCATGAAAATCAAGGAAAAGTTAATTGTCAAATAGACAAGAAATTTGCAAAGTTAGGTTAACTAGATTTCACTCAATCTAACAATCTCAATGAGCGTGTATGGTTAAAGGGAGGTAATCTATGCCAAAAACGAAAACTGGTAATTTTTAGGCCCAAGCAGTGCCCTTCCACCTGGGCCTGTGACTCAGGGGCTGGTGCAAACTTGAAAGGATGTCACAAGTTATCATCTGTTATGTCCATTGACTTTCTCTGATGAAGAGGAGTTAATTTCTGCAAAAAACGAAAACTAGTAATGTTGATGCCCAATGGGTACCCTTCCACTTGTGTATGCGGCGGCCAGATCAGTTAGCACCTTCAAGACCCAAATGGTAACATCCTGACCAAGTATGGTTGTGATCTGATCAAAAGTCTGGATGTAGGCACAGTTCAAATGTCCATCCTGATGATCCCCATTCATTCCCTATGGTGTCATTTTCCTTGCATTGAGGGGTCAAAGGTCTAAAGTCAATGTCACGTTTCAGGGGAAAAACATCTTCAGGACCCCTAGAGCAACATCATACCCAGGTATGGCAGTGATCTGATCAAAACTGTATGTGTAGTTGCACTTCAAAGATTCATATTGAAAATCCACATATATTTCCCATGTGCCTTTTTGGCCCACGAAAAGATAGCTCGAGACTCCTTAGGTAAATCCAAATTCTGCTGAAGAGTACACTATTTTAGACTGGGTAGCAGAGGTTGACCAAGTTTGGAGTTGGTCCGATGAAAACTGTAGGAGGAGATGCGGTCAGATGTTTATGACGAAGAATAAGAAAGAAGAAAGATCCCGAGTGATTTTAATAATCTGCGATTGCATCACAGATTAATATGTATTATATACACCACTACTACTACTACTACTACTACTACTACTACTACTACTACTACTACTCCTACTACTACTACTACTACTACTACTACTACTACTACTACTACCACCACCATACTACCACCACCACCAGTGGTTTCTCACTGGGATAAAAAGCGACAACCTGTCCCATTTTGCCCCAGGCTTTGGGTAAACGGGTCATTTTTTCAGAAAATAATCTTGCATTTTTTTACCATCGTCACCAGGAATGAGGAATGTTCGTTGCGAGGTCAAGAGACGACGATTCCCAACAATTTACCACCGAAATGACCGACTCGCTAGAAAGATGGACCACAGAGTGGTAAACTATCTGGAATTGACGCCATCAGTTCCTGGCAATGTGTGTGGTTATGAGACGGGTAGTTGAACGACAGTCCGGTAAAACAGGATTCATGTCCTCTGGGTGGTGGTCTAGTGGAAAAGTACTCAGCTCACAAACGCAAGAGGGGTAGTTTCGCAGAACTGCCTGGGCTCGAACCCCGCACGGGTCGAAAACAGAGGTATAAATTACATTGTGGAGGATTGACTGAGCTATATCCTAGTGTCAGTGCGTCGTGAATGGCAGGGTTCGTCGAACTAATGGGCTTGGCATTAATGAGACATAGAGAAATACAGACTGTCAGACAGACAGGCTGGCATGGAAAAGCAGATTGACCGATGAATGAGCAGACAAATGCGTGGATAGGCTGGCAGGTGGGCGCGCCAATGTACTGTCAACTGGCTAGTGGCCAGGTGTGTCATGGACAGGCACGCTGTTAGACAGGCGGGCGGGAAGACGGACGGACGAATGGATGCCTAGATGGACAGACAGATGCCTAAACAGACAGGTGGATGGACAGATGAAGCACGGACATGACGCCTACATGGACGGGTTGATAAATGGGCGACGGATGGATGGACAGATGGATGCCTAGGCAGACGGGCGGGTGGATGGACAGATGGATGGACGGAAGGATGGAAGGACGGACGCCTAGACGGACAGACGGATGGACAGGCGAATGCCTAGAGAGACAGACGGACTTGGCAGACTATTTTCTTGCTTATTTCATTTAACTTAGGGCCTGTAAGCTACAACTTATCATGTGAGAGGGTTAGGGTAGGGTAATTGCGATTTCGCTAGACTTACAATATTGTCGAGTACAAGGCCATGCATATTTTTTTTCATTTAATTGATCAAATATAAATTTACATACAGTTCTGCATTCCAGCAGCTATGCCTATTTATCAAAATACCTTTAATTTATCAACGTTTTATCCTACAGCAATGACACCATTTGATCGTTTCTACAATATATGAAAAAACGTGTATTTCATCTCAATAGTATTGCACCCATCACGACCAATGCTGTGATGTAATAGATAATATAATATATGTATGACGACGTAAAAGGTGCCACCGACCTGTGTTACCCGATCGCTTCAAAATAATGTATCTGTTGTTCCCGACAGTCAATACTGCATACATTGCGCATGTTTGCAATAATGTCCTGAAAAATCTGATACAGGTGGCGTCTGTTCTTTGGTGACCAGGAAGAGGAAAGAACATAGTCTCTACGAGTATATTTATTTCTTCCAGTAGATGGTGCAAACACAAAACTAAGCCATCGAGTGTCAAAGTTTGATGCATTTTCAGAAAACTTTCAACTTGACGACATCGCATGATGAACAACGGCCCTTTGTCCGCAGGAAATCTACATGCCCAACCTTCGAACATTCATTGCAAGAGGTACACCATAATCTATATCCAACAATAAGTATCTACCACAAAAATGATGAGTTTTCAGCTATTCTAAAGTTCCGCAAGTCAATGAGAAGTCCAGATGATATACAATTGGCTAATTCTATATTTAATGGCATCTAATAACCTTTAATGATAGTATCCTATCAGAGCTTTTACAGAGAATTTTGATTGGTGTATTCTCGGCGGCCATCTTGGATTATTCGAAATTTTTCGGGAAATGCGTTAATATTTATATCTCCTCATGAACCATTTGGTACATTTTAACCAAATGGGGCTGGAAAGATTGTATGGTGCTAGGCTCCAGTACATCTATTATGAGTTTTGATTGGTTGATTTTCCAGCAGCCATCTTGGATTTTCCAAGAATATTTCGGATCACTTAAAACGCTACTTGTCCTTAGTTAGTTGCAAGATTTCAAGGAAACTCGGCAGTTGGAACCACCATAACGAGGTTGGTTTCAACAGGTCAAATGAAAATATTGATTGGTCAATTTCTTTGGCGGCCATCTTGGATTTTCCAAAGATTATCATGAAATCCTTTAAACCTTATTTCCTCCTAAACAACTGAGCGGAATTTAGTCAAATTTTCAGAGAATCATCCCATGGGGGTAGGCTTCAGTACAATATTCAGAACTTTGATTGGTCCATTTTGGCCGCAATCTTGGATTTTCCGAAAATTATATTTGTAAATCCTTTAAAATGCATCTCCTCTTAAAATGCTTGGTGGATTTTAATCAAATTTGGCTTGAATGACTGTATGGTGGTAGGCTCCATAATTTCTCCAGGTTTTGATTTGTCCATTTTTTCGGCGGTTACCTTGGATTATCCGCAACTCTTCTGTAAATGCTTTAAAATGCGTCTCCTCCTAAACCAATTTAGCTGGAAGGATCTTATGGCGGTAGGCCTTTAAGGTATATTCAGACTTCTTAGTCAATTTTTTGGGCGGCCATCTTACATTTTCCTAGAATTTTCTAGAAATATTTCCTCTCACAATATCCTTCAACATATCAAGCAATAATTTTGATCAGTTAATTTTCTAGGCGACCATCTTGGACTATCCGAAATTATCCAGAAATCTTTCAAACACATCTCCCTAAATCGCTTGGAAGATTTTAATCAAATTCGGTGGAAATAATAACATGGTGGAAGCTTCCTGAATTGCTACTCAGATTATTTATTGGTTCATCTTTCGGTGGACATCTTCGATTATTCAAACAAGAGCCATCAGAAGACGGCACACACACGCACCCACGCACACACCACCACACCCCACACCCAAACATTTCAGATAAACATACATCCAGAGTGGACATACATGTAACGTTAATTGTGTTAATTGTAAAGGACACTATTTTAGAAAAACTAATCAATGAAAAATGAAAGCATCTCGCCCGAATTTTAAGTTTTTCAAGGGAGATAATTCAGGAAAATATGGATGAATTTCTTCAAAATGGAATCATAGCACTGCTTCTTCAAGTAATATATTCAGTGGCAAAGGAATTGAGAGCATAGGTTCAAGACCCCTCCCCACCCACCCCACCCCAACCACTGTTGGTCTGTCGTTTTATTAACCACATAAACATACTTATCGTTCAATCACTACTTGCTAAATAACTCTACTACGGTGGTGATCTAGGTGGGCTTATCGTTGAGCAGCAATCAACCCGCCCTGGAGAAATGCCGTTGTTCGAGTGGAGTGGCGAAGCTGCTTACTTGCTGCTTCTATCTGCTGTGTACTTATATCTGCTGGTGACTACGGCCGAGGTTGCAATCACGAAACCGCTGAGGACGACAAGACGAAGATGATGGACACGGAGGTCGTGATTGGCGTTGATTTGCTTTGATGTAGATGGTCGCTCTCTTCGCTCTTCTCTCGCCGTCGCTGGATAAAATTTTAGCATAAGGATTTTTAGTTACTCGACGACGTGACTTAAACCCATTCAACTCCCAAATAGCGCCACGTGCATTCAACTTATTTTTTCTAATAGCAACAAGTTATAATTCTAAGTTAAATTTGGATATTTAGTTTACAAACACTGGATTTTAAGTTCAATTTTCCCCCCGTTTCTTGTTTATTTAATCACAGGCCATTATCTTAATTTGTTTCTGCTTATTTGATAGTATTATCATTCAGTTTCATCATAGTATTCTTTATTTAAATTGTCCTGATTTCCGTTTTGAGATTTTATTTTACAGACTGCCCTCCACCCCCATCCCACCTCCATAAGAAATAAAGTAATTCCCCCTCCCACCTCCTCCTCAACACTGCATACAACATAGACACTAGCCAACTACAATACATTAGGTAACATCAGGCAACACACTCCCAGCAACAACTTAATTTTTCGACTTTTTTCAGTTTTTACTTATTTAGAGCAACCCTTCGGGGAAGCAACGCAACCCTTCGGGGAAGCACCTCTAAGAGCGAGTCATGGCCCAAATACATCTAGGTGTGAGCGGACCGACAGACTGATACATACATTCTATACAGACGCGTGGATGTACAGGCATATGGATAGCACATGCACATCTTCAAGTGGTAATGAGAACCCTTACCAGTTTCAAGTCACAGCTAAATTGTAGGAGTTGCGTTGACAAGAAATGATTGGTACTGCAGTTTATGTATCCGCTTAAAGGTATTTAAAGGGGGATAACTCTGTAATGAATAATTTTCTGACTGAGAAAAAAGCACATGCACATCTTTAGATGATAATGACTAGATTTACCACGTTTCAAAAGAATTGTACATAAATTGTAGGAATTGCGTTGGCCAGGATGGACCGACATACGAACATACATTTGGGACAGACGGATGGATGTACAGGTATACGGATAGTACATGCACATCTTCATATCGTAATGATAACACTTACCAAGGTTCAAAAGAATTGCAGCTAAACTATAAGAGTTGCGTTGACAAGAAATGATTGTCGATGCAGTTTATGTATCAGCTTTAAGATATTTAAAGGGTGATAACTCTGCAATGAATAATTGTTTGGCCGCAAAAAAGCACATGCAAATCTGCACATGATACTGATAATGTGGACGAAATTTTAAGTTAATCCATTGAGACCTCTTGGAGGAGTTGTGTTGGCAATAAATGATTGTCAGAGGCGGGGATAAAAATGTCTGGAAATCCTATAAAACAATTCTCCGCCTAAACCACTTGGAGAATTTTAACAAAATTTGTCTCAACAGTCTTTGCTCTCATGACCGAGTCGGTGTTGGCCACGAATCTCTAAATTCCGCCTTGCACATGGAAGTCGTATCATTTTCACTCTGGACATACTACTTAGTTACATAGTTTGAGAAAACAGTTGTCACATGGAGGTGCTTCAATAATATTACATGGTGTTACTGCCCCACCTCAAATACACAACACACCGCTGAATGATTTAACGAAAAACTGTTTTCCACAACATTTCTTAATCAATATGCGAAAATGGCTTCTCATGACATATAAGTTTCACATTCCTTCCGATGACTAGATTTCGGAAAATAATGGCAAAATATTTCATTGTTAATTTCTTCTAAAAATATTCTTAGCATCATAATACTTCTGATGCTACCTGTGAAAAAGCAACTGTGGAATAAATGTTTGTGACATAACAGAAGTATCACTCATCTACTCATTGTTATGTAGATATTATAAGATCGAAGAAACTAAATATTAATTTCATAGTCGTAGTTGGTAATCCTGCTATATAATGAAAAATGGCAGTAGTAGAAACCTCCTACATGTACAGCTGAAATCAGTCCTTCTTCGCTTTGACCACCGTGTCTTGCCCTCCGCCAAAATCTTTAGCTTCCTCGGGTCCAATCTTGATTTAAGTGTACAGAGTCCCGCTTTCTTGAGGTCACCTCATCTGCTTAACAGATTCATGCAATGACGTCCTCTCCTGGCTCCCAGTAGGGAGAATTCCAAGGCTGCCTGCACTGGTGCGTAGGTGTTTGCAGTGGTAGGCACCATGTTTGTCCACCTGTTAAGGTTATACAGCATCAAGCATACGCAGGTTGCATTGTATAAACGTAGTCTTTTGCTCAGGGGCATCTTTGCCCTATGAATCCACAGCTTACAGGACTGGAAAGCTATGTTCCCCATGATGCAGCATGCAGAAATGTTAACAGTACTGCTGAGCAGTGAGGCCAGGATTGTACTTTCCCTCCATGGTTCGCCGCCACAAAGTGGATCATCATTTTCTTTAGTTTCATGCATTGTAGATCGGTATGGGGGGGGGGGGGTTCTCAATTTTTAGTCTGCTCGCAGCTATATGGAGTAGTTCGTCACGGTGTTTCTTTTTTGTGGCACTTTCTGGTCACAAGATTTTTTCACGTTTGCCTCCAGGAGACAGGGCAATCAATCTATGCCACAAATGGAGAATGCGTTCTACTTCCACGCGCTGCGTAGTCTGTATCAAAATAGTCAACAGTGTGACTGCATAGTTACCTTGATATTGGGATTCATGTTTTGACCGATCCCAACACGTGGGCGGACCTTAGTTAGAAATGGACGGGGCATAGATAAAAGTGGATTCAACCATTGTTATAACATTCCCACTATTCTATTGCCATTAGCAAATATGTGTTAGTTATATAACTTCCGCAAAAGGGGAGGAGGGGATATTGCATTCTGGCTTGCCTGGCTGGCTGCTTGCCTCTGTCTGTCTAGTGTTCTACTGGAGTGATCTTGACAGAACTTGGGACGGAAAGTTGTCCTTTCCCTTGAGGTCCCAGGGATTCTGGGATCAAACGATTACATGTCAAGAAATCAATGCCATCAGAATAGTGAAGACCATTTCCTTGTTACAAACAAATATGTGCAATGCTTTGACCAAATGAAGAGGGTTCTTTAACAAAAAGCCTTTCAATAGCTTACACGGAATCTCAGGATTGATAGCTTAGTCACTCCTGTACCGTTTACTTGCTTGTTCATACAGAACATGAATGTGATTTGTGTCTGCCATCTTTCCCACCAGCTGCATACTGGAACTACTAGAACTACATGACCGTATCATGAAAGAGGCTAAGATGTCTATGAAAGTCCTCAACCACTTCATGGACTTCAGTTACTAGTGAACATGTTATGTGCCATCAGCCGGGTTTGTGAAGCACAACTTGGTTTGACATGATGATAGAAACAACTATGATGCAAGCCCAGTGAAATTAGTTTCACAATATTTAAACAGCTTTCCTGTATAGTTTTCTAGAAACTGATAGTCAGGAAGCTTATGGATCGATCGATCCCAACAGGAGCGAGGTGTGGGTGGAGCTAAAGCTAGAGATGGGTGGGGCATAGCTAAAACTGGAAAGGTGCATTATGACCTTTATGTAAACTCTGTACTACATAACTTCAGGCATTGGTTCTGGTAACCTGTCAAGCTAGATTTATCGCAAATTTTATTTAGAAAAATCAAGCTCAAAGTATTACTTATAAAGTGAATACATAGGCCGTAGCCCTTTATAGGTTCTTATGCATTTAACTGTCTCCGTGCTGCAAGCCACCAGATAATAATTTCAATGAGCAAAAACTCTTTACTTGCTAAATATTTTGAAAACAATTTGACTGACAAATTGTTTTCAACATATATAGAAGATCCAGATATATAATCCATAGAATATGTCATCTTCAAAAACTCAGAAGTCAGACGGTTAACTAACAAGTTGAATGACTAACCATCAGGACATAAAAACACATGCGTTCTATCCTTAACTTAAAACACCAGAGACCATATGCATAAAGGACGTGTAACTTTACACTAGTTTAAGCTAAACTTAGTTTAGTAACCCACTGTTTGGTTTAACAAAATCGGTATGCTTGAAAGGTACTTTAATTAAACATGCGTTAGTTAACCTGAGGTTAAGCTTAACCATAGTTTACCATTAACTCATTGTTTTATGTTATAAAGATGTTAATCTTGCGCCAAGCTATATTTCGACGATGGTCAGAAAAGCAGGCAATGCCTTGCGCTGTGCATTTATGCCTACATCTTTTCAGTTAAGCGTGTCGCAAATATGAAGCAAACAGGCAAAGATACATCTACCAATTTGGCCTGTTTACTATTGATCTGTTCGTATTACAGTTGGAAACGTGAATTATAGTTTTATGTTATTTTGTTTGCAAAAGTTTTTAATATCCTATTGCCTGTTGGTGCAAGTTTAATATTGGCATGTGGGCTGTGCGCCATTTGCCAATTGCCAAATTGGCCATGCGCCGTTTACAAACTTGCACGCCGATAACAAATTGACATATGGGTTTGCATTATTTAGAAATGGTAATGGCCTGTTTATAAACGGTCCAAATTTGTTATTTGATTGCTACAGTAACACATCACTACCGTACACGCACCCACGCACGACGCATTTTGAAGGGATTTGGATGAAGACCCCACCGTAACCAGTAGATGCGATAACTTCGCCACCAATGCAGGGAGTGCATGTGTGTGCGTGCAAACCATTTTGAGGCAATATGACAATGTTTATTTAATTCGAATTGATCAATCGCAATGATGTGTTTACATTCAACATGTTGATGAAATTAGATTTCCGCTACACAATAGTGTATATGGTAAATTTTATAATCTTTCATTAGCAAACCATTTAAGTTATCCATTTTAATTAGCGTTGACCACACAAAGCATTAAAGATTAAAGTAGTGTATCAATATATCTATGACCATAATTATATTTGGCTAACTATGAATAATTATGCGCTGCTGCTGGTGCTAATGTTGCTGATGATGATGATGGATTCATTCTCATCGTCGTCCTCATCATCATCATAATTATTATCATCATCAATATCACTAAGAGCAGCAGCCAAGCAAGAGCATCATCATCATCATCATCAATATCACTAAGAGCAGCAGTCAAGCAAGAGCATCATCATCATCATCATCATCATCAATATCACTAACAGCAGCAGTCAAGCAACAGCATCATCATCATCATCATCATCATCAATATCACTAACAGCAGCAGTCAAGCAAGAGCATCATCATCATCAGCATCATCAATAACACTAAATGCATGCAGTCAAGTAAGATCATCATCATCATCAATATCACTAAGAGCAGCAGTCAAGCAAGAGCATCATCATCATCATCAATAACACTAAATGCATGCAGTCAAGTAAGATCATCATCATCATCAATATCACTAAGAGCAGCAGTCAAGCAAGAGCATCATCATCATCATCAATATCACTAACAGCAGCAGTCAAGCAAGAGCATCATCATCATCATCAATATCACTAACAGCAGCAGTCAAGCAAGAGCATCATCATCATCATCAATAACACTAACAGCAGCAGTCAAGCAAGAGCATCATCATCATCAATATCACTAACAGCAGCAGTCAAGCAAGAGCATCATCATCATCATCATCATCATCAATATCACTAAC
Organism: Chaetoderma sp. LZ-2023a; assembly: GCA_034401795.1. Taxonomy (NCBI): domain Eukaryota; kingdom Metazoa; phylum Mollusca; class Caudofoveata; order Chaetodermatida; family Chaetodermatidae; genus Chaetoderma; species Chaetoderma sp. LZ-2023a. The sequence continues at coordinate 60,831,945 of CM067374.1, read as the reverse complement.
AGCAGCAGTCAAGCAAGAGCATCATCATCATCATCATCATCATCAATATCACTAACAGCAGCAGTCAAGCAAGAGCATCATCATCATCAATATCACTAACAGCAGCAGTCAAGCAAGAGCATCATCATCATCATCAATATCACTAACAGCAGCAGTCAAGCAACAGCATCATCATCATCATCATCATCAATATCACTAACAGCAGCAGTCAAGCAAGAGCATCATCATCATCATCATCATCAATATCACTAACAGCAGCAGTCAAGCAACATCATCATCATCATCATCAATAACACTAACAGCAGCAGTCAAGCAAGAGCATCATCATCATCATCAATAACACTAACAGCAGCAGTCAAGCAAGAGCATCATCATCATCATCATCATCAATATCACTAAGAGCAGCAGTCAAGCAAGAGCATCATCATCATCATCATCAATATCACTAAGAGCAGCAGTCAAGCAAGAGCATCATCATCATCATCATCATCAATATCACTAAGAGCAGCAGTCAAGCAAGAGCATCATCATCATCATCAATATCACTAAGAGCAGCAGTCAAGCAAGAGCATCATCATCATCATCAATAACACTAACAGCAGCAGCTCCAAGAGCGGAATCTGGCAAATAGCATTACTTTCAACCTGCATCAGAAAATAGAATCAAACCATTATATTATTCAAAGAATGGAATTCGAATGAGTAATATCAGATCATTTTGGAAGTTATGCCACGCTTAAACCTACCTCTGAGTAGGTTTAGTAAAAAGGGCATATTTTGAGGTATTTACACCTTTGTTTAAACTAAACCATCCTTATACATATAGGCCCGAATTTTCGAAAGGTGTTTATCTCTTAATCGTGTGTAATTTTGCTAATCGTCTGATGATCATCGGATTAAATTTAATCGGAAATTTCGAAGCATGTTTAGCCTACCCGCGTGTAAATATCTGCAAGTAATTAGACACATGTTTATAAGTAACAAAAGAATAAGTAATCGTCCGTTGGGGGTTGTTTATCTCAATATAGTCAATCGTTTCGAGCACAGTCAAACACTCAAACGATTATAATGGACGCGCTACACGTGTTAGAGCTTGCCCCAGATGATTTGGAAGAGCACTGAGAGGGTCTTGGAAGAAGACACTTGAGAGTATTTCGGGACAGAACGAACCCCCTTGAGGAATATAATGAGGTGGAGTTTGTACGGCGTTTTCGACTTTCAAAAGCAATTTTTCGTGATCTTTTAGACCTTATCATGGACAATCTCGTGCGACCAACAAGACGAAACCGACCAGTTCTTCCGATAGAACAACTGTGCATTGCCCTTCAGTTTTACGCTTGTGTCTCTTTCCAGGTCGCCGTAGGTGATATGTGCGGTGTGTCGCAAGGCGCATGCTGTACCATTCTACATAGCGTTACAACCGCAATTTGTGAGAGAAAAGACCAGTTTATAAATTTTCCACAGACACACGCCGACAGAATGACGGTAATGCAAGAGGTTTTCAACATCGCCAGATTTCCTGGTGTTATTGGGACCATTGACACATCCCAATTGTGAGTCCTGGAAGCGATAACGCTCAACGTTTTATGAACAGAAAAGGGTTTTATAGTATAAATCGTCAATTTGTCTGTAACCATCGTATGCTGTTCACCAATGTAGTGAGCCGTTGGTATGGGTCAGCCCATGACTCTAGGATCTTTGAAGAGTCAAATATTTGTGGACGGTTTTGGAGGGGAGAAGTTCGTGGAATTCTGTTGGGAGACGCAGCATATACGTGTACTTCTTATATGCCGACGCCCATTCGACAGCCTACGACAGACGCTGAAACCCGCTACAATCGTTCACAGAGGAGAACAAGAGGGGTCATTGAACGGGCTTTCGGTATTTGGAAGAGGCGGTTCCCATGTGTTGGTAGCGGCAATCGTCTCTGTTGTTCAGTAAGTATACCTACATATATTCTAGTTATATGATTTACATGTCCATCTTGAATAAGCATAGTTATACACAGGTCAATGTTTTAGGAGGTCATATTCTCATGTCATGATACTCATTGAATACAAATACAATACAAATTTATTACAAAATAGTTATCTATTTCCAGATTTACCGGATTCTTTCAAATAAATTCAAATTTGTATTCAAAGTTTCATTTTATATTCATATACAGTGAAACCTGTTTATAGCGACCACTTCTTGAACCACTAAACGATGTTTCTAGAGAAATGTGTTCGATGAATACAGATAATTCATAAGGTTATTTGCTTTTGAGACGACAAGATGATGGCTCTTTAAGACCACCCAGCTTAAAGAACCACCATCATACAACCCATATTTTTAAGACAAAATTTCGGCTATATCAAATTGTTAGTCTTAGAGATAGTTATTGAATTCTATCTGGCCACGATTAGGGATCTTTGAAACAGTAGTACGATCGAATTCTGGAAATTCTCTTATGCTATAGAATTATTTATTGAGTTGCAGCAAAATCGAAATCTTGGTCAACCCACCGCAACCACCCCTCCCATGCAAACCACAGTGCACCAAACTGTCAAATTCTTGGCCTTTATGAGACGCTATTAATGTTGCTCAAGTTGAGGTTAATGGATATATGCTTCTATTTCTCTTATAGCTGGACCACAACATGGCCATCATTGTGGCAACAGCCTGCCTACACAATCTGGCTAAGCGGCGGACCGATCCTCTCCCAGATGACGCAGTGGCTGGCCAGTATGAGGATCTCCCTCAGCAGGATAATAGAGTAGAGGTCGACATGCGAGGAAACCTATTTAGAGAAAGGTTCATACGCCAACATTTTGAGTGAGTAATTAGTTACAAAAATTCGGTATATCTCATAATTTGTTTGATGGAATGCAACTAAATTTATCCTCTTAATTGCCTCTGTGATAACGTAAGCGATAATGTGCAATTTTAGCGTCAAAGGATCTAATGACATTAACATGAAATCCATTGAAGTGGGTTGGGATGGTTGGTGTGGGGATAGGTAGGTCATGAAAACATAGGGATATTTGTACATTTTAGTTTCCTTTATTTCACAATATTGTAGGCCTACTATAGGTCAAAGCACAGTCTTTTACGTTTCTCATTGTAATATGCAGTCTTGCCGTGTGCCGCCTCTTGCTGTAGTGATATCAATTTCATCTTTGCCTCATGTTCCTCTTTCAGGTAGCGCAATGCTTCATCAGCTTTCTTCAACACCGGTGATGAGGTTTTCCTGGTATTGCTAAAAGAAAGAAGAAAGGAGCTATATGTGATATCGCGCAACCCAGAATGCACGGTTGAAATGTTGCATTCATGGTTCAGTCTAAATATAGTTGTTCCTGGAACCAAGTCAAGCCAGAAAGATTGTCAATATGTCATTGTATGAGAGTTATGCTTACCCAGAAGACGTGTTGTTCTGCAGCAAAGTGAAAATTGAATCATCCGTGGCGTCATTCGCGGCGGGCGTCTCGGCGGCGTCATTCACGGTGAACGTCTCGGTGGCGTCATTCACGGAAGATGTTTCAGCGGCGTCATTCTCGGCTTCAACTGTTATCGTGCCAGAACTGCAAGATGTATATTCGAAAGCATAATATTCGTCATTCGAAAGCATAATATTTGTAATTCTAAAGCATAATATTTGTCATTCTAAAGCATAATATTTGTCATTCGAAAGCATGTATGTTATTCTTTAAAACATTCAGGTGAGCTCAACTAAAATTCGTATTGTTAATATATTTCGTGAAATTGCAGCAATACAATGCTACTCTCTGCTAATCGCTTCTCTTTGTTAGTTAAAAAAACAGCCACATCCATGTAAATGCCAACTTTACTGACTATGCCGATTCCATTGCTACAGTAATCCAGATCATCCATATACATGCCACCTGTCTTTCAAGCCTAGTCCTGTCTGATAGTCCAATGGTGGCCTTTGTAGACAGGACAGGAGTGACGGTATATATGTATACCGCCCCAATAACCAAGTTGCGCCGTTGACCTAAGGCGCAGCGACGTTGAACAAAGGCGCATGCGCCAATATCAAATTGGATATTGGCGCTGCATCTATGACGCACCGATATCCAATTGGATACTGACGCTGCGCCTTGGTCAACGGCACAAACCTGGATATTTGCGTGTTACATATATGCATGGCATTACATTATTTGCATCGACACGAGATTGTCCCCACATCTAGCGATTTCCAATTAGCATCGGATCACACAAAAGCTTCCACTGGCCCAGATTCACAAGCCCAATGGCAGATTAGGTCTAGCGGCGTTTTTGGTTTCGATGATAGGCGAAAATCATCAGATGTGGTCTCGATCCCATGTTTATTAAGTAGCTAGCACTGGATGAGAGGTAGCCTACCTGTTTGAAACGTCTGTAGCACTTGTCGATGGCATTGTAGACACTTGGTCGAGGAACATCAATATCATCTGGCACAACACTCGCGACATTTGCCTGCTGGTCAATCGTAGCAGAACCATCATCATATTTGTTATGAAATTGCTGTAAATCATCTACAATTGTTTAAAATCTGTAAAATCTCCTAGTCTATATCACCAACGACAGACTTGCCGCCCCCGGTCTCCAGAATATCAACCTTCTCTCTCGCTTTGGCCTTTGCCTTGGTTTTGAGTCGTCTCCAAAGCTCTTTCAACTCGTTAGCAGATGATTTGGCTCTATCTGGAAAAGCTGCTTGCATGTCCCTTGCAATTGCCTCCCATGCTGCTTGTTTCTTTAAGTTCGATTGTGTCACATTTTTACGCTCTATTACACTTTTCCGATTTTTTATGAGCTTGATCAACATCATTCGCTGATCTAGCGAAAAATTGTCACTTCTTTTCCTCACAGACATTGCTAAAGTACTACGTGTATGTGAGCCTAAATGATTTACCATGTGCTGTCCGACGAGAAATAGTCCAGTCGAACAGCTACCGAAATAATGCGTGCAATATCCACATCTCCCACACCCACTCACACCCACCGCGCACACATACACATACGCACATGCATAAAAACCATACACATGCATATGGCATCTCCACATCTACCCATACACACGCACGCACACACACACACGCGTACGTACGCACGAACATACGTATGCACGCACACTGCCATTACTGTCTGTATGTCTGTCTGTTAAGCTTTCTAAATTATTTGCCAGCGAGGAATGGACGGCCAAATAGCAGACGACATAAGTAGCGCATTGCCGAAATAAAGCGTGCAATACCGAGACAAAAGAATCACTGTCGGCGCTCTCAAGTTACACGGTGTCAGCTAATAAGCGGATTTTCTCCGTACGGAAATTTGGTTTAATACAGGTATTTTTCTAACCCTGGTTAACTATTTAAGGGTTACCCCCGTGCAAGATAATCGCGAGCTGATCACCATTCAAAAATTCGGGCCATACTCTCTTAAACAGTGTTTAGTATTAACCCACTGTTTAACTTTAACCACCTTTATGCATATGGACAGGGGTGTAAATGTAAAGTTACACAGGGTTTAAGCTAAACTCTCTCTAAACCACCTTTATGCATATGGGCGGGATATATAACACTCGTTTAGACACGTCACCTCTGGCTCCAAATATTCACTTTAGGGTTATTCAAGTACCCTCATCAGACTATGATGTCGAGAACTCCACAAAGCGGAGACTAGCAAGAGACATTGGATCCACAAGCTCCATTGCATGCCACCTTTTGGCATTAATTAAATGGGGCGAAATTGTCACTAATTAGCATCTCCTGATCGTCCTAAGTCAAAACTCTAGTGTGTCGACTTCATATCCAAGGAAAGTGTATTCATTGTATAATTTCAGTACCCTTCACTTGCATCAAATTAAAATTATTTTTTGTATTTTTTATGGCCTTAACACTGGTGAATATATGGACATATTTGACTACGTAATGTGTTCTCTAGGTGACCTTGAAATGAATGATGATATATCCTGTTATCCATGAACAATGGCCGGGGAAATATAGCATTAACTGTTTGCCTGCTGAATGGACCATTCCGGTTCTAGCTATGTCCCGCCCTTCTCTAGCTAAGCTCCACCCACACCTCACTCGTGTTGGGATCAATTGACCTCTGAACACGCTGACTATCAATTTCCAAAAAACTACACATGTAAGCTGTTGAATATTTTGAAACTAATTTCACTGATCGCTGCTGCTGCCTTAGGCAGCAACAGCGCCAAGTCAAATTAGTTTCAAAATTTTCAACAGCATGTTTATTAAACAGCAAAGAATTACAAAGACACAATTCATACGTGTCGGACTATTTGAGATTTGATGACAGTCTATAAGGAACCCTTTGTGATGTAATGATTGTGACATCATCATACACGCGCTGAGCTGATTATGACATCATATGAGGTCAGATGATGGAAGGATACTCTGGAAAGGTGAATTGCTGCAGCCAACAGTGTTCCATGGGGTTTCACTCTCGGTATGCTGAATATTTTTGAAACCAATTTGCCTGAAAGTTGTGAGTTTCACTCAAATTGTTTTTTAAATAGTTAGCAGGTCGAGAGTTATTGCCCACTGAAATGTTCACCTGGTGGCTTGTAGAGATCAGAAAACTAATAGCTCAAAGTATGTTTGGGTTGAAAGGTAATAGGATGTATGACATTTGGCATTCAGCAATTTGAATAGAATATGTTCAAAATATAAAGAGCAGAAAGCTGTATCGCTCACCTACAACATCAATATTTGAACTAAGAAGATGAAAAATATGAGAATTTTAGCCGGAAATAAAAACATTTCTGTACAAAGCATGAAAATCTAAGTTCCAAAGGGGAACATTTGAAAGGAAATATGTGGCTTGCAAGTCTGAAAAGAATTATCTTGGTCACAAAGCACAAATTTGGGGTTAATAAATAAAACACCATAAATTCACTAATTGTTGCATTTTTATTCATTATTGCTCTCTACTTCCGTCATTTTGGCCTTTTTCAGATTTTGTTCCTGTTCAGGCTTCCCCTCTGTGTCTTTCCTTTTGGGTTTACGCTTAAGTCCCTTCATTTTACGAGTTTGCAGTTTGTCGAGATCTTGTTTCGTCATATGAATCCTGCCTAGTTTTGAACCAAATGGATCTCTGGAAATATTCTTCACTTTCTTGACCTGCAAAAGAATGGTAGTAGTAGTAGTAGTAGTAGTAGTAGTAGTAGTAGTAGTAGTAGTAGTAGTAGTAGTAGTAGTAGTAGTAGTAGTAGTAGTAGTAGTAGTAGTAGTAGTAGCGGTAGTACAGTTAAACGTATTTAAAAGAACGACTTGATTATTATTATTATTATTAATATTATTATTATTATGTACCAAGAACATAGTTCTTGTTGTTATTATTGTTTTGTTAGGAGGGGCCAACAAGTGGGACTGGTCTTCTATTATAATCGTTCTGTCTATTAATATTATGATTCCACAGTTTTACAGAAATACACACAGATCATCTCCCCTGGAAACGCTGGAAGGATAGGGTTAAAATTTAGAAAATATGATTTGGAGATGAGGGCCATTCATCTTTGACAACAGATAAAAGCAAAATGGGTGGCAAAATTAAGTATTACTATTTATTGGATTTCGACAGTGAAAATGAGAGATAGCTCTGGGGGCCAGGTTAAATGCAATGATCATCACTGGCAAAGGCTTACTTGGCTACTGATAAGCAATGGCAATTTAATCGGAACAAAGGTTATCGCCACAAGATTTGTGACCAGAATCTTGAGTAAGTACTGTTAATCATTTCAACATTAAAGGAAAAGTATCTTAAAACTCACATGGTCAGGCTAGGCACCAGCATTGTGGTCTTGAGAAATTTTCACTTACGTGCCAAGCATGGCAAGAGATGATGATTTTTGAAATTTTACCATTAAAATGAATTCCTCGAACACAAAGTCAGTCATTCCAGTGGTATATTTCCAAAACCATCATTTCTTAGCCTACAAATGACCATTCACTAATAAAAACCTCAATTTTCTTGACAAACCTTGACTATTAACCTTTTAACCCTTAAATTTTTTTCACGGAAACTTCTATTTTCTCATAGAAAATGTCCATTTGTAGACCAAGAGAAGACTGCTTTTGAAAATGTACTGAAACAATGTTGATAGAATCTCGGTAACTACTGGTGAAAAGTAGGTCGCACTGATGTCACACTGCCTTACTTTTGTTACGGTACACTGCATGAATACACCATGTTTGATTACAGTATATGAAAAACTTCATACTACAGTCTGGAATAAGCTTTTTGTGATTGACTGATTAACTGACTGACTGACTGGCTGGCTACATTAGCTGACTGGCTAGCTAGCTAACAGTAACTAACTGACCGACTGAATAAACTGACCGACTGACTGACTAAACTGACTGATTAACCAAACTGACCGACTAAGGGACATGCCAGTTTATTGAGCTGCTTAACACCACTCCCACCCCCACCCCACCCCGCTAAACATTGATCACAGACATCTTTGCATATAGCTTTTGAGGTCTACACCATGGTAAAGTCATTCCAGGCAAGTTTGGTTGAAACTGCCCATGTGGTTACTGAGTAGTCTATTTAACAATTTACTAGACAGTTGTATAGAAAATCAAGATAGAAGAAGAGAAGTGAACAATTAGATTTCTCTATTGAGGTTCTGAAGCCTCCCACTCTAGGGTCGTTCCATCCAAGTTTGTTTGAAATTACCCCATATGATTAGTGGGTAAACTTTTAAGCAATTTCATTAACATTTTCGGAAATCCAAGATGAAAATATTGAGCATTCAGATTTGTGGATATAAATTCTGAAGCCGACCACCCTAGAGTCCTTCCAGTCAAGTTGGCTAAAATCGACCCAGTGATGAAAGAGGAATTAGTCCTTTTAACTATTTCCTTGACATTTTCTGAAATCTACATGGCTGCCAAAAAAAAAGACCAATCAAATTTCCACAGTGTTTTGTTAAAATCTGGTTATTTTTTAATAAGCTGCATTTGAAGCATTTCCAAAACATTTCAGAAATCCAAGTAGACTACGTTATAAAATGGCAACCAAATTGTTGTACATTTCCCGAAGCCTCCCGCCATAGTGTTCTTCCAGCCAGGTTTGGTTAAAATTGTGTCATTGTTGGAAGGTGAAAACATGTTTTGAAATATTTCTGGAAATTTCCTGAAAATCCAGGAAGCCAGCAGAAACATTGACCAATCAAATATTTGTATACAATTTCCTAAGCGTACCAGCCTAGGGTCGTTCCAGGCTGGAAGGACCCTAGGCTCATACGCTTATGAAATTGTATACAAACATCATATTTGTCAATGTTTCTTGTGGCTTGTTAAAATATGCCAGGCATTTAATGAGATCACTTTTGAAGCAAATGTAGATGGACAGATGACAGATGTCACCATGCCAAATGCTCACTTGGCACCCTTCAGCCCAGCTGAGCTAAAATGGAATTATAACTAACCTTGGCTGCAGCTGGTTTTCTACAGGCCCTCTTGTAGAGATCTGCTGAAGCAAGCTTGTTTCTTTTCAGCACAAGATCCAATGATGGCCCTGTCTCCTCCAGCTCAACACGTGGTACTCTGGTGCCGGATTTCTTCAGTTGAATCCTGACAACACATAGCATTAATGAGTTAACACTCAGGACCTCCAAAAATGGCTCCTGCAGCGCTCTTGAGAAATGTCCATTTGCAGAACAAGAGAAAACTATTAAAAAAATTTATCACTGGATGACTGGCTTAAAAACCGAGTAAGTCATTCTAGGGGTAAAATTTCAAAAATAGTTCCTATAATTCCTATCATGCCTGTGGGAAAATTGAAATTTTTCTTAACAAGTTTCAGGGCTAATGGGTTAACTCTAGCATATACTTTGTAGATAAAGTTCATGATGTTAAAAAGGTGCAAATTCAGGTAACTACTTTATTAAACCATTTTCAAGGATTTTTAATGATATTTACAAATATTTTACCATTTTCAGACTGCCAAAGCTGCTCCTTGCAGTAAGTAGTCTTGAGGAATGTCAACCAGCAGGCCACGAGGACCATTGTAGAAACCTCATCACTGAAATGACCAGTCATTCCGGTGGTAAAATTCCAAAAATAATCTTCTCATAGCCTGCAAGTTCAGTAAGAAGGTACTTTAATTGTCGTGACGAAGCTTGAACATTGGAGAGTAAAAGGTCAATGAGATTATGACATTATGCACTTTTCATGAACCAGAAATAAATATTTCATGAAAACATGTAGCTTTTCAAAGATTTTTGATAAATTTAAGTATTTTCAAGTTAAACTGCTAAGACCAAGCACCTTTAACCCCTAAAAAGACAAATTATGATAAGAAAATAAAAATATTTGCTTAATAAATGTCATTTGTTCAGGTTAAGAGAAAACTATTTTTGAAAATTTACCACTGAATTGACTGGCTCGGTTATCGAGCCAGTCATTCCAATGGTAAATTATCAAAAATAATCTTCTCTTGGCCTGTAAATGGACATTAATCAAGACTACTGCAGCGGCTGACTCTGGCCGGATTAGCCATGAAATGGTTAAGGGCCTTGATAAACAAATTATTAATTCAAGTACTTTGGGAACCTTAAAGGATATGAACCATGGTAGATAATCATACATAAACATGAAAACCCTGCTTTATATATGTAATAGTTCTTCATGTATATACAACATCATGTGTCTAGCAATGGATGATATCTGTCACTCAAGTATCTGATGTCATAATTAAAATAAAATATGTCACTTGTTATCGGACATCACAGTCAAACGAGGTGCGGCGTGAAAACATAAACAATTACCATATGAATTGAATATTTTTGATGACTTTACAATATAATAAACACTCAGTTGAATATTTTGAAACTAATTTGACTGAGAGCTGTTGCCGTCAGAGTCAACAACAGTTCACAGTAAAATGAGTTTCAAAATATTCAACAACTTAATTGCAAATTGATTATATACAAAGTCGGTGTAAGTTATCTAACAAATTTATATGAACTATATGCTGTGCTGTCTATCAGCCCGAAGCATCATATTCAAGTCAATTTGAAACATTTTAACCCTTTAAACCCTAAATCTTTTTAAAAAAATTTTTTAATTTTCTCATAAAAAATGTCCATTTGCAGACAAAGGGATTATTTTTTTTAATTGATCACTGAAATGACAGACTCAGTTATCGTAATAAATGTTCAAAAATAGTCTTCTCTTGGTCTGCAAATGGACATTCATGGCCAGTCTTTCAGTGATAAATGTTCAAAAATAGTCTTTTCTTGGTCTGCAAATGGGCATTTCTCAGAAGTAATTTTTGGCTGGTTTGAGTATTAAAGGGTTAATTAATAAACACATAGAAAGAAAGTCTAACAGGAAGGAGAGTATCATGGACACACAATATGAAAAGCTGGATGATGACAAGACAGACAAGGCTGTGTCAGATGTACCAATGATAGGGAATGGTGGAGGATCATTACAACTAACCTTCTACAAGGACACATGAACATAATGAATGGCGACAAATAAACATTCTGTGTATCAGCCTTTGTTATATTCAAGATAAACTGAATAAATCTTGAAAATAAACAAACAGAGGCTGGCATTGATATTCCAAGCTAAATTACACAGGAACCATGTAAGTAGGCAACCATATGTACTCAATTGCTTGGAAATAGTTGCATTTGTGTCACTGAGTATATGTACAATGTATATACCAACCAGTGCAGTACATGTATTAATCAGTAAACAGCAATGTTCATATATTATCACACAGAAATCTATTTTCAAGTTTGCCAGCAGGCTGTGTATTTGATTACATGTAAGTACCAAAACTAATTTTGATAGGGATCCTACCCAGGCACACTCATTCGATTCACAGATTTGGATCAATGGATCAAAGCTGCTGCTAATTATTCCGTATAAGCTCCGTGAACAGACAGACTCAAACTGGACAATCACGCTATAGATACTGCTGGATGCTCAGCTATGTATCAGCCTTGGTCATAAAGTCAAGATGAGAGAGAGAAATAACGTCTTCAATCTATATACAAGCAGATGCTGACATTAATTTACGATGCTAACTTACACAGGAACCAGTAAGTAGGCAACGGTGTACTCAATTGCTTGGAAGACTATGTGCATATTCGATACACATCAGTGTGGCCTTGTTTTTGTCTCAGATGTCAACAATATTATCCCCTCATTTTAAAAAAACATCGGGGATATTGTAATCGCCTCCGTCCGTCACGCTATCTCCTTCCAAACCATTGGGTGGAATTAAATCAAATTTGGTGTGTGCGTTACTCATATGATTCCGCTTTGCAAGACGATATTTAGATTTGCATCCATCCCCAGGGGAGGGGGGAGGGGGAAATGGTAGGGGTCAAAAGGTCAAATCTGTTGTAACTCAACTCCTCTGAAATCGTTAGACGGAACTCAGCCTAAATTTGATATCTGAGTTACCCATATGATTGCGGAGTGTAAGAGGCCATTTAAATTTGGCTTCGTCCCCAGGGGGTGGGGGTAAAAAGGTAAAATTTTAACCTTCGGAAATTGATTTGCAACACATCTCCTCCGAAACCATTGGACAGAATTCAACCAAATTTGGTCTATGGATTACCCATATCAATGTGGAGTACATTTGCCCTGTAGGTGGGGCTTAGAATACACCTTCCGTATCTTCTGCGTGTCGTAAGAGGCGACTAAAGGAGGTAAGGGTGAGGTAACCCTGACAGAAACCTCGAGTGCTGAAGATAGAGGTTCCAGGCCGCACGGCACACTCTAATAAACCATGGATCCACGCACTTAACGCTTATGATCATGTCGATAGTGACTTACAGGACTGGCGGTATGATCAGCGAACGAAAAGAAGAAGATGTGGAGTACATCAGCACATTTACCTTTGGTCCCGCACCCAGGGGTGGGTGAGGGGTGGGGTCAAAAGGTAAAAAAATTGATTGCAATGCCACTGGTGGACGGAATTCAAACAAATTTTCATATGTCAGTTACCCATATCAATGTGGAGTATATGAGCACATTTACATTTGGCCCCGCCCCCAGGGGGTGGGGGATGGGGTCAAAAAGTCATGAAATTTATTGTAATGCAACTTCTCTGAAATCGTTAGACAGCAGTCAACCAAATTTGATATCTGAGTTACTCCTATGATTGCGGCGTGCAAGAGGCCATTTAGATTTGACTCCGCCCCAGGGGGCAGAAGAGGGGTCAAAAGGTCAAATTTTAACCTGCAGAAATTGATTGTAATGCATTTTCTCCGAAAACATTGGACGGAATTCAACCAAATTTGGTATGTGAGTTACCCATATCAATGTGGAGTGGATGAGCACATTTATACTTGGCCCCGCTCCCAGGCGTGGGGGATGGGGTCAAAAGGTCATGAAATTGATTGTAATGCAACTCCTCTGACACTGTTGGACGGAATTCAATCAAATTTGGTATGGAGTTACCCATATGATTGCTGAGTGCAAAATGACATTTACATTTGGCTCCGCCCCCGGTTGGTGGTGGGGTGTGTCAAAAGTTCAACGCTGTGAACGTGGAGATTTGCGATGACGCATCATCATCCGATCAATCTAGTTGACCATGGGTTTGTTTAATTTTATCCCGCTTAATGGGAACAAAATATGCAACAGACTCGGTACTTTGACTGGGAGCTATTGCTGACAGCAAAGCCATCAATCAAATTAGTTTCAGAACAGTCAAAAGCTAACGTGTGCAGTTATCTTGAAATTGAGATTCTGGTAACTGGGCTTGTCCACACTAAAGTGACCAAAAGTGTGACATGAAAGTCAGATTTTAGAAATGGGTATGAATAAAGTTAAACATGTTTTCTGTTAAGGAAAATGACTTTATCTACTGAAAAAAATCAAACGAAGATAGTAATTTGTGGATTAAGCGTAAAAATCAACAGAATATCAGATGCTGTCAGAAAGTTACGGTTGTGATTTTGACAATGAGAAATGAGAGACTATCTTTTGAAAAGGGACCAAAGTAACCCTTTATGCTACAAAACAAAAGTTACATACCATGGAATAAGATTAAGGCATTAAATTTAACTTTTGAGTAATTTTGCAAAGCTTTGCAGGACAAACTGAGAGGGGGTTACGGTTGTGATGTTCATATTTTTGACAAACTTCTATTCTTTTATTCAATTATCAATCTTGCACACAAGAAAAGTCTCTTCGAGAAAACTGAATAGCTTCTTATTATGCAGGGAATCGATTGCAAACACAACAAGAAAGAATTAATACAGGAATTGATAATTTTTGTTACGGTTGCGATGTTGACATTTGACGAAAGAAGGTCGTTATGGTTGCGATGTTTGACACTGACAGAATGATTTCGTTAACAGGATAAGAATATAGAGTAAAGTTGGCGCATCTATCAATCAGTAAATCATTCTTTTGAAAGAATTAAAAACAGAAGCCATGCTAATATAAATAAATGGCAAGCAACATGATCAAAATTATAGAAAACAGTATGGAAGAATGTTCCCGTTGCGACTTCAGTATGTTATCAGCTTGCTTCGCTTGAATTTTAATACTGTTCTTTACTGCCTTTTGTTCAAATTTGCAGTTGTTTTTAACATTGCTGTTTTGTACTAACATATTATACGTGATTATGTGGTTTGGAATTCATACAGAGTAATTTATTCTACAAGCTGAAACAATTGGCAGAATGGTTTTCCAAGGAAGCATCCCTTCCACTAGGGTTGCACAATATCGCCATTGACTGTCACAATATATCATGCATGAAGTTGTAGATGTACAGCAATGGCTTCCAGTCAAATTATATTCCTAACAGCACCTTTCATGTAAAGATGATGGTAAAGGAAATTCATCACTGAAGGGGTTAAGCTGAATGAAGCAACACATTTTGTTTGTCATTCTAAATACAGCTCTTTGATTTTAGAAATAGCTTGCTGCCTAAGTTTTTTACGATATAAAGAAGAGGACATTTTCTATTTTTTTAAACCGATTAGATGTACAATGAACTTTCAAACCATATCTTGAACTGTTAACAACCGTTCCTGTTGGTCCAAGTTCAGGTGGTCTGTTAACGTGCTGATGAGTCCAAAACAGACCGCATGGGCCCAATAACATTATGGATGAAACTATAACAACCTTATAAAACCTGTGCAGATTTGAATAATGCAAACTTTAACTAGTATCCTCGTTTCATAATAGAAATGTCAACTTTTCATTTAAACATTAAAGCTTGCGCAGTGTATTTAAGGTTGTTAATACTCCAGGTTATAAATAGTAACCAGTCTGGACACTTGGAGAGGAGATCAGATTATCTGCTAGCTCAGTTTGTTCTCGCCTGGCCCCTCATAGATGGTGTCTCGCTTGCGCACGGCATACTTTAACGCCTTAAAATATACTTCCTTTATTTTCTAGTCAGCCTAGAAACTGAAGTTGTTAGAATGTACTTAAAGGAATATATATATGTGGTTTTCTAGTCAGATTAAATATTTGAAATTTTAATGGTTGATACAATTTGATTTTGCCAAATTTGTGTTATTTATACATGTAATAAACTGAAGTCTCTAAAAGAATTGTAGTAAGTAGGAACTGAAGAATGTTACAATGTAGTTAAAGGAATATATATATATATATATATACTTGAATTTTGTTTTTCAGAGGAGATAACTCTTCTCGGTAATATGGTATTAATGTTGCAAATCTAATTTTAATCTGTCCAGGTGTTCTCAATGTCATCCTCGAGAAACAAACCGACACGGACGGACACACGCAAGGATGGCTCATATTGCTAATGTCCAAAGTCGACGACATCGCAGGACAATAAAGGTTAGCAAATATGCACTACATCTGCTATTCTGTGTATCAGTCTATAGGTCAGATATTCAAGAGAAACAGAAATACATCTTGAATATATACAAGCAGAGGCTGATATTGATTTACCAAGCTAAATTACACAGGAACCACATAAGTAGGCAACCATGTACTCAATTGCTTGGAAGTCTATGTTACATTGCTTTCAAGAACAGTATTCTTAAATTGAACAGAGAAACCAAAGTTATTACACACCTGCAATACTTACATATAGGCTTGGAATACAAACATCTTTCTATGAAACATAGGAAGCAAATTTTGAAAACTACAGATTTTGACATGAAAGATGAACGTTTAGGTCAGAAATAGAAGAACACGGATCTTATTCCAAGTACTTGAGCCCAAACCAAAATAATTTGTGATTGGCACTGATCCTATTGACCAGGACCCAGAATTAAAACTTAGTACCAAAATCAGATTTCCTAAGCTGTGGCCTGATCGCTTCAGTTGTTCTGGAGATATTGTTTTTGTGAAAATAATACCTCATAGAAAATGGTCTTCTAACAAATCAAACAATAAGGTTCTCTTGAACAAACTTGTCTCAGTCAGTGCTGTTGATGATGTTTCTCGAGTTGTATGTCCCGTCGGGTAAGCAGTTTCAGTGATTTTCTAACAAGGGACATGGCTGTGTCTATATCGCTTACCTGATACATATGGATTTGAACTAAAACACGAAAAACGTTAGAATTTGGGATGGGAATACAAAATTATATTATTATATGGAACGTATTAAATCGAAAAACGTGATTATTTTTTTAATTGTGAATGTATGGGTTAGGGGGTTAGGATTAGAAAACAAGTTTTAGGTTCAAAACTCTTCGAGATCTGGACCGGACAAGAAAATTGACAAATTTTAGCTTTTCAAGGAAGATAACTCTGGTGAATATAGGCAGATTTTGACGAAAACGAAATCATGACACTTCATCTCTCCCTAATACATATGCTAAAAGAAAAATTGTCAGTGTAGGTTCAAAACTCTTCGAGATCTTCTCTGGACAAGAAAATTTTGACAAATTTTAGCCTTTCAGGGGAGATAACTCAGGCAAATATGGCCGGATTTTGCCGAAACGAAATCATTGCACTTAATCTATCCCTAACACATCTGCTGAAAAAAAAAATTGTGAGTGTAGGCTCAAACTCCGAGATCTGCTCCGGACAAAAAATCAGACACACGCATGCATGGAGAGCGCCATCACATCATACGACCCCGCTTACGTGGGCGTATAAAAATTAAACAATCGAATAATCGTGAATAATTCCTACTGCATTAAATATTTCAAAACCTACCATTTAATTTCTCTTTAATGTGACCGGTCAGGAAAACTTACATTTTGCTCAGCAAATGATGTTAATTTTCAGGCCAAGAGAAGACTATTTTTGAAAATGCATCACTAGAATGACTGATGCTCGAGCCAGGAACCAGTGATACATTTTCAAAAATAGTCTTCTTTTGGCCTACAAATGGACATTTCTAAATAACATTGCAGCTTTGCAGTTATATCTGGGTAATTTGTACCCAGGCTGGTTGATCGAGCAGGCCTGTGCTGTTATGGTAACCTGTTGAAAACGTTCTCCATGAGGTTGCCTTAATTTATTTTAGGGGAGCTGAAACGAGTTACCTTAATCTGTTGATTTTAGTATGGCCATCAATGAAGGTTTAGGTTACCATGTCTCCTTAAACCTATTATGGGTTACCATCGGAAATATTACAGCACAGGCCTGGCGAGTAATTATGATTTTTCTCAAATACCGTATTTCGCTTAATAATAGCCTAGGCTTCCATTAGGACAAGAGGTGTTCAATTTCCAACCAAACATCTCTGAGAAAGGGGGTGGGCTTATATTACAGTCTTGCCAAAATAGTTCTAAAATTGATACCATGGAAATTCAACATATTTTCTCCCGTAAAAATTCCCACCGCCTATGTTTAATGTATACCTCAAAACATCACCGGGGAAGTGAAATTATTTGATTTGAGCGCCTAAATATTGCGTATCCTTTAATAAAGCTCGTTTATTACACCAAAATTAATCCACAATTTGATATAAAATGGCGTCGCGAAAAAATACAAATCACGTGATTCGCCTCCAATTGAAGAGTTTATTTTAAAGCGAGTACTCGGATATAAATATTCTGGAATCGGGGACTCGGAACTCGGGAATATCTATATATTATCATTGCGCGATAGGAACGGAGTATTATCCTGATTTAAAAAAAACAAGTACCCGTTTGATAAACTCCCGTTAGTGTATAATATCTCGCGAGAACATGCCTCCCATCTCAAGAACCGCTGGCTCGCCAACTTAAGAAGCCGGCTATATTGTTGTTCGTAATAATTCAATTTGGATCATTTAATGTTGATCGGCGTTACAAAATCGATGCAGATTTTCTCCCGTGCTTGTTGTTTAGTACATAAATTTGATCTTAAAATATATTTATAAGGAAGGTATTTAATCATGCCAAGACTGTTTTATGCGCATTTTGACTACAAAAGTGTGGAATAAACTTTATTATATCTTGAACATACGTGGCCTACTACTAGTATTAATCTTATAGGCGGTCGAGATTTACAAATCCGAGGCCTGTACTGTCTTCTAGAGGGGGCTGGGCATGTATCAGGGCAGAGATCGGTCTGGAGTAGACACACCCTGTGACACGATTGTTATTATTAAACACGCTATTCTTACAAATTTGCTCTTAAGAAAAATTTTCCTATACAGTCTGCCGAGTTAGGGGGTGGGCTTCTAATACAGAGTTTTGCCGTTTTGAAACTGTTAAGAAATCATTGGAGCTCATATGTCAAAGTTAGGGGGTGGGCTTCTATTAGAGCATAGGCTACTATTAAGCGGAATATGGTAATTGTGATCGTCCAAAGCAATAAGGGGGGGGGGGGGGAGGGTTCGTTAGACGGAACTCAATTAAATTTGGTCTATGGATTACCCATATCAATGTGCAGTACATGAGAACATTTACCTTTGGTCCTGCACCCAGGGGTGGGTGAGGGGTGGGGTCAAAAGGTAAAAAAATTGATTACAATGTCACTCCTCTGACACTGTTAGACGGAATTAAAACAAATTTTCGTATGTCAGTTAACCATATCAATGTGGAGTATATGAGCACATTTACATTTGGCCCCGCCCCAGGGGGTGGGGGATGGGGTCAAAAGGTCATGAAATTTATTGTAATGCAACTTCTCTGAAATCGTTAGACAGAAGTCAACCAAATTTGATATCGGAGTTACTCCTATGACTGCGGCGTGCAAGAGGCCATTTAGATTTGACTCCGCCACCAGGGGGCGGGAGAGGGGTCAAAATGTCAAATTTTAACCTGCAGAAATTGATTGTAATGCATCTTCTCCGAAAACATTGGACGGAATTCAACTAAATTTGGTATGTGAGTTACCCATATCAATGTGGAGTGGATGAGCACATTTATACTTGGCCCCGCTCCCAGGCGTGGGGGATGGGGTCAAAAGGTCATGAAATTGATTGTAATGCAACTCCTCTGACACTGTTGGACAGAATTCAACCAAATTTGGTATGGAGTTACCCATATGATTGCGGAGTGCAAAATGACATTTACATTTGGTTCCGCACCCGGTTGGTTGTGGGGTCTGTCAAAAGTTCAACGCTGTGAACGTGGAGATTTGCGATGACGCATCATCATCCGATCAATCTAGTTGACCATGGGTTTGTTTAATTTTATCCCGCTTAATGGGAACAAAATATGCAATACTCAGTATTTTGACTGGGAGCTATTGCTGACAGCAAAGCCATCAATCAAATTAGTTTCAGAACAGTCAAAAGCTAACGTGTGCAGTTATCTTGAAATTGAGATTCTGGTAATTCTGGGTTCAACGAATATAAATCGCTTCAAACACACATCCCCAAGCAGGGTTGATAAAAATCATGATTTTTTTATAAAAATCAAAAAAATCGGATTTTTTTTATTTTAATCGATTTTTTTGATTTAAATCAGATTTTTATAACCATGTTTTTTATATTACTAATTAATGATAAGATATGCAATTTTAAGTCAATTTAATTAATTTATTTCAAATCAGATCAATATAGTTATACATGTATATGATGATTCATTTGTTAAGTAACTTGTAAACAAACAAGTAGCGTACACGTAGCGACCGACTTGCTCATCGATGGCGTCTTTCTCAATTTGGGATGTTCTCAAAACATAGTGGTCTAGACCTGCAAAATAAAATATTACTGTATCAGCCAGGAAAGGTAGACACATGTGGGATAATGTTGACATTAGTGTGCTAAGGGTTAACTGGCTGACTGCTCTGAGCTACTTGAGAATAGTTTCAAGCTGCATTACTCAAAACCTGCTAAATAGTGTGAAAACAATATAACTCAAAGTTGTTGGTGATTTATTCACCAAGAAGTTTCAGTCAAATTGTTTTCAAAATATTCAAGTAAATTTTTTTAGTTATTAATTTAGCAATATTACTGTTTCAGCCAGGAAAGGTAGACACATGTGGGATAATGTTGACATTAGTGTGCTAAGGGTTAACTGGCTGACTGCTCTGAGCTACTTGAGAATAGTTTCAAGCTGCATTACTCAAAACCTGCTAAATAGTGTGAAAACAATTTGACTGAAAGTTGTTGGTGATTTACTCACCAAGAAGTTTCAGTCAAATTGTTTTCAAAATATTTAGTAGTTTTTAGATGAGTCTCACTATAGTTTTCTGACATAAATCTTTTTAGGAATTTGTGATTAAAATTACAGTACTATGCAGTGATAAGGTTAATGTGTCCAAATTAAGCCAATTAACTACCTGACTGCTTAACTGTTATGTAACACCACAGGTGTTATCACCTCACACAATCAATAAAGGGGTCTGCTCTTGAACAACACTGCTGTCCTATAAAGATCTCACAGTAATAGACTAACTAAGGTGGTAACCCTTTGATTGCCTTGTTTATTTAATTTATTTTTAAATAAGGCAGTGTATTTGTTTGCAAAATTATTTAACTGTAGAAAACATATAGACTGTAACTGAAGGATTAGCTATTAATCAGTTTTAATTACTTGGTCAAGAGTTAGGCTGAGTTAGTGTGTGGTCTGTCGGTCAGATTATCAGTCTGTTTGTCAGTTAAATTTTTATTCACAAAATATTATATTCTCTTACCTGCACTGATTTTGGTTCTCTTGGTAGGCGTACACAACGGTGATGACTCCCCTGCCTCTGGGGCAGGGCGCTTCCTAGGCGTAGAGACTGTTATTGCTGGTGTATCTTGTGTATCAGTCTTACATTCACTATGATGCTGCTTCATACGTGCTACTATGCCTTGCATAGATTTGCCACATTCTTTACACTTAGCCTTACAACCAGATTTACCAATCTCAACATCCTTATCAAAGTACATCCAAATGCGATCTTGCTTTCTTCCAGGCATCTTAACTTATTTTGAACAAATGATGAGTTAAGAAACATTCTATTTGCTTATATGTACTGTGGGATTCAATGTGTTTTCTTAACCTGGCTGCATGTAAACCAGATCTCTCTTACACGAGTGCTGTCTATGTTTTTTTATCCATCAATGTCCATCAGTTTACATACATTGTTTATCAAAGTCAGAGAAAGGAGTTAGCCTGAATGTTTTGATAATCTAGCAAAGTCTGGGCAGTAAATGGGGATAATGGGGTTATAGTATCAGGGACAGAAGCAACACCTATAAAACAACTGTGAGGCAAGGTCAAAACAACAGTTTTTAAAGGTTATTGGGTGTATACAGATGAAATAAAGCAAGTAATACAATATGATGATTTTATTAAAAAAACACTGACTTTTAAAAAAATCGCATCATGATTTTTTTGATTTTTTTGGACTGATTTTAATCATGATTTAAATCACTGATTTTAATCATTTGATTTAAATCAAACAACCCTGTCCCCAAGTGAACCAAGTTTTACTAGAAATGGATCCTTCTATTTAGTAATTACTAGACAATGATATCGGAAATGGCTAAATGAAAATGATCACTCGTGAAAAATAATACAGGAGGCATAAGGGGCCTGTATCGCTCACGTGGGATTATTGGCTACTGGCACAACCGAACAAAACGAGATGATCACTGGAAAGACTTACCAATCTAATTTCTGTGAAGGTTTATCCAAGTTTCATTAAAATTGGTCCAGTGGTTCATAAATAGTCTTTTATATAATTATCTAAGAAATTTTCCGAAAATCCAAGATGGCCGCCAAGCACACTAAATTTTGATTGATCAATGGCGGCCATTTTTTTTACGTATCAACTTGTCCCTAATCATCTCTCTCACATTTCAGCCTGATCTGTTCAGTGGCACTGGAGAATAAGTCGCTTTCAGCAAAACTCGGTCATTCAACATGGCCACTGATACATTTGGCCAATCAGGTTCCCGTGAACAAACTTGGTTCAGCTGTTGCCCCTGATGTTGTTTCATGAATTTTGATTAAATCCCCCAAGCAGTTTCGGAGATTTTCAAAGACGTTTCTAAAAATCAGACGAAATCCAAGATGGCCGCCAGCCAAATTAGCTGATCAGCTTCCTTTGAACAAACTTGGAACTCTATGCCCTAAGGATGCTTCTTGCCAAATATAATTTAAATCGTCCCAGTATTTCTTGATAAGAAGTCGTTTAAAGGAAAAGTTGATGGACTGATGACAGACAGACACATGACAGATGGTCGCAATGGCATAAGCTCACTTGACCTTTTAGTGCAAGATTGATCTACCTTTCAAATTTGGTTAAAGGATTGTCCATTGACTAAGTTGCATACGTATGTAAAAAATAATTTCCTGAAGGACAAAAACATTTGACATACATGTGTTTGAAGATTAAAAGCATTATCTAAGAAGGCGCTTAAATTTCTTATGCTGTACTGAGAAGGAAACAAACAAGGGGTCTGCAGAGCTATAAATAATATTATTGAATTTAATATAGTCCTAAACTTCAACAACCAGATTAAAAGTTTTAACACAATATAATTTTTTATTTATTTTAAATAAAAGGTAATTTTCCAAAAGAATTATCAAATTATCACCCTATTGATAACATAAAGTCAAAAATAAGTGGTGAAGCTGAATACGTGTTTATTAAATAATTTTATTGAATTTATTTTGGTCTTGAGCATCAAAACATAAATTAACACAATTTTACTTGAAAAAGACTGAATTTTGTTTTTTCAGAGGAGATAACTCTGCTCGGTAATATGGTATTAATGTTGCAAATCTAATTTTAATCCGTCCAGGTGTTCTCAATGTCATGCTCGAGAAACAAACCGACACGGACGGACACACGCAAGGATGGCTCATATTGCTAATGTCCAAAGTCGACGACATCGTAGGACAATAAAGGTTAGCAAATATGCACTACATCTGCTATTCTGTGTATCAGTCTATAGGTCAGATATTCAAGAGAAACAGAAATACATCTTGAATATATACAAGCAGAGGCTGATATTGATTTACCAAGCTAAATTACACAGGAACCACATAAGTAGGCAACCATGTACTCAATTGCTTGGAAGTCTATGTTAACTTGCTTTCAATTAAACGAAATCTAGGATTTCTTTTTTCACGAGAGAGTTGATACTTACCTCCCTAATACTTTTGATATTGCTAAATATCGGCTTTCACTCAATAAAACACTCAGATTAAAAACAGTTAGGTGCCCCTACTGGGCAGGGAGTCAGAGGTAGTCCGGCGGATGCTCGCCCCACCACCGCGCATGCGCCGACTACTACTTCCTCTGGCTCATTTATTGGCTAACACATGCAACTACCAAGAGCCTGAAGACCGAGCCTCTGTGGGGCGGAGAGGCCGGGTCAGTATCTAGGGAGGTAAGTATCAACTCTCTCGTGAAAAAAGAAATCCTAGATTTCGTTTATTTCACATCAAGAGTATACTTACCTCCCTAATACTTTTGATATTGCCAGAATTCGAAAGTGAATCTGGCGGGAGGGAGGCGAGGTCAAAAGACCAGCTCTTCCCTATACGCTTTCAAGCGTTTTAAGGCACTTATGACGTCTGAAACTGTGTGAAAACACAGTCAGGATTTGATAAACCATCGGATAACACAACCGATGCCTGAGAGATGACCGATTTGTCATATGCGCTCCCCCCCCTCCCTTGGGAGGAAGATTAAATGACCTCAATGTCCTACACGCTCTCTTCGTACTAGTGCTAAGTACTATAGGACAGAGACGAAAAGGCTCCATTTTCGTATACTCTCTATAAAGAACCACAACCCACATAAACCATCACCATATTAATAACACTGGGTAACGTGACAATACAAACAATGAACAACACATGAACAAGACTGACCTTGTTGTCCTAGGAAGCTGTCATCATGAATCCAGTAGAGAAGGATGATACAGTCCCGACAAGTGGTTGTCACCGTCGCTGAATGGCGAAGTATATAAGCAATGCGGAGGCACTCTTCACAAACATAAAGCGGTTATTGTTTCAAAATCGACAAGGCGAGAGGGTTAGAGGTGTCACGGAGGTAATGGTCTGTAAAACTAGACTCACAGTGCCACTGAGCCACTGACATAATATCATCCACAGGGACCCCATTAAAAAGGGCAGTGGATGTCACGACACCGCGGACACTGTGAGCCTTGGCCACGTCAACCTGTCGCCCGGTGGCGGATTTGTGACAAAATTGAATACATTCCACAATCCACCTAGAAATGGTGTCCTTAGACGCCCTACCATGGGGTTCAATATATGACAACCATAACGCTGACTGGTCGGTACGCCACTCCGAAGTACGCTGTTTGTACCGGAGCAGCGCCCGTACGGGGCACCATACTTTAGAATTAGGATCATATCTAGTTAAAGATGGCAAAAAAATAGGTTGACCTGGATATTTCAATGACTGATTTTTAGACAAGAAATTAATCCTAGGTAGAAGCTTAAGGCCTTCCCCTGTAACCACAAAACGGTCAACCTCGGCTGATAAGGCGTGAATTTCACTCCTACGCCTAGCCGAGGCCGCAGCAATTAAAAATACAGTTTTAAGAGTTAACATTTTCATAGAAATGGAACTAAGTGGTTCAAAAGGCTTATCACCTAGTACCTGGAGCACCAGTGATAAACTCCAAGACGGAATCAGTGGAGGATTCCTTGGTCTTAGATTGCCCATGCCTTTAATTAATACATTTAATGTACTTACTTCATCACTCCCCCTATTAGCCAAGCAAGGAATAACAGTCATTAAAGCTGACTTATAACCAGCAATAGAGTTAGGCTTGAGGCTATAGGCATCATATAGGTGACAGAGGAAATCAGCCACTACCTGAATAGATGATTCCATTGGATCAATACATCTTTTTGAGCACCATTCTGCAAATCTGTTGATTTTATAATTATATGCTCTGGAGGTTGACCCCCTCCTGGCTTTGGCCATAAACATGGCCGCTTGCTCAGAAAAGCCCTCCTTAATTCTAGATTCCTTGACAACATCCACGCAGTCAATCGGAACATTGACGGATTGTCGTGAAGGGCCTTGCCCTGGAAGATAAGGTTGTCCATCAGAGGCAGCGGAACCGGATTGCAGACCAGAAGGTCCAGCAGATCCGTATACCACGATCGGCTTGGCCAATCCGGGGCGATCAGAAGCACTTGGCACTCCTGCTGCCTGATTTTCTGAAGCACCTTTGGAATCAGGATTGCTGGGGGGAATGCGTATGCATACATTCCCTCCCAGCTGATAGCTAACGCATCTGTTGCGAAAGCGCTTGGGTCTGGAATCGGAGAGACGTACGTCGTCATCTTCGCATTCTTCTTCATCGCGAACAAATCTATGTTGGGTTTCCCCCAATGGTCGAACAGACGATCCGCCACACATTGATTTAGTTGCCATTCCGTGGGTAAAACACTCATCCTTCGGCTCAATGAGTCTGCTAGCAGATTTAACCTCCCCGGAATATGAACTGCTTTCAAGGTGATCCCATGATCCAGGCACCAACAAAGCAGTCCCCATGTCATCATACAGAGACTGGGCGACTTCGTTCCGCCCTGGCGGTTTATGTAAGTCACTACTGTTGAGTTGTCTGAACGAATTAGAACAATCTTGCCCTGAACTTTCTGTAAGAAATGTTCCAGGCCCAGGACTACTGCTCTTAGCTCTAGTAGATTGATATGTTCCTTGGACTGATCCAGATCCCAAAGCCCTGATACTGTGGACTCTTCCAGACAAGCTCCCCACCCCTCCATCGATGCATCTGTATACACAGTCACCTGAGGGTGGGGAGGGGTTAGCAAAACCCCCAGCAAGAGATTCTCTGTATTCAACCACCATTGCAGGTGGTGAATCAGAGGCGCCAACACCGGCACGTTCGAGTCCAGCGAACCTGAACTCTGGGTCCACTGTGTCATGAGAAACAACTGAATCGGACGCCTGCGCAAGGCGGCCTGTGGAATGACTGGTTCCAAAGAAACCATCAAGCCCAGCATTCTCAAGTAAACCCGTGCCAGGACATGACGACTGTCGCACACCGACTGAATTACCGAGATGAGTACTTGAACCCTCTCCTGAGTGGGGTACACATACCCCGTCTCCAGATCGAAGAACATGCCCAGGTAAACAAACTTCTGGGATGGAGTTAGCTCTGATTTCGGGAAATTGATTATCCAGCCCAAGTCCGAGAGAGTTTTCAAAACAATCTCCAGATTGGCTGACAACGATTCCCGGGTGTGTGCTTTCAATAGCCAGTCGTCTATGTACGTGTGGACTGCTATGCTTCTCCTGCGGAGGTATGCAGTGATCGCGAGAACCACACGGGTGAAGACCCGAGGAGCCGTGGAAATTCCGAAGGGTAACACCCTGAATTCCCACCGCCGGCCCTGAAATGCAAATCTCAGGAATCGACGGAAACTCCTCTCTATGGGAATGTGGAAATAAGCATCCTTCAAATCTATCGACGCTGTCCACATCCCTCGCTCTAACCCCGCCAACACCGAGCGCACAGTCTCCATCTTGAAACTGGGTGTCTCGATGAACTTGTTCAACGGCTTGAGGTTGAGAATCGGCCTCCACCCTCCGGTGTTTTTTGTTACTAAGAACAGGGTTGAATAGAAGCCCGGGCACCTCTGTGCCGGCTGAATGGCTTCTTTTAGTATGAGGGAATTTATTTCCTCCTCTATACACAACCTCTGATCCGGATCCCGTGGAATGGGAGTCCAGATCGGCGCGAGAGACAGTCGCGATGGCGGGCCTGTCACCCAGTCGGGACGATACCCGACTGAAAGCCATCGCAAGACTAAACGGTCCTGAGTCAACCGCTTCCACTCTGGCAAGCGGGCGGCCAAACGGCCGCCCACCGGTCCACCTAGGGATAGAGGTGGACATAAGGAGGGCCAGAGTGGCACTGTTCTCTCGGCCTGCAACACCGGAGTGGTTCCCACCGCGGTAACCAGGCCATCAGGCCCGATTACCGCGACCAGATCCCCGCGCGCCCCGCCCAGCGCCGCGCGCACCACGGTGCGCGGGCTGCTGTCTGGCTGGGTGCGGCTGGGGAGCCTGCGCCCCCCTCACTGCTGGCCGAATCGCCCGTGGCCTAGGCCTACGTTGCGACGGTGGCTGGCCCCTGACCTGGCCAGCACCACCTCGAGCCTGCAGAGGACGATACGCAGGGGGTGCCGCGCGAACACGCTCCCGCCGGAGCACCTCAAACTGTTCCCGCAGCGCCCTCTGGTTATTAACCAGAGTGACCGTCTCCTGGAGGTGCCTGCATCCCTCACCTCCAAAGAGACCAGGACCTGTCATAGGCGTCCGCAGCAGCCTATTATACAGGTCCTGGGACGGGCACAGATTGTCAAGTGCAAACGTGCGCCTCGCCCGGACACTTCTGGTTACCGCCCGCGTCAAACAGTCCAAAGCCAGGTTGATACCATCCTGAATGGCTCTCTGGACTGTCACCGGGCTAGGTTGGCGTGATGCGGAAGCCGCTACCACCCCTTGTAGCAGCTGGGAAACGTGGGATAGAGCGGCAATCGACGCTCTCCCACTCTCCTCCGCATCCCGCAGCGCGGCATTTGCCGAACGCAACGCGTTCGAGCACAAGACTCCCGTGTCAGAACGGGAGCCCGGCCGCGCATCTTCGCCCAAAGCCGCGCGATCATCAACGCTCGGCTTTGGCACCACACCGTACCGCTGGTAATCCAGGGGCACGATGCGGCACCGCTTCGCCACCTCGCGAGGGGCCTTCGCGAGACGTCCATTCACCTTAATGGACGCCTCTGCCGCTTCGAACATGTCCACGACATGCTCAGCAAGCGGCAGAGATGGCATAGCGGTAGCCGCCGGCCTACCAGCTAACCACGGCCTATGGTCACGCTGGCTAGCCGGCAGCTCCACGGGTAGATCTGGCCGAACACTTACCAGCCACTGGCAAGCGTCCGACCAATCCTCCTCCGTGGCTAACTGCGAGCGCTCTACTAGACGAGGGCCTTCGTCTTCCTCCAGAGCACTCGCAGTTGATGTCGACGGCGGGTAAGCTGATACCCCTGGCAAGCCTGGAAAAGCATGCGGGCCCGAGAGAGCAGGCATGCTAAAATCCGCGGCTTGACCAGGAGCAGGCGCCGTGGCAGAGCGCGGGGTAAACACCGCTCTACCACGGGTCTGACCAGCACCAGCCATACCATCGGCAAGCCGAGGTATGCGGTATCCGTGGTCAACAGCACCGCCCGGGGACACCCTCTGGACCGTGAAATCTACTCCTGCGTGAGTAGAACCATGGAACACGTCGCCTGCATTCCCCGCGAGGGGTGCACAGACGTCGTATTCCATGGCCACGTCCTCAGAAGGCGACCCCAGCAGGAGATCCTCTTCTTCCTGGCCAGAAAGATTAGACTCCGGGTCAGCAAAGAAAGCTAACCCGGACTGGCCAGGAAAGGTGCCATAGGAGGGTTTGGCACCTTCGGCGCGCGGATACCCGGGGTCTGATGAGCAGACCGCGGGTCCCAGCAACAACCGTTGTCCACGGCCCCTCGGCGCGGCGCCATGCCTGCTGCCAGGGCCTTGGACTGCCCCCAACAAAGGGGCCACCTCTGAATCCACAACCGGACCGGACCTAAAGAGACCGGATTCAGAGGCGGGGATCACCTGCTCGTAAGCAGATGCCGAGGACAACAAAGGAGCTGGCCCAGGGAGCATGCCACGAAGCAACTCTGGGACCAGATCCTTTATTGTCCTCTGCATCTCTTGCAACATTTCGGACCTGAAGGCCTCCATATCCACCGCGGATGAGGCCTTCTTCTTACCCTTCTTACACACTTTCTCCTTCTTCTTCCTCTCTTCCTCCATTACCTTCTCCCTTGCCTGCAATGCGAGAAAATCAGACATTAATTCGCCCCCCCACAGCTTACATACGTCGCACTTCAGCAACGGTCCACAGGGACTGCAGCTGAAGCACAAGTGCGGGACAAAGCGGCTTTTCAGAAACCTCCCGCAGGACGGGCAACCAGGTCTCTGAAACAGGACAAAGGACAGGGACAATGAGCAAGATAGTTAAGGTTAGCAAACTCAAAACCAACTAAAAAGAGAGGACAGGATCATCAAGATCAGAAATCAAGAAGAACCAGCCATGGACAAAACGTTAATTGTTAATAAAAAGGCCAAGGCCGATTATGACGTCATCACTCTCGTGACCAAATTAATCGATCCGCAACAAGCACCAAGAGCAAGAACGAATTGTATAAGTAAAACGGAACATTTCCGTTGAATTGGCATTTCGAGTACACAACAATCAGATATACAGAGATAACTCCTTCCAATTCTAGTATTGGCAAAAAGGGAAATTATCTCCCCTTTTGTTTACATTATAATTAGATACCTGATCCTTGTATAGACAAACCATCCAACGTGATGAACCGGAGAACTCCACCATAGTACGCCTCTACATTCTCTCCACCTCAGGGGAAGGAATTGGAGCAAGAGGGCAAAGTGAGAAGACCTTTATAACAGGCCTCCAACTCACTGAACATAGATCTTTTGGTTAGATAACCTAACAGTATTAGTAGGAAATGGAACCGTGGTGGAGAGAAAACATATCCTCTTGTGCCGAAAAGTCCACCAAAGCTTCTATGCGATACCTGTGGACAAAACACAAAGAGAAATGAGACATATGAAGCACCATGTTGTAAAAACCCAACATAATCAGGCGCTAATCACGGTAAGCGCGAGTCCCGGAAATACATTAAACCGGGACAAAACACGCTAGCATATCAAAGAATTCACCTGATAAAGCGATCCCGCTCCTTCTAGAGGCGAATCCTCCCTTTCCGACATGCTTCCACCAAAAATAAACGTCAAACGTGAGCGAAAAACAAGGCAACGCGCAGAAAAGTATGAAAATCACAAAACCGCATGTAACCCTTTGCCAATAAATGAGCAAAGAGGAAGTAGTAGTCGGCGCATGCGCGGTGGTGGGGCGAGCATCCGCCGGACTACCTCTGACTCCCTGCCCAGTAGGGGCACCTAACTGTTTTTAATCTGAGTGTTTTATTGAGTGAAAGCCGATATTTAGCAATATCAAAAGTATTAGGGAGGTAAGTATACTCTTGATGTGAAAAACAGTATTCTTAAATTGAACAGAGAAACCAAAGTTATTACACACCTGCAATACTTACATATAGGCTTGGAATACAAACATCTTTCTATGAAACATAGGAAGCAAATTTTGAAAACTACAGATTTTGACATGAAAGATGAACGCTTAGGTCAGAAATAGAAGAACATGGATCTTATTCCAAGTACTTGAGCCCAAACTACAATAATTTGTGATTGGCACTGATCCTATTGACCAGGACCCAGAATTAAAACTTAGTATCAAAATCAGATTTCCTAAGCTGTGGCCTGATCGCTTCAGTGGTTCTGGAGATATTGTTTTTGTGAAAATAATACCTCATCGAAGATGGTCTTCTAACAAATCAAACAATAAGGTTCTCTTGAACAAACTTGTCTCAGTCAGTGCTGTTGATGATGTTTCTCGAGTTGTATGTCCCGTCGGGTAAGCCGTTTCAGTGATTTTCTAACAAGGGACATGGCTGTGTCTATATCGCTTACCTGATACATATGGATTTGAACTAAAACATGAAAAACGTTAGAATTTGGGATGGGAACACAAAATTATATTATTATATGGAACGTATTAAATCGAAAATCGTGATTATTTTTTTAATTGTGAATGTATGGGTTAGGGGGTTAGGATTAGAAAACAAGTTTTAGGTTCAAAACTCTTCGAGATCTTCTCTGGACAAGAAAATTTTGACAAATTTTAGCCTTTCAGGGGAGATAACTCAGGCAAATATGGCCGGATTTTGCCGAAACGAAATCATTGCACTTAATCTATCCCTAACACATCTGCTGGAAAAAAAAATTGTGAGTGTAGGCTCAAACTCCGAGATCTGCTCTGGACAAAAAATCAGACACACGCATGCATGGAGAGCGCCATCACATCATACGACCCCGCTTACGTGGGCGTATAAAAATTAAACAATCGAATAATTGTGAATTATTCCTACTGCATTAAATATTTCAAAACCTACCATTTAATTTCTCTTTAATGTGACCGGTCAGGAAAACTTACATTTTGCTCAGCAAATGATGTTAATTTTCAGGCCAAGAGAAGACTATTTTTGAAAATGCATCACTACAATGACTGATGCTCGAGCCAGGAACCAGTGATACATTTTCAAAAATAGTCTTCTTTTGGCCTACAAATGGACATTTCTAAATAACATTGCAGCTTTGCAGTTATATCTGGGTAATTTGTACCCAGGCTGGTTGATCGAGCAGGCCTGTGCTGTTATGGTAACCTGTTGAAAACGTTCTCCATGAGGTTGCCTTAATTTATTTTAGGGGAGCTGAAACGAGTTACCTTAATCTGTTGATTTTAGTATGGCCATCAATGAAGGTTTAGGTTACCATGTCTCCTTAAACCTATTATGGGTTACCATCGGAAATATTACAGCACAGGCCTGGCGAGTAATTATGATTTTTCTCAAATACCGTATTTCGCTTAATAATAGCCTAGGCTTCCATTAGGACAAGAGGTGTTCAATTTCCAACCAAACATCTCTGAGAAAGGGGGTGGGCTTATATTACAGTTTTGCCAAAAAAGTTCTAAAATTGATACCATGGAAATTCAACGTATTTTCTCCCGTAAAAATTCCCACCGCCTATGTTTAATGTATACCTCAAAACATCACCGGGGAAGTGAAATTATTTGATTTGAGCGCCTAAATATTGCGTATCCTTTAATAAAGCTCGTTTATTACACCAAAATTAATCCACAATTTGATATAAAATGGCGTCGTGAAAAAATACAAATCACGTGATTCGCCTCCAATTGAAGAGTTTATTTTAAATCGAGTACTCGGATATAAATATTCTGGAATCGGGGACTCGGAACTCGGGAATATCTATATATTATTATCATTGGGTGATAGGAACGGAGTATTATCCTGATCTTAAAGAAACAGGTACCCGTTTGATAAACTCCCGTTAGCGTATAATATCTCGCGAGAACATGATGCCTCCCATCTCAAGAACCGCTGGCTCGCCAACTTAAGAAGCCGGCTGGCTATATTGTTGTTCGTAATAATTCAATTTGGATCATTTAATGTTGATCGGCGTTACAAAATTGATGCACATTTTCTCCCGTGCTTGTTGTTTGGTACATAAATTTGATCTTAAAATATATTTATAAGGAAGCTATTAAATCACGCCAAGACTGTTTTATGCGCATTTTGACTACAAAAGTGTGGAATAAACTTTATTATATCTTGAACATACGTGGCCTACTACTAGTATTAATCTTATAGGCGGTCGAGATTTACAAATCCGAGGCCTGTATTGTCTTCTAGAGGGGGCCGGGCATGTATCAGGGCAGAGATCGGTCTGAAGTACACACACGCTGTGACACGATTGTAATTATTAAACACGCTATTCTTACAAATTTGCTCCTAAGAAAAATTTTCCTATACAGTCTGCCGAGTTAGGGGGTGGGCTTCTAATACAGAGTTTTGCCGTTTTGAAACTGCTAAGAAATCATTGGAGCTCATATGTCAAAGTTAGGGGGTGGGCTTCTATTAGAGAATAGGCTACTATTAAGCGGAATACGGTAATTGTGATCGCCCAAAGCACTAAGCGCACAAATCTATAACACATTAATCCAAATTGTGCCAAATATGAAATGGTAATGTGGCTGGACAAACAAGAGACAGGATGGCATAGGCCAACATGGTCATTTAGACCACGTAAGCTAGCAATGGTTATCACTGTGATAATGGCAGCTGAATAATGGGCCCAACTCTATCACCAGTTTATGGATCAACCATCATGGCCATCATAGAAATGTTAACGATCGTGATAAGGAATAATGAACATGATCTTAGCTAGCATTGTGATATCTACCTGTATGTACGGAGATAGATTTTGCCATTAACTACTGTGAAAGACATAACCTGTTCCAAACCAGATAGGCACACCTTCTCAACTGTTGAGCCACGGAAAAAATCTGGAAATTAACAATAGCATTTATTTAAGCCTAGTTTATGACTAAATGAACTCACAACATATAAGTAAAACTACATTTCTAAGACAATGTTACAGACTTCTTTTGTGAAGGTCAATAGGGAGGAAACACTTTCAAATGACACAGCAAAATACAACAGTCTCGAAGATATCAGTATAAGAAATATTCTGTTGAATATTTTAAAGCTAATACACTATGGTAGAACTAATAGCTGGCTAAGGCAGCAATGTCTTTTAAAAGGACTTTACTCAAACCATTTTTAAGTATTTGTGACAATTTTTGCAGATATTTTGCCATTTTCACAGGTTTGTTTAGCCAAGGGTCATATCTCTTGACTCGATAAATATTTTGAAACCAATTTGACTGAAAGTTGGTGGTGGATATGCGCCGCCAACAACTTTCAGTCAAATTGTTTTCAAAATATTCAGGAAGTCAAGACTTTTTGGTTATTGAGGTTATAGTTTAGTGGCTTGCAGCAGAGAGACAGTTAACCCTTTAATGGTCAATCCCTGGGCTTTGCAGTGGATCTGAGGAATGACTATTTGCAGGCCCAGAGAAAATTATTACGAGAAAGTTTCTGCTGAATATGTTAAAAACCACTAATTTGACTGAAACCTGTTGCTGAAAGCGCTACCATGCAAATGTCACAATGTTATCAAAAGAATATTCCTTACATCATAAAGAATTTCTCATTCTTGGCCTATTAGGGTGAAAGCGTTAAATGAAACATTTCAATCAAATTATTCTCAAAATATTCAACATCTTTCCTATTTAATTGAAAATGAGATACTGATATTCTAGTATTCTGATTAGCTTTGCCTAACTTTACTTTATTCAATAGCAGACATACCTATTAGTAAACTCTTGAGTCGTTTGTATGCAAGGTCCTGTTCAAAAGCCTCTCCCGCAAACACAAGGCACGGTTTGATGCCCTGAGAACATTTGGCACACTGAAAAAAACAAGATTTGGTATTTATAAATGGCATATCCAGTGTCATATATAGTATGACACAATATATCATATGTGGTAATGTGGAAAATGCTCGGAGCAAATTGATTATGCAATATCAACCAAACGGTTCATATTAAATTTCCCATGAAATTGACTATGCTGCTCAAATTGAAATCACTGGAGTTTCCATAAGATTTGCTTAAGTTAATCAAATATTAACATACCTGTACCCACTTGCAAAAACATTGTCTAATCTGAGATCTTACTCTCATTTAATCTAAAAAGTTTACAACCTCATTTAGTAAATAGTATCATTGATTTAGTAAAACTCAAAGCTTAATTTGTGGTCATATTTAACACTCACCGATGAATTCCCCATACCTCATTTTCAATGCTACTATAGTGGAAAAATGTTGAATATTTTGAAATTAATTTGACTGCAAGCCGTTGCAGCCTTAGGCAGCAACGCCTTCGAGTCAAATTATTTCAAAATATTCAACAGAATAAGTTTCATATCATAAACAATTTCCTTTTTCATGGATTTGTCTTTGACCGGTTTAATGCACAAACCTTAAACTCGCTCATGGAGACAAACTTCTCAATGCCGAGTTCCAGCATATCCAGCATATGAAAGTGAAACAGACGTCCTAACACCAGATTATTAGGCTTCTTCTTAGAATGTGAACCAAACAGGAATAACGATGCATCACTCTTATTGGAGAAAAATTCCTGAAACAGACATCAAGGGTTAACCATTTAACACTCTCAAGCTGACCAAAATGTCTGTGGGAGTGTTGCGAAATGTCCATTCGCAGACAGAGGCCGATATTTTGAAAATTTATCACAGGAATGACTGCCCTGACTAACGAGCCACTTATTCCAGTGATAAATTTTTAATAATAATCTCTTGCCCTGCAAATGGACATTTTCTATATAAAACAAGAATTGTACGGAATTAAATGTCTCGCCTGTCTCTTGTTTGTCACAGTGGCATTGACCTTTGACCCTGTGACCCCAACATCATGAAGCTGTTTCATAACATTAAACGTAACCATGTATCCAAGTTTAGTTGCAATAGGCTTAACGAATCCTGAAATATAAGCCGAAAAGTTTTGCTAAATGAAAAAAACTTAATGTTGAAAAAGCAGTTCTGTAGCAAGGTCACAGTGACCTTGACCTTTGACCTTGTGATCCTGTGACTTTTACCGTCTGCCGCTTCCTAACATTATAGGTAACCATGTATTCAAGATCAGTTGCTATAGGCTTAACCAATCCTGAAACATGAGCTGAGAAGTTTCACTAAATGTAAAATTTTAATGTTGAAATAACAGTTCTGTATCAAGGTCACAGTGACCTTGACCTTTGGCCTTGTGATGCCAACCTCATCATGCTGTTTCCTAATATTATAGGTAACTATGTATCCAAGTTTAGTTGCAATAGGCGTAACCAATCATGAAATATAAGCTGAGAAGTTTCGCTAAACGCAAAAACTTAATGTTGAAATAACAGAGTTCTGTATCAAGGTCACCTTGACCTTTGACCTTGTGACCTCAACATCATCATACTGCTTCCTATCAGTATAGGTAACCATGTAGCCAAGTTTAGTTGTTATAGGCTTAACCAATCCTGAAATATAAGCTGAGAGGTTTTGCTAAACGCAGAACCATAATGTTGACGCTGATGCGTCAGAAAAGTGATACGTGTACCTATGTCTCGCTTTTTGCTATGCAGGCGAGACAAAATTGAAATTTAATTAACAAATTTGCGGATTAAACGGTTAATATAGCTCTGTGAACTCCTCAAGAGAACACCTGCGTTCATGGTACTTTAACCCTTTCATAGTCAAATTTGGCCAAGAAAATTTCAATATCTGCCTATTGATTGCCCATTTACAGGCCAAGAGAATTAATATTTTAGAATTTATCACTGGAATGACTGGCTCGGTTATCGAACCAGTCATTCCAGTGGTACATTTAAAAAAATTGAATTCTCTTAGCCTGTAAATGGACATTCCACAAGACCATAACAGTGGTCAGTTTTGGTCAGTTTGACCATTAATGGCTTATTAACTTAATATAAGTAGCTTAATCTTAACAATTGGATCATATTATAAATTCACTTCTGGAGCCTACATTTAGATACGGCTTCAGAATTTCCGGTATTTGAGGCTCCCTAGACTCGGCCCCCAGACACACATCCATAAATAGACAATATCCCCAAATTACAGCCATCTAAAGCCATGCTTGAGGTCAATCATGTCACTCTAATAACCTCAATTACTTTTTATTAACACAGAGTAATTTTCAAATTCCATGATATTTTTTAAGTCGCCCAATGTTCTTACAAAAAATTAAGACTGCTCATATTTTAAAACCGGCCTCATACGTGGTCGTGAGAAATGTCCATTTTCTGGCAAGAAATGGCTATTTTGGGAGATTTATCACTGGAACGACTTGGCTTGATAATCAAGTCATTCCAGTGGTAAATTTTCAAGTCGTCTTCTCCAAGCTTGCAAATTGACATTCATTAACCGTCTGCCTGCTGAATTTCTGCAGACAACATTCCATGGGGTGTAACTCTGGATATGGTGAATATTTTGAAAATAATTTAACTGAAAGTTGTTGGTGGCTTTGCCACCAACAACTTTCTTAACAGGTCCAGACTTATTGCCCATTGAAATTATTGCCTGGTGGCTTGCAGCATCGAGACAGCCAAACAAAAATACTGATTTTCTGGACCAGTCGTGAGCATGAAATGGTACAAGTAGTTAAATGTCTATTATAGATGTGGCTGATGTCGCTACACATGTACATGATAGCAAGAACTTAGTATACATTTATTTAGATTCTGACAATGGAGGAATCCAGTTTCTGCTATACCCAGCCACCACCGCCACCCCACATCCCACCCATCCCCTTAGTTAAGCTCCACCCACGCTTAGCCCGTGTTGGGATCGGTCAATCCCTGCACTCCCTGAATTTCAATTTCCAGAAACTATACAGGTAAGATCAGTTCTGTTACTTAACATTTAAAGATGAATGCCATAGAGGCATGCTAAAAATGCCCTCATTGAACTTAGGCTGCCCACATTCTATGTCATATATAATAAGTCAGTACACATACATATGTACTTGCATTATTATAAAATATTATATATGAAGATGCTAATTATAAAGATTCAAAGTGACCATCATTCTGAAATTTTACTTGTATTACACAATGATATGAGATAAAAATCAACAAACAATGGATTTATAAATATTCAAAGCACTGCATCCCCTCAGTGATTTTCAATTGCATTTGCATCAGGGCACACTAAGTTACAGCACTGAAGATGAATATTTTGAAACTATTTTGACTTGGTTCTGTTGTTGCCATATTGTGACGAACTTATTCATGACGTAATCGATTATGACATCAGTCTACATGCAGCATAGTTGATGACATATGATTGATGGATAAACTGGACAGGCTCAGAGAGGCTTCCAGCCAATTTTATAGGAATCAACACCAAACTTTCTAAAGGGACATCTTAATTTCATTCTTGAATGCTAAGAAATTGTAAATGACATTTCTATTCTAATTTCATGGAAGGTTCAGCAGAATATCTACACACAATTGACATTATCACTAATAGCATTTTAATAAACAATATAAATTACATGTACATAATTTGACATCCAATTAAGCCATGCAAATGATGAGTAGAACGACAAACTTATCAACATAGTACTTACTAAATGTCATCCTCAACCCATTAAGATTCCCATTCCAAATTACTTCCACTTACTCATTCAGGATGATAATGGAGGCACTTCTAATTACGCCCCAGCCCTTTCAAGTTAAACTCCGCCTACATTGTGCATGCGGTTGAATCGATTTTAACACTAAGCCCTGAATTCACATTAAATCTCAATTTCAAGGTAAGTATACAGGTAAGCTGTTGAAAACGTTGAACGCAACATTTCATGCCGAAGACATGAATGTCCATTTGCAGGCCAAGACTATTTTTGAAAATTTACCATTTGAATGACTGGCTCAATAATCGAGCCAGTCATTTCAGTGGTAATTTTTCAAAAATAGTATTCTCTTGCCCTTCAAATGGACATTCAATGAGCAAATATTTATAGGGTTATTTTTATCAAGTACAGTCATTAAATAGTTAATTTCATTGACTTAGCAGTATTACTGACATTTAAATTAGTTTTAAAATAGTCAATAATAGAATGATTATTAAATTGTAAATTCACCAAAAGCATACAATTTAGACAATTAATATCAGAATTTGCCACATTCGTGCTGGAGATGGAGCTACAATATTTAGCTGTGACATTATTTAAGAAGAGTGATATCTTGTTTATGACATCAGATAGTTGAGTGACAGATCATATCACTATTCTGGTATAAATTGGGATCTCATTTGACACCTATATTAATATGAATAGTAGACAAGTGCATCTTACTATGGATGTCTGGTCTTCAAATGGCCGTAGCATATTCTTCCTGCAAACACAAGCGAAAGAGAAAACAGCATTAACAAACTAGAGTAATTATTATTACAAAGTGTGAATTTATTATAATTAGGATTTCAGTGAGAAATTGCATTAGAAGATACCCCCGCCCCACCCTGAACAAAGATTTTCTGTAATGTTGCAGGTACAGCACTTGTGGTACACTAAATACATGCAACTTTAGACAAAGATGGGCCTTTAGTGAACATAAGGATGGAGCTAAAATAGACCTCAACAGGGGTTTTGAGGAATGTCTATTTTGAGACCAGAAGACTATTTTTGAAAATTTACCACTGGAATGACTGGCTCGATAACCGAGCCAGTCATTTCAGAGGTGAATTTTAAAAAATAGTCCTCTTGCCGGCAAATAGATATTCAATAAGCAAATATTTTGATATACTTGACCAAATTTAGCCATCAACGGGTTAACTTGTAAAAAAGATGCATCAATCCACCAAGTTTGGTTACCATAAACGAAAAACTTTTGAAACTACTAGATCGACAAAAATTCTTTAACCCTTGAATTTGTTCAAGTTCAATTTTCTCATAGGAAATGTACATTTGCAAACCAAGAGAACTGTTTTGGAAAATTTACGACTGACATGACTGGCTCTGTTATCGAGCCAGTCATTCCAGTGGTAATTTTTCAAAAATAGTCTTCTTTTGGTCTGCAAATGGATATTTCTCAAGACCACTGCAGAAGTTGTTCTTGGCTGGTTAAATGGTTAAGATATTCAGTGAAATATGAAGTCGGTCATGCTAACCTACTTTTGCTATGTAAGACACCTTTCGCTATAGTATATATATATATATATATATATTTAGTACACACTGCAGCAATACACAATGTTTGGCTCCTGTATATATGTAGCTAACATTCTTAACAGTAAACTTAGGTAAAGTTATCAAAAGTAGCTCTTCCAGGCTGTAGTTTCAGGAGTTTGTTGGCTGAACACTCTTGAAACTATAAGCCTGGACAATTTTCTATGATGCTGTCACTCAGTGAATCGTGAAGAATACGTCACACTAGCCTAATTTTTATACATGACATCCATAGGCCATAGACATTAGGACATGATGCAACTATATACCAAGTTTGGTAATTATATGAGAAAAACTCTTGAAACTGTGGTCCAGACAAAAGACAAACACCTCCGAGCTGTACTACATAAAATACATTGCAGGACTACAATGAATCAAACTGGCTTGAAATTGACGCTAGGTACCATTACGTATTTGATTATGATGTCAGATACTTGGGTCACACAGACCCTCTATATATTAACCCTGAAATCTCAAAAGGATATTTCAATATAAAAGCTCCCATTGATATCGACAAACTATCGAACATTGTGAAAGCAATTTGACTAGAAGTTTTTGATATCCGAGGCAGCAATAGCTTCCAGGCAAATTATATTCAAAACAGTCAACATATTAGGCTTGTGCGATTATTGCTTTGAGTGATCACGATCAATTATTTAAGAATAATCATGATTACTCGATTAATCGGCTTGAATGCAAACATACACATCACCAAGATAGAAAAACAAAAGCATATCAATGACGAAAGCTGCAATGGTGTTTAGAAGTCCATTTACACGCCAAGAGAAGACCTTTTGAAAATGTATCATTGGAATGCCTGGCGCGATTCTCGAGCCAGTCATTCCAGTGATACATTTTCAAAAATAGTTTTTTCATGGCCTGCAAATCGACATATAGGACTACTCTCTAACCAAAATGTACATCTTTGTGACCGATCTCATTAAAAAGAATTAAAAGGTTGGAATTGAAATATTTTGTCCAGTAGAAATTATTCACGATTATTCGATTATATAATTTTTTATCATATTAATTCACGATTTAAAAAATAATAGCCATTATCGATTTAATCACGTAATCTTGCAAGTCTACACCGTATAATCCTGTATCTGGTCGATAGGGTTCAGGTGGTTCTAACCGATGGTGACCTATTGGAGACATCCAACATGGGTATAAATTAGTTCAGATTTGGTTTAAAAAAAGTATTTACAGGTAAATGGTTAAACTATTGGTTAACCCTTTAAAAAAGACTGGGCTGTCCCCGAGTTACTGTCTACAAGGACAAATTTCTCCAATACCTGTGTCATTGATATATATATATATATATATATATATATATATATATTTCTCAATCATGCCACTGACAGGTAAAGTGTATTTTTGAAAATACTGTTTCTGAGCTCTGTTGATGTACACTGCTGTTATGTTTTAGATTTTGTCGCAAACTTGGCATACATCACCATGAGCAAGCTTCCATTGAAAAATGTCTTAAGGACAATAACAAGAAACATTCCATGGATGCTCTCACCGACCCTTTAATCAGCAGGTAAAAGGATGAGTCTGTACATGCACTTTGCATACATTACCCCATGACAGGCACCAAAGGGGAGGCCACCTTCAAGTCTATTGCTGCACTACACATCTGGAAGATTGGAGGATTCCAGATTTCTAAGTCAAACATATGATGTACGTGACGTGTAGGATGACGTCATAATCAATTCACCTTTCCATAGTACCTACCCATCATATGACGTCAACATGAACTGCGTGGTGTGTGCAATGACATCATAATGAATGATGTCATGAATGACGTCGATAAGTACGTCACGAACGCATATTTGATGATGGTATATGGGCTGTTGTACAAATTGTTTGCTTTTACTATTTAATAAATATTCTATGGCAGCAACAGCACCTAGTCTAATTAGTTACAAAATATTCAACAGCTTCCCTGTATAGTTTTCAGGAAATTGATAGCTAGGGCATTCGGGGATCGATCAATCCAAACACGGCGAGGTGTGGGTGGAGATTAGCTAGTGATGGGAGGGGCATAGCTAAAAATGGAAAGGTCCATTGTCATGAATGATGTACATTGTAGATAAGTTCGTCACGAACGCTTAATTGATGACGAACTAAACGTTGGCATACAAATTGTATGTCTTTACAATTTAATAAACATGCTATTACATATTTTGAAACTAATTTGACTGGGCGCAGTCAAATTAGTTTTAAAATATTCAACAGCTTACCTGTATAGTTTTCTGGAAACTGATAGTCAGGAAGTTCAGGGATCGATACCAGCATGGGTGAAGTGTGGGTGGAACTTAGCTAAAGATGGGCATGGCATAGCTAAAACTGGATCTCACATTGCCTTGGTTTAATTAGAGGCCAGTCACTGTACATGTATGAGCATGCATATACGGCTAATATATTTAAAACTAACACATTTATAAAATGGCAAACACCTGTAAATTATTTAACAATTAAACACATACCATAACAATGGTATAGATGTACATACCTTTGAAACATGACTGCATTGGTCTTCTTCAACATATACTGGAAGAAATATCAGATCAATGATAATTGGTGGTGTAGCTAATTGCATGTGTATGTGCTTCAAAACAGAATTCAGAAAACATATACGAAAATTTGTCTCAGATATAATGTTGTCATTTGTAATTATACCCACCCCTTTCTAGTCAGGCAAGTTGGGATTGAACCTAAACTCTAAAACATGATTTCCCGGATTCCAAATTCTGCTAATGATAGACCTTTAGAATTTTATGACGGAGCTATACTTCAATTATGATTGTAACATCAGCTAACTGGTGACGTTCATATCACAACTAATATGGTTGGTGCATTTTTTAAATCTTCTCCATCTTAACTGCATACAGATTTAGTAGTGTCTTTGAAACTGAGATTTAAGATTTAAATATGGATGAAAATAATCCTAAATTAAACTAATTTTTCAGTGACAGCCATTAAGCATTA
The DNA here is from genome assembly GCA_034401795.1 of Chaetoderma sp. LZ-2023a. NCBI lineage: Eukaryota > Metazoa > Mollusca > Caudofoveata > Chaetodermatida > Chaetodermatidae > Chaetoderma > Chaetoderma sp. LZ-2023a. Next base: position 60,789,274 of record CM067374.1, on the reverse strand, counting down.
AAGTTGTACATATACATGGCAGTGCACAAACAATGGAGGGAACTGACTTGTTACTCAAGTATCTGACATTATAATCAAATACATGTATGTAACATGTTAGCTGACATCGCTATCAAAATAATGCAGCTCTTCCATGAAAACTGAAAAGTCTGTCACGAAAGTATACGGGTTGTGTCTGATAAATTTACAATTTAGTAAATCTTGTGTTTAACATTTTGAAACTAATTTGACTGGAATCTGTTGCCACCATAGGCAGCAACATCTCCCAGTTAAATTAGTTTCGAAATATTCTACAGCATGTCTGTATTAAATACTTTATAATACATGTAGTTAATAAGATACCTTAAAATTTAGATTCTGGGAATGATTGTTTCAAAGTTTCAAATTCATTTCAACACACACAAGGCGGCCGGAGCTAAAGATAAAAATGGGCAAATGAACACATAGCACAGAAGTTGTCTCTAGGGCTATAATAATTTAGAATAACTTACTAATTCCTTGAGAACGTGTGACACAACTTCCGACGTGTTACCACCTTTGATAAACATAGCTTTCTTATCATTCTCATGTATTTTAGGATCGCGGTTTTCCAGAAATCTTTTTCCGGCTTGTTTTTTCGGTTTGCTGAAAATAAAACAAATTATGTGAAGTTGAGACATACAGGGTTCGTACACCTTTCAGTGTTTGAAATTCCATGACTTTTCATGACCAAAATTAACAAATTCCATGACCTCCCATGCTTAATACATAGATTTGTGTTCACGACGTAACTCCAAAACCAAGAGGCCCATTGGGCCTCTTTCGCTCACCTGGACCATAGGCATCTCAACTAGAATGGTCATTAACAATAAGTAGAACTCTAATGAGTTGAGCAGACTTGTAACAAGAAAACAGAGGCCATGTTTCTTTATGTATCAACTTCTCTTGAACAAAGTTTAATGGTCCTTAGTTATCAATATCATATCTCCAAAATTTCGGCCCCATCCGTTCAGTGGCTCTGGAGACGAAGTTGCTTTCATGAAAACCAGGCCATCCAAGATGGCTGCCCAACCATTTGGCAAATCAAGTTCCCATGAACAAACTTGGTTCAGCTCGTGCCCTAAATGATATTTTATGACTTTTGAATCAATCGCTCAGTTTCGGCGAAGATTTTTAAAGACATTTCTAAAAATCGGCCAAATCCAAGATGGCCAAATTGGCTGGTCGGCTTCATTTGAACAAACTTGAATCTCTACAACCTAAGGATGCTTCCTGCCAAATATAAATGAAATCGGCCCAGTAGTTCCAAGACATTTTAAATTTCCCATTGCTTTAGGCTGGGAGCTTTTGACAGGAAAATGATCCAAGATGGCTGCCAAACTGTTTATCCGAGATCAGAATACCCAAAAATACATATAAAACCAATTTCAGCCTCAAAATCCATCAAATAAAAAAAAAACAATATGGCCACCAAACACACACTATGTTTTAATTGGCCCACGATGGCCATGTTTTTTGACGGATCAACTTCCCTTGAAGACATTTTAAATTTCCCATTGCTTTAGTATGGGAGCTTTTGGCGGGAAAATGATTCCAAGATGGCCGCCAAACTGTTTATTCGACAGTTTTGAAAATTTGTGATCAGAATACCCAAAAACATATATAAAACCAATTTCAGCCTCAAAATCCATCAAATAAAAAAATCCAATATGGCCACCAAACATGCTGTATTTTGATTGGCCCACTGCGGCCATGTTTTTTGACGGATCAACTTCCCTTGAACAAAGTTCAATGGCCCTTAGTCCCTAATCATATCTGCCAAATTTCAGCCCGATCCCTTCAGCGGTTATGGAGAAGTTGTTTTCGTTAAAACTAGGTCAACCAAAATGGCTGCCGAACCATTTGATCAATCAAGTTCCCTTGAACAAACTTGGTTCAGCTCTTGCCATAGATCATATTTCATGGGGTTTGCTTCAATCCACCAAGCGGTTTCGGAGAAGATTTTGACATTTCTAAAAATCGGACAAAATTCAAGATGGCCACCGGCCAAATTGGCAGATCGGCTACATTTGAACCAACTTGAATCTCTACACCCTAAGGATGCTTCCTGCCAAATATAATTGGAATCGGCCCAGTAGTTCTCGAAGACATTTTAAATTTCCCATTGCTTTAGTATGAGAGCTTTTGGCAGGAAAATGATCCAAGATGGCCACCAAAACATTTATCCGAGTTTTGAAAATTGTAAATTTGTGATCAGAATACCCAAAAACATATACAAAGCCAATTTCAGCCTCAAAATCCATCAAATAAGAAATCCATTATGACCGACAAACATGCTGTATTTTGATTGGCCCACTGTGGCCATATTTTTTGTGATTTAACCTTCCCTTGATCAAACTTTAATGGCCCTTAGTCCCTAATCATATCTGCTAGATTTCGGCCCGATCCCTTCAGCAGTTCTGGAGAAGTCGTTTTCACTAAAACTAGGTCAACCAAAATGGCTGCCGAACCGTTTGACCAATCAAGTTCCCTTGAACAAACTTGGTTCAGCTCTTTCCATAGATCATATTTCATGGGGTTTGCTTCAATCCACCAAGCGGACATTTCCTAAAATCGGCCGAAATCCAAGATGGCTGCCGGCTCCGTTTGAACAAACTTGGATCCCTATGCCCTAAGGATACTTCCTGCCAAATATAATTGAAAACGGCCCAGTGGTTCTTGAGAAGTCGTTTAAAAAAAAAAGTTGACAGGTGACGGACAGTCGCCACGGCATAAGCTCACTTGGCCATTCTGGCCAGGTGAGCTAATAAGATCCAAGTTATTCTGTAAAATGTCTGAAAATTGTCTCTTGTCACAGCCTTGTTTTAATAACCTGTGGCCGCAAGCGTAGAAGTAATTTATGCCAAAATATTGCTTTTTATTTTACATGATTACCATTTTCCACGACCTACGATAAAAAGCGCCGATTTTCCATGACTTTCCAGGCCTGGAATATAAACTTTCAACTTCCATGACTTTCCAGGATTTCCATGGCCAGTGCGAACCCTGTACCTAATATTATGCACTACGAATAACATGTAATTCAGTCTGCCTACAAGTGCAAGGGTACATTAAAATGAAAAGACTAGGATTCAGAAATGAAATTGTCAAACACAGATTGCTCATGATCTGTCAAAACTAAATCCCCTCCTCATTTGTATTTTCTTTGTTTACTTAACATTTTGTGTCATAGACTAGTCTTACCAGATGACCAGTTTCTACTTACAATTTAAGTAATTAGGTGAATTAATTAAGATATTTTCAAAACAGATTTCATGTTTGGTTGCATTAAATTGAAAGTCCTAGGATTCAGAAATGAAATGGTCAACCACAGGTCATTACACGTGTATTATGCTTTAAAACTTTACCACCATCATTGTAGGCTTTTTATGTGACACCATTGTTTGTAAAGAAAGGTATGATTGAGGCTCATCAGTGATGGTTAGAACTACAAAGAGATCTAATTATAATAGCCTCTCACTACACAAAGATGTATGGACAGGTGATACATTCTGTAGTTAATCTCATGCTCATTATTTTGACTAAGTCATTGCTTTCCAATGTTGCATCAGTCTACATGCATGATGTACACCATATTATAAATAAACAACAAAGAATTATATTAAGCAAAAAACAAAGGGGTAATGATTTAGATTGATAGTTGCATTGTTTCTATTGGAGTATCCATTTATGGTAGTAATAGCAGACCTGCCTACCCCCTATAAACTCAATCAAAAGTTTCCAATGGGAAAACCATGACTTTCAGTAATTTCACCATGTGTCAATCAGTAATGGTTTTTCAGTAGTTTTCAGTAATCACAAAAAGCAATTACAAAAACATGAAAACGTACAAATTAATGAAAGTTAAATGCTTTAATTGTCACACACACACGACACCCCACATTCGTATCCTTTAAATTCATTCAAGAAAATTTTTAAGACTTACATGTAGTTACTTTTTGAAAATTTAACACTAATAAATTTTCAAACAGTCTTCTTAGGGAAGACTATTTTTTTTAATTTGTCACTGGAACTGAATGACTGGCTTAAGTTAACATGTTACAGGGTTGAACCGCCCGACCACCCACCCCAATTCATCTATTTATATATCTTACTTGGTTGAGCACCCAATTTAACCCTCAAATTTGGATATATCATTACTTTACCACATACTAGTGCAGAATATTTCCATTTCCCCATGATCACGACATTCAGGAATTCTTAACCAAAATTTAACTCACTTCACAAACATAATTACATTTCCGCGGACAATATTTTCATGACAGCTGTCTAAATTCAACTGATTCAATGTTTGAAATTCAAGAAAACAATGGATTTTTATATTTTTTACAAATATTACTTAATTACGATACGTTCCCGGTATGTATCTCGGATGTAGGGAAGGCTATCTAGGCAGTTTAGTGATGTCAGTCTTGCGGTAACCGGGACCAAATCTAAAATTGCTAACTAAAGTAGAGTCTCACTACAGTTACAGGATTTTGCTACACTAACGAGATTTCATATTTGTTGACATTTTATGAGAAATGGCAGGTATTATTACTCAACGCGATGAATAGCACCCACAGTTTAGCTATCGACGTGTGCGACAAGTTCGAGGTGAGGCTTGTTTTGCCTTGTCTATTGTGTAGCAGTGACCGAGGAAGCTTGATTTAACAGGTTTCCGTAATTTTTAATGCCTGTCCATATTACCGTAATTCACTAATTTTTCCCATCCGACCGTAGTGCTTACCGTGTTTTGGATGCTATTTCCATAAAAACTACGGAGAAGCTGTAATGGTAGGCAGGTCTGCAATAGAATAGGGATAATTGTTCTCACTTGACCCACTCTTAAGTGGAACATCCCAGTCTCACATCGATACACCCGCTCTAAAACAATACTGAAACTCTTTAACAATGAAATTCTTTTGTCAGGCATGTCGCCAGGTGGTTGGCATCTAGATTCAAGTCTAGCATCCAGCTGAAATCAAGCTACAATCATGTACTTACTCCCAGGCACACACTCAGTTTAGCCACCCCACAACCAGCCCGCCCACACCCCTCTCCCTCCACTATACTCGAATTTGTTGGTCGACTTCCCAAGTGCATAAGCTTGCATTGAATTTAATCTGCCATGTATCAGACCAATTGACGTTGGTTGTGATCCTCAAGTGAGCTGACCGATGAGAAGAGCTTTGTATCATCCGCAAACAGCTTGATCATATTGTCCACAACCGCTGGCATATCAGTGATGTAGCAGGTGAATGGAGCTGGTTCCAAAACACTGCCTTGGGTATGCTGCCGCCCAGGTAGAGCAAGATCCATCCACAACTACTCTTTGTCTTCTGTTGTACAGGAAAAAATCAATCCAGCTGAAAACATCACCATCCACTCCATACCTTTGTAGTTTACTAAGTAGTCATCAGCGCGGAACAATATCAAAAGCTTTCACAGGATCTTCTAAGTTCAGAAAACTCAACAAGTTCTAATAGTAAATTTACAGAATCAATTAGAGGGAAATAACATATCTACTTTAGCTACTTGATAAATGGACATGTCGCCATAACTAGGGCCGGTTTTTACGAGTCACTTGGTTCGTTGTTCATGCGTTCCAGAAACAGAATGTTTACTGACATGGTTCGTCAAGTGAGGTAAGTGGACGATTTACTAATGCCCTTCGTCGAACCAGGAACCAGGTTTTGTTCTCTGTTCGTTGTTACCAATGGTTACCGGGTTTGTAAATTTCAAGCTGGCTGTGCTCAGCTAAATTTTACAACTTATTTGAATGACGAAATCTCATCAATATTTTAGTGGATGCTGTTGTCTGCGATTTACATAGACTGAATTTAGTCTAAATTGAAATTTAATCAAATTAATTGCTAAAGTTAATGCAATTTAGAATGTTTGAGGGTTCAGAACATGTTGCTGCATTACCACGACATTGCGATCGGCAAGCCTCGCCAACTTACATAAATGCAGTTTTGGCGTGTCCGGAGCCTGTTCCGTCGGGAAAGCGCTCCAGAGCGCTCTGCTACATTAGAAACGCAGAAACCTGCCTCTGCTACGGAACGATACATTTTGTTATAGAGTGTTCTGCTATTTCGCGAAACATGTTTGGAGGTGACTCGCAAAAGGAAAGACATGTTTTCAATCTAGAGCTGTTCGGTATTGATATTTTACATTCGGTACCGGTATTTTTGGGCCGAATTACCTTGGTATGGTATCGGTATTGCGTTGATACTATACTATATGTTGATAATATCTGTCACTGTAAGACAGTACAGTGTTACGATGGCTGGATAGCCCGCTGGTGATGGAAGAATGGGTTATGTTCGGCTACATTACTTTACAATCACAGTGAATCTGAAAACAACCGAATGTCACAAAAAATAAATCATTAATTGCAATTGGTGAACTAATGTATTCATATTAATTTTTATGCCTATTATAATTTGAGCATGTTAGATTTCTTTGACATTAATTACGAAAATTGTGAGTTAAAAAAACTTTTACCTTCATATCGCCAGAGAATGTCGTAAATCTCTGAATCTCATCAATGCACAAAATCCATTGCTATTAAATCCATACAAATCCTGCATATTTCTAACAAACATTATGGCCTGCTTCATTATAAGACTTCTTAGAAACCTAATTCAATAACTGGAAAATTTACTAAGGGACAATGAGAATTTCCCAAGTAAAGTTGATGGAATTCTCTTCCCGTTTGCGCAATTTGTGGCATCCATCTTGGACATTATCATATTATAATCACTAGCTAATGCGGCACTCTGATTGGCTGTTTTGTAACATCCCCTTGATCCTGTAGTTACGAAAAAATAGCATAGTTGAATATCTGTGGACGTTCGTAAACATCTATTTTTGCGGATTTGAGCCTAGTTGTGCCAGGATTTAATTTTAAAATAACAACATTTAATGTTTCATCATTCGATATGGAATATTTATCAGGATTTATTGTGAAAATCACAATTTCTTTCAACCGACCGTCTCCCCAGAATCTGCTGCGGTTGCTCCGAGTCATTGGAGGATTATCCTTACTCAACAACGATAATGGCGCACTAATATTTGGACATGACAAATGCACAAAGGTTAATTTGATTATGTTTTTGTGAGCTGTACTCAGCATACTGTAATTGTGGTAACCTTTTTGAATATAAAAGTTGAATATCTTGAGATTTGCGCAGCACCGACGTAACGGTATCAAAATTTCGGTAATTTGAGATTTGCTCGGTATGGTATTGTCACGATACTGATACCGTACAGTAAATATGGTATACGGAAGAGCTCTATTTGTGACGTAATTGCACGCGAAACAACGTCATACATCAGAGGCATATATTATGTCATAAGCGTGTCGACAAAAAGATGTTGGGATATCGTTTTCTTAGCAAACATCGTTCCGTATAGAATAGTTTTGTAGCATCGCTCTATTGAAACTACTTTTTGCACCTCCTATGGAATGTAAGGCTGGATCGTGGTTTCACAAAAGTCAGTCGCGAAAATGAGCCCCAGAGCTCCAGATAAGCAGCGTATTTGCGTAAATGTGCAAAATATGGCTATATCATCAATCTCTCCAACTTCTATTGTTCATGCCATACGGAAAAAGCCTGGTAAGGGGAGAGATTGACGATACTGCCACAAATATAGTACAAGACCAGGAGCTGACAGAAGAGGTATATAACCCTACAGGCAGAAGAGGACCTGTAAGTAAATCTGTAAGTAATTACTTCAGATTAGCATCATTAGCATGATTAGGAAGATGTGCGAAAACTGGTTAAATATTACTTTATTAATATTAAAATGTACACAAGATAGTGTTAGCTAAACTGGCACCACATACTCTATCCTCTGGACGACCATGATTACTTATATTAATTGTACTAGGTTTTATGTAAAAACATCCGATTGCACGCAGCATTTAACTTTTCTCTTTTCTCCTGTCTTGCCTTGTGTAGATCCCGTCGATCAGATGACTCTTCAGATTAACGGACACATGTACAAAACCGTGGAGCTAGATTTATCAGCTCAAACTAATGCTACGAACCAGGCAGTATGACAAATATAATGGAAACGCTAAAACTCCCACCGTTGTCAAACAGAAGTAAACAAAACCGCATTAATTTGTTCTACAATTGTACATTGAAAGAAACAGAGAGTCGGACATCTCCTCCAGATGTAGAAACGTAACTGCTATCACTGAGAGGGAACCATGGAAAGCTTCTGAAATAGAAAACACAATTTTAATCTGGACCTCGATTCCAGGGATTGAAAGCAAGGGAGATCAAACAGAGGTGACAAACAAAGTTCTTGCATTGAGTCATATTGCAGAAAACTACCCTGAGGAAGAGTGGATACATGCTTATACAGATAATTCAGCTATCCAGGCTGTCAAGAATGGAGGGACAGGTGCTCACATTCGGTTTCCATGTGGAGATATAACAGACTCATGCTTGCCAACAGGGAAGCACTGTAGCAATTACACTGCAGAAATCCAGGCACTGATCATAGCTGCCAAATGCTGATACAGCGAAAAACTAGAAATGAAAATATTGCCTTCCTGACAGACTCCCTCTCAGCACTCCAGGCATTGGAGAGTGGAAAGGAAAGTACAGATTTAATTCATGAAGATCTTACGCAACTGGCTAAGGAGAACAATGTCAACTTACAGTGGATCCCCTCGCATTGTGGCATTTTAGGAAATGACAAAGCTGATCAACTGGCTAAGGAAGGGTCAAATAAAGAACAATTCAACCGCGAGGTTGACTTTGAAGAACTGAAGCATATCATTAAAGCCACAAGAACCACCAGCAGGCAGCATGATGATGCAATGCACAGACTCAGTAGGTAGGATCAACCATGTATCTTCAGATTTAGGACTGGTCACAATCGTCTCAATGCACATCTTCACCATCTCAAGATTACAGATTCTGCACTTTGTGAGTGTCAGCAGGCAGAAGAAACAGCAGAACATCTCTTGCAGCACCGCCAGCGATATGAACAGGCTAGAAGAAGCTTCTGGCCTATTGAAGTATCTTTTGAAGAGAAGATCAGAGGAGACAGAGACAGTTTGGTGACCACTTCAGCTTTCATGCACCAAATAAGGAAAACGGTCTAAGATCACTGTCATGAGAAAGGTGAACGCAAGAAGAAGAAGAAGAAGAATTAGATACCTCTCAGGCAACACATAGACACAGTCTCAAATTAATAAAGCGCCGCTGTAACTCATCCCTTCATCTTCACTTCTTCAGTAACAGAGTGGTAAATTATTGGAATGCACTTACGGAAGACGTAGTTCAAGCACTGTCCTTGAACTGCTTCAAAAATCGTCTTGATAAACTCTGGTCATGTCATTTGTACAGTACTGTTTTTGTGGAATAACACCGTACATGAGATTCAAGATTCAATATTATTTATTTGCTTCTTGGATACCAATTTACATATTTTCAATACAGGTTGTCCACCGAAGGCATTGCCTATAGTGTTGGCGGACACCTAATATTAAACATACATATACAATTACACACACAGCTTAACATAGAATGTGAGATATACTTGTGAATATACAGATACGGTACTGAGCTAAGTAGACATAGAAAAAGGAACAAAAGATACAACACATCTATGTTTTTCATTTAGTTATTGAGATTAGAGATTTGTGTTTGAGGTGGATGGGGGGGAGAAGGAAGAGGGATGGGGGGTCATGCATGCTAATTACCCCCAGCTCAACCCATAGGTTGCTATTTAGTAGTAGCACTTGTTGAATTGCTTCAGCTTGAAGGAAGCAGTAGTCGCAATAGCTGTAACACTGCATTATGATGTAGTAGTGGTAGTAGTAGTAGTAGTAGTAGTAGTAGTAGTAGTAGTAGTAGTAGTAGTAGTAGTAGTAGTAGTAGTAGTAGTAGTGGTGGTGGGCGTAGCGGTGGTGGTGGTACTAGCAGTAGTAGTAGTAGTAGTAGTAGTAGTAGTAGTAGTAGTAGTAGCAGTAGTAGTAGTAGTAGAAGTAGTAGTAGTAGTAGTAGTAGTAGTAGTAGTAGTAGTAGTAGTAGTAGTAGTAGTAGTAGTAGTCATTGAAGTCGTACTGATTTGGCTCTGCTATTAACGTCGAGTTAAGACACATTCTACTACGCCTATATACTTTATTTTTGTCTTGGTTCTTTATAAGTGTATATACGTTGATTTTGTTGTATTTATTTGGGGGGATTTTGATGTTGAAGGTCGTATTTTGCAGCGAAGTATTTCAAGCTTGTTGCTCGCTTGTTTTAAAGCGCTAGCCATTGTTGGCTGTCTCTGCTGTTTCCGCCTTGTTTGTCCAGCTGTTTGTCCTCCTTTAGTTGCGCTTGTCCGCCTCCTTTCACGCCGTTAAAAGCGCCTTTTATGTTGGTTGCCTTTGAGAACTGCATTAGCCTGGCCTGTTTGTATAGGCGGCTTTTCGTTCACCTGTGTTAGCGTGACCTACATGCAAACGCACGGTTTTAAAGGTGGTCTGGCACGCTGCTGTTATAACGTCATTAGAAATGTCAGCTAAATATAAACGGACGTTAAGTTTGAAAATAACCACAAGAGGGTGGGATGTATCAGCCATAGACGTTTATCATGGCTTAAAAGATATCATCGGCGCTGGACCTATGGTGTTAAAGGGCCTTATTAATATTACTCGTAATATATGGAACATCACTTTGGCCAATGAACAGGCAAAGGAGAAGCTATTAGCAAATGATTTGACTGTTAAGGGAGAGGTTTGTGGAGTTGAAGAAATTGATAGCGATAAACTGGTGGTGGAGATTAAAGCGCCTTTGGAGATCCCTAATGAGCGCCTAACATCTGAGCTCAGCCAGTATGGGAAGATTCTGAAGGTGGAGAGAGAGACATATCGATTTGACAGGACGCTAGAGACTGGAGTTAGGCCAGTTTATTTCGATAAAGTGGATAAACCGTTACCTAATAAATTGTCCATTGATGGAATTTTCATCCTTCCCTTATGGTACAGGGGACAAGTTAAGGAATGCCGCATTTGTTCAAGTACTACCCATCTAGCAGGAGATTGTCCACAGAAAAACAAGTGCCTTATATGCGGTTCTACTGAGCATTTTAAATGGCGATGCCATAATAAGATGGCCAATTCCACTGCACCAAAGCAACCTCAAAGCGGTGGATCAGTTGAAAAGCCCTCTGTGCTGATACGGGATAAGGAAATTTCACCACCAGTTACAGCGCCAATTCCAGTTGTAGCTGATGTGCATTTGCCTTTAACGTCGTGTGCAGCGGTAGCAAGAACTGAGCCTAATGATGAAATAGAGATTTTAGAAGAAGGGATTGGTTTAACTCCAGTTGATGCTAGCGAAAGTCAACCAGTTGATGGCGAGAATCTGAGTGACATTGAGTTTACTCAGTCAGAGTTTGGGATGTGGGCAAAATAAATTTAGGTCACAATTGATGGAAGACGAAGATTTCCCCCCACTTCCTTTAAGTCAAATCTCGGGCATAAGTAGCATTAACCACAGCTCTGAGAAAGGCGCAATAGGTGGCGGTATTTCAATGATGGATGCTATGGATACCCCTGTTAATAATGGCGTTGGAGGAATTAAACGTCATCAAACTGATTCTGGATCTGAGAGTGAGGTGGAGGAAGAGGATATTGAGGATGACAATATGTCATTGGCTGAGTCAGAATACTCAGTCACTTCACATACGACCAATGATGGTGAAACGCTCGTGCCCTATATAACAACGAAAACGCTCGTGCCCTATATAACAACGAAAGGGGTACACTATAGACATTTAAGGTGTGATTCTGATGCTTCCAAGTACGGACATTTGGAAATTGTTCAGCTGAATAATCATGATTTTAATGGTAAGCTGGGTAAATGGGCTAAAAAACGAAATAATGGCAGTAAAAAAACAAAATCCAATTAGATTTGCCATTGTAGCGGTGTTGTATATTACCCTACTTATTATTATTAGCACCTTAAATTGTAGGGGTTTGAATACAGAATTAAAGCAAAGGTCTTTGTTGGAAGAACTTGAAAAGCAAAAGACAGACATAGCATTACTTCAGGAAACTAAAATTCACAATCCTGAAGTATATAATTCATTTAAACAGTTCTTCAAAGGCGAATTGTACTTTTCCTTATCAACAGACAATAGTGCAGGAGCTGCTATTCTTATTCTCCCTAGGTGCCTTAAATATGCTAATGTCGTATCATCATCAACTGAGACAAATGGGCGTTGGGTGAAAATATTCGTAAATATTTCTGATTCAGTTTTAAATATTATGTGTATTTATGCACCAACTTAGAATTATCGACAATTATACATGAAGGGACGGAAAATTTAGTACTAGGAGGAGATTTTAACTGTATTTTAGATGCAAATAAAGATAGACAGTCTTCAGCTATCTATGCTGACACATCCCACAAGGAGTTGAACCAGCTATGTGATCGAGAATGCTTATTCGACAGTTATCGGCTGTTGAATCCTGATGGAAAACAATTCACTTGGTATCCACGTGATGGGCATGTTGCATCAAGAATAGACAGGATTTATTTGCAGGAGTCGTTTAAAGGTAAACTAACTCAGACAAAAACTGTACCTGTAGCATTCTTGGATAACAATATGCTGTGTATTATCTTAGATAATGCTGACTGGATTAAGCAAGGGAATGGATATTGGAAATTTAATAACTCACTCCTTCACGATGCTAAATATTATCAGCTTATCCAACACTTTTGGCATTATTGGCTCGGGAAAAAGGACTCATATGAAAATTTGATTCAATGGTGGAAGGAGGGTAAAAATAATCTGGCTCACATTTCACGGCAGTATGCTAATAAATTAGCACGAGATGACGAAGGCACAGGAAAGCGTTGGATAAACTTTTATTACGAACCTCCAATAAAGTAAATAATGGAGAAGAAGGCTATAGCGACCTTTTAATTCAAACAAAGAACAAAATAAATGAGTTAGATAAGTATATGTTTGAAGGTGAAAAAATTCAGTCACGAGCTCAGATGCAGGCTGCAGGTGAAAAACCCACAAAGTTTTTCTGCAGTTTGGAAAAAGATAGGGGCATAGGAAAGATTATTAGACGTGTAAAATCAAATGATGGTGTAAATCTTTATTCAACAGCTGATATAACAAGAGCTGTTCATCATTTTTATCAATGTCTCTATTCATCTGAAGGATGTGATGCTGCAGCAGCTGCAAATGTTTTAGGTAACATCAAGAAAACGTTGCCGGATTCATGCCGTGTAATGTGTGATCAATGTTCAACATTACAAGATTTAACTGAATCCTTACATGGTATGAAAGCAGGCAAAACTCCTGGATGTGATGGCCTGACAGCAGAATTTTATAGCACATTCTGGAGTATACTAGGGCCATCATTGCTGCAGGTCGTACATGGAATTTTGGAAATTGGCAACCTTCCACCTTCCATGTCTCAGGCATACGTTCGAATACTTTATAAGAAAGGTGAAAGGGAAGATTTGAGAAATTACCGACCAATATCTCTGCTGTGTGTGGATTATAAAATAATTTCTAGAGCTCTATCACTAAAACTAAGCAGAGTTTTGGAGGAAGTGATTGACGCTGATCAGACCTGTGGTATTCCAGGCAGAAGCATTTTAACAAACGTCTTTCTTATACGGGATTTAATTAATTTAGTGGAGAAAGACAAAATACCAGCAGCAATCATTAGCCTTGATAATGAAAAGGCATTTGATCGTCTAGAGTGGGATTTTCTTTTTAGGTCTTTACGTTGTATTGGCTTAGGGGAAAATTTTATTAAATGGGTCAAGATATTGTATACTAATATAAGTAGTCGATATTTGGTCAATAATCATTTAACTGACCCTGTAATTTTGAAGCGTGGCGTTCGACAGGGATGTTCATTGTCACCCTTGTTATTTGTGCTTGCCATGGAGTCATTTGGGGCAACAATACGTGAAGATAAAACATTCAAAGGAATTGTCATACTAGGTATTGTAAGACCCTTGAAGGTTTCACAATATTCTGATGATACCACAGTATTCATAGGAGATAATTATGATTTTAGTCGCCTAGAAAGGACACTGGTTGAATTTAAGAAAGCATCTGGCCTAAAAATAAATAAGGATAAATCAGTTGGTTTGTTTCTTGGTGAGTGGAATTCCCGAAATGATGACGTCATGGGAATAAAGTGGTCAGACAACAATATTAAAGTGTTGGGAATTTACTTCAATAGGAAAATGGATCCCTCAATGAACTGGACATATCGCCTTACTAAAGTGAAACATATTCTAGCAGGTTGGAGGCGGCGTCATTTGTCAATTTTTGGAAGAACCTTTGTCATTAATAATTTGGCAATGTCCGGGCTGTGGTATACAGCCTCAGTTGTACATATGCCAAAATATGTAGAAACTGAAATTAGTCAATTAATTCTTGCATATTTATGGAAAGATAAAACTAACCTTGTATCACAGGCTGTGTGTGTGAACAGAAAACAAAATGGCGGGTTAGATTTAGTTCACATAACAACAAAATGTGCGTCTTTAAAACTGAAATTTCTTTATGAATTACTTTATGAAGATTCGCCTTGGACAACCGTTTCACGCAAATTACTCCAAAGTTACATAGGGCCATTTCCAGCTGCAAGTATCTTCTTTTCAAATACGCCACCCCCAAATATTCGGAGGATTCCTGGGATATATCAGGACTTACGCAAGGCATTAAGTATGTTTTCTAAAACCACTCAATCGCCATTGACATGGGGAGATGCTTTAAACCAACAATTGTGGGGAAATGATAACATTACCCTGTCCAATAGAGCTCTTTATTTCCCATCATTAGCAACTAATGGGATCCAGCACTTAGCAGATGTGATTACGCTTGATTCCCGAGCGTGGGTTTCCAGGCAGACCCTATCAGAGAAATGTAAGCTGAGAACCATCGACGCTCAGAGATTATTAATTCATATTAGGAAGGCAGTTCCTCCGGATTGGTTTAAATTACAAAATTCCACTAGCAAACAGGAAATAGCTCCACCCATCTTGCTTTACGATGAAAATGTATTCAAATGTCATATGAGTTCCCATGACTGGTATACAGTTTTGATACAAAAACACGCTAAAACACCAAAAGCTGTTGCTGTTTGGAATAACACATGCTACAAACCCTTTGAATGGAAAACTGTCTGGAAAAATTTACATCTGCCCTCTATACCATATAAAGCAAAGGATGTAGCTTGGCGACTTCTCCATTGCAGACTTTGGGTTGGTCATCTATTACAAAAATCTCACGTCACAACCAGTAATCGATGCCCTCTTTGTGAATCGCAGGAGGAAACAATCGAGCACTTATTCCTTAAATGCTCAGTCATTCTTGAGTTTTGGAATCACATAGAGACAGTTTTAAAGGATTTCGGGATCAGTCACGTGAAATTGACAGCTAATATTATTTTATTTAGAGATTTTAAACATGTACAAATGCATCTTACAAACAGCCTGCAAGATGTTCTAATTTGTCTTGTTACAATGGCGGTTTGGACAATTTGGAAATATAGATGTGCTAAGGTACTGGGCCATGATAACATGAACAGCTTAATTTCATTGGAAGCGATTTTTCGCGCGAGTATGCTAATTTTCCTCCAAGGAGAACTTTTTCGGTTGATGAAGAAAGGGACGATTGAAAGGTTTAAATATACATGGTGTGTAACCAACTTAGTAGAATTATCACCTATGAACTGGATAATTTTTAATTTATGAACACCACAGATCCTGTATTGAAGTACCAGAGGAGTTTAAATTAACATTAGTTGAAAAAGAAAATCTGACTATTAGCCCTTTAATGGCAGCATTTGTTAAGCAATGTCAAAATATTTGCTGATTGAGTGACCATTTGCGGGCCGAGAGAAGAATATTTTGGAAATTTAGCACTGGAGTGGCTGGCTCTGTTGTCGATGCAGTCATTCAACTGGTAAGTTTTAAAAAATGGTCTTTGCTTGGCCTCCAAATCGAAATTAACATTCCTCAATACCACTGAAGAGACAAGGTTTTGGTCTACTTCGCCATAGAATGGTTTTAAAGCGTCACCATGATGATTAAAAATTTCCTTAGTTTGCCGAGTATGGAAATAATGTAATGTTGTAATGTTTTAAATTCCATCTGTATCATTTTGTGTAACATGTTTAAGAATAGATTTTTAATGTATATATATTAATGCTTAAATTCGGGCATCCCTTGATTGGAGGCGGTTGCTGCCTTATCTGCCTGCTGCTTCCAGTCGTTTCGGATGTTTTTAATGGCCAGTATTAAATTAAGATCATTGTATTGTTTGAATTGCAAAGGACCAGGGGTAATATTGGAATCGTTATCTCTATGTAAACACAGATCATTTTTTCAAAATAGCAGCGGTGTTTGTTATTGTTTACTCAGGCCGCAAGCGATCACGGGCATTTTCAGAAAAGTTCTCGCCAAGTAAAGAGAAAGATTAATTTGCAGAGGTGATATTTGCTATTGTTCGCTGTACTGCTGACAAAACGTTTGCGTTTAAATACTCGCGTTTTGTCGGCTACAAAATCAATTACCCGGCCCGTTCAGAAACTGGTCATAATAATGTATGTATGGCGTTTATTGTATTACGGCAGTATATATTTTTATTGCGCATATATTTTGAATGATATTATTTATGATGGTAACTGGCGAATTTTTTAAAGTTGTTTTTACTTTGACGTCTGTTCAGTGTTAGTGTATTGTATAGTTTTGTCAGCCTTTTATATATTTTTGGATATTAAAGGTTTTCCGCACGATCCGTTGATTGTGTCATCAAAAAAAAAAGTAGTAGTAGTAGTGGGTGGCTGTTATGATAGTAGCTATGGCAATGATACAGGAAGTGTGTGATCTTAGTTATCATGTCATTATGTAATGATAGTTGTTTAGTGTGTTTTCCAGATCTAAAGATCATGTTTGTTCCTAATCGATTTCAGCACACACAAAATAGTAGGTGGAGCTTAGCTAGAGTTACCAGGTGGAGATGATATATACAGAGTATACAAGCTATCGCATAATGTTGAAATAATTCAGTGGATAGAATAATCAACATAAAACAAAGATAATCTTGGACAACTCTGTAAAATAGACATAAACAGAAAGGGGTAAATAATAGGTGGAGCTGAGCTAAGGTTACCTGGTGGTGATGGATTGTTGTCATTGCAAAACATTGGCTAAAATAGTTATAATTTGGCCAAGAGGAAATATGGGCAGCAATAACTCCCTCTCAGATTAGTCACAGGTCAGCTGTTGAACATCTCAAAATCCTATTTTGACTGTAAGCAGTTGCTACCTATGCAGTGTCAGCTTCCAGGCAATCCACTTCCAGGTAATTCACTTTTCAAAATATTCATCAGCCTACCTCTAAAGTTGCCTTGAAGCTTCACAATTTTCATCAGCTCATCTCTATAGTTTCCATTGAAATTGAGATTCCAGCAATTCAGTATTCAAGTATATAAATTGTCTTCAGCACAGCTCACCTGTTGGTGGTGGAATGTTGACATTGGAAAGTATTAGCTAAAATAGTTATAATTTGGCTAAGAGAGAGTATGGACAGCAACAACTCCATGTCAGATTAGTCACATATTGTTTGTGAGGTCTGCAAGTGTTAGTATACATAGACAGAGAAGCTATACAAGGTTATCACAAAACATTGACATGACACAGTGGATAAAGTAATCAACTAAAACAAAGATACTCTCGGACAGCTCTATAAAGACAGACATGAGATAGAAAGAGCAGTCCTGGGTATCTTGAGTATCTTGAGACTAAGTTGACTGGAAGCGGTTGCTGCCTCAGGCAGCAACAGCCTCCAGGTACTTCAGTTTTCAAAACACTCAAACAGCCTACCTCTATAGTTACCTTGGAGTTTCAGAATTTTCATCAGCTCAACTCTATAGTTACCTTGGGAGTTTCAAATTTTTCATCAGCTCGCCTCTATAGTTTCCATTGAGATCGGGAATCTGGAAATTCAGTATTCAAGTATATGAATTGACTTTCGCATACATAAATAGTAGCTGGAGCCGAGCTAGTGTGGTGGTGGAATGTTGGCATTGCAAAAAATTGGCTTAAATAGTTATAATTTGGTTAAGAGAGTATGGACAGCAACAACTCCCTGTCAGATTCATCACATAACGTTTGTAAGATCTGCAGGTGTTAGTATATATGCACAGAGAAGCTTTACAGGGTTATCACAGAACAATGACATAATAGCTCCCACAACATATCTGATCGTAGATGAAACAGAATTAAACTTCCCAGACAGGATTAGAGATGGATTGGCAGAATACTTCAGACAACTTGCTACACCTCTCGAAGACCTAGGTTTCGACCCAGACTACAGACAGCAAATTATGCTTGACCACATTCTACTCGAGGAAATTAATGACTTTAACACTGAGCCACTGCCACAAATCATGGCAGATACTGTTGGTGAGATTATTAACGGCCTAAAAAAATGGCAAAGCAGCTGACCATCTCAACATCACCAGTGAGCATTTAAAATATGGGGGAAAGGTCATTATATCGACAATAACCACAATTTTCAACAAAGTCCTCTGCCAAAGGAAAATTCCAGAAACCTTTAAAGTCGGTTGCATTACACCAATCTGCAAAAAGAAGGGTAAACCTAAGCAGGACTCTAGCTCCTATAGGAAAATTACTATCACCAGCATAATCGAGAAGATAGTAGAAAAGGTGCGTCTACAACTAGTCGAACCCCTAGTGAGTAACGCTCAGAATCGACTTAGGAAAGTCTTCACCAAGGGTACATCTTCCTCTAACGCCGCTATAACCCTCACTGAACTGATTGCAGAGGCCATGGACAACCGACTACCACTAGAGATTGCCTTCCTAGGTGCACAAAAGGCATTTGACGTCGTCTGGCATGAGTCCATGCTTCGTAAACTTCATCAAATACACATAGAAGACGGAAATTGGTCCATAATGAAAGACCGGTACACAGATATGTCATCCTGGGTGAAATGAAACGGAACCTTATCAGTAAGTTTCCAAGAACAACAAGGAGTAAGACAAGGAGGCTTATGGTCTCCGACTGCCTATAAGCTATTTATCAACCCATTGCTTGACGATATCCTGGAACAAGTTATAGGTAGTAAGAGTGATACTTCTCACAGCAGTTCACCGACTGATGCAGACGGTGTGTGCTTCGTAGCCAGTAATATCGAAGACCTGCAGTCACTTCTCTGTATACAGCAAGACTATGCGAACCATGAACGTTATATCATAAGTGAAGCCAAATCATCAGTTGTTTGCTTCAACAGTAACAGTACCCTTCCAGATCTTCAGTTCAATGGTTTACCTATACCAATTGAAAATACTGTAACACACTTAGGAATTCTCAGGGACAACACCTCTAATTATGGGACAGAAAAAGTCATCAGCGAACGAATAGCTGAGGCACGTAAAACAGTATATGCACTTATTGGTGCAGGCCTTCATGGGGCAAATGGACTTAACCCGAAAGTCTCTAACCACATTCTAAATATTTATGTCATTCCATGCCTTATCTATGGGCTTGATACAATACGACTAACAACGAAGGACATGGCCCAAGTGGACAAGCTCCATAAACAACTGTTAAGGTAAATCCAGCACCTTCAACATAGAAGAGCAGATGCTACAGTATACTTGATGCTCGGACAAATCCCAGTCCAGGGAGAAGTCCACAAACGCATGCTCACTGCTTTCGGTAACATCATCAGGGACCATGGATCCATTGAATATAACATCGCGGTAAGGCAACTCGTCATAAAAACAAAGACATCCCATAGCTGGTTCAGAGCTGTTGCCGGAATCCCTCAGCAGTACAATCTTCCAGATGCACACAATCTGCTTGAGCAGCCACCAAGTAAGGAATCATGGAAAGGAGCAGTAACACGTGCCGTCAATATCTACTGGGAAAATAAACTTAAAGCTGATGCACTGACAAAGACTTCTCTAAACTTTCTGAACATTAAAACCCTGTCAGAAGGAAACGTGCACCCTGTATGGGACAGTGCTGGTTACGAATGCCTCTCCATCACCAAAGTATCAATTAAATGCAGCTTGCTCCTCAGCACATACACCCTACAAGCAAATAAAAGCAGATTTAACCAACACAGCATGAATGCAGCGTGTCCATTGTGTAAAGATGGAGCAGAAGACCGAATACATTTCATCTCTAGATGTTCATGCCTCGAACACATCAGGAAGCCCTTCACCTCAGACATGAAAAGACTGCTTAAGGACACCGGAGTAGACGAACGAACTATCAATGTCTTAGGATGTCTTAGGATGTTGTTGTGGACTTAGGCTCGTTCAGCCAGTATGTCCGCCTCTTCATTTTCCTCCGACTTATACCACGGATGCACGTGACTTCCAAGCATTTTGTAGTCCACAGTAAAGTCATACTTAATTTCTTGATCTTGCCAGAATCGATCCAGTCCTACCTCAAATTTAAACGCTGAATCGATGTTTACTAATGCATTAGGTAGGCTGTTCCATACATTGTTGACTCGGCTTGTAAATGAATTTTTCAGTCGATCTAGTTTGGCCCTTTCCTTTCTTACTCTCAGGCTATGGCCTCTTGTGTAGCTGCTTTCTATTACCTCAAACATGCTGTCTGTCACCTCCGTGTCATACACTCCATTCAGTATTTTGAACACTTCAATCATGTCACCTCTCAGTCGTCTATATTTGAGAATTGGCAGGCCAAGCTTCCTTAGTCTGGCTGTGTAATCTAACTCTTTCGGTGTGGGGACAAGCTTTGTTGCCCGCTTCTGTACATTTTCAACCACCAGGGTTTCCGTCTTACTCTGTGGTCCGCACACACTGACTGCATTTTCAATGTGTGGCCTCACCAATGCTTTGAATAGGTACATGAATATTTCCTCATCATAATATGTAAACGTTCTTCTTATTATCCTCATAATGCTGTTTGCTTTGTTCACTTGCGCTTGCCTGTGTGCCTTAAATGATAGGTTGTTGTCGGTGATTACACCAATATCTTTTTCTTTATCCACAAACTCAAGTGCCACATGCTCTCCATTTTGTTTATATAAATGATAATCTCTCTTTATTTCCTCAATGTGTTTTGGCTCTGTATTGTCATTGCTTTACATTTGTCTGGATGAAACCTCAATAGGCGTTTATCTGTCCAGTTCTGAAGAGCATCTAGATCGTTTTTTGCATCTCCTTCTCATCATCCGCACCCTGTATTTCTTTGTATATCTTGGTATCATCTGCAAAGAAATATGTTGCTGCCTTCACTATATCTGGAAAATCATTTATGTAAAGGACGAACAATACCGAACCCAATATACTACCCTAGGGATTGCCACTTGTCACAAGCCTGCTTTCGGATGAAACTCAATTGACAACAACTTTTTGTTGTCTGTTTGACAAGAAGTTTTCAATCCACTAGATTAGCTGTTGACTTATACCATAACCTCTTAGCTTTCCTAATAAACGTTGGTGTGCGATGGTGTCAAAGACTTTCATGAAGTCCATGTACACTGTATCAATCTTTCTGCCTTTTTCCATAATACAGGTCCAGTCCACCATGACCGTCAATAATTGTAAGGTAGTAGATCTTTCAGGCAGGAATCCAAATTCAGATTTACTAAACAGTTTATTTCTGGTCATGTGGTCCATAATCTTCGCTCTAACTAACTTCTCCATCAGCTTACATAAAACACTAGTCAAGCTAACCGGTCTGTAATTCCCAGGTTCTGATTTATTTCCCTTTTTGAAAAATGGCGTTACATTAGCTGTTTTCCATGTTTCGGGTACTACTCCCTCTATCAGTGATTTGTTAAAGATCAGTGTCAGAGTTATACAGAGCACCTCTCTCAGCTCCTTGATTACATTTGGATGCACTCCATCTGGGCCTGGTGTTTTGTTCTTCACAATCTCTTTCAATATTTTCATCACTTCCTCCATTGTAAATCTTGCATCGTGGAAATCTTCTTTTCTCACTAATCCTTTGACTTGGTTTCTAATTTTAGCATATTCTTTGTGTTTATTTCCATCTCTAATCTCCATAAAGCGCTGCCAACTGTAGTGTTTCTTTCTGATCTTTTCCATTAATGCTTCATTTAAACAGGTCAACATTTGCTCTTTGTTCTTACTGTTATTATTCGATTTTGGGATGTATTTCTCTGGTGCTTGGTTGTACTTAACATAAGAATATTCAGTGCATTAGTAGTATTTAATCCAATCAGCTCTGTTTCCTAGTCAATATCCAGATCCTTTCTCATCATCTCATAATCTTCTTTAAAAAAGTTTCTTCTTATTTCCTTACTATGTGTACCTTCTATATGCTGGTGATACACATATGTTAAAACACTGTGATCACTAGATCCAACAGGACTGAAATGTTACAGGTTTGCTATCAATTCTTCATATGTCAAAATCAGGTCTATTGTACTTGGAATGTTGTTCAGCCTTGTGCGTGTGGGTTCCCTCACTCTTATGCCCTCTATGAATGACTCTGCGTCCGAATTTGTTGGTGCCATCCATGTATCCCTATTTATGTCTGGAAAGTTGAAGTTACCCATAATCAGTAGGTGTGTAAACTCCTCACGTAAATTGCATGCTGCTTGAATGAGATCTCTCAATTCATTAAAAATTTCTGTAGTACTACTCGGTCTTTTATATATACATCCTACCAACAAATTTTCAGTGCTGTTTAATCTAATTTTCATCCAAATGCTTTCATGAAATTTACTTTCAATTTTGTATTCCATCCCCTTGAAGTGTTCCTTAATATATAGGGCTACACCTCTTTTGCTTCCTGCCACTGACTCATAAAATTATGACCAGTTCAAATCCTGGAATCTGTAGTTCTGCCAGAGATGGAGCATATCTAAAAAAAATTCGATAAACCTCATTTGTGTAAAGACATTTCATACTGTTAGCATTGGACAGGCAGAGTAAGACAGGCCTCTCCTGTTTGTCTTCTATGTTTATGCTTTCATCCCAATTCCCTTTATATATTCGTTTTTTGTAGCGCGCATTTAAATGTACAGTTTTGCTACTAAATATATTTACAGTTTTATTTACAACTTCATAACTCTCGTTCCCCATTAATCTCTCGCTGCCCTTTGCTTCACTTTGACCACCTTTCTTTCCCATGGTGGGCCATGTACAATGTACTTGAATTTCCCTGATTCATTGTCTTGATTTAATTTCCTCATTTCTTCAAACTTCTCCTTATTTACTTTCTTTTCCTTGATGGTCATATCATGTGCAATGCCAACTTTTTTTAACTTCTCCTCAGCTTTCGCTAGTTTTTAACGTGGCTCATAAAGTCCCCTTTGGCTTTCTCATCTTCAAATGTGATTCTCATTAACTTAGGATTTGTTTCTATTTTATTAATGTCTCTCTTGCCTAATCTAGTAATCCTTGTTACTTTATCACTGGGGGTGTTCAGTACTTTACATAATTCTTCGACATAGGCCGCATCCTCCTCTTTTCTAATTTCTCCTCTTTCACTTAATGACACTTTACATCTGTGAATAATTATATTACACTTTCTCTCTTCACTTTTTCTGACGTCTGCAATCTGCTCTTCCACCTCCTCCAGGCAAACTGCGTCACTAGTTGCACAGGACTCCTGCTTTTTGTCCTCTTCAATAAGTGCCTTCACCTGTTCTATGTCTGTTTTCTGCACCATATCCCTTTCTAATTTCTGTACTGGCTCTTCTATTTTGTTTAGAATGGCTTCACATCTTTGTTCAACCTCTTTTTCTATTCTTAGATTTCTTAGCGCCTTTTCCTTGCATGGTGGACAGTACCAGCGCAGATCTGACCTTTTTGTTAGCAGTTTGTATTCTGCACTGGACAAATTCAAGCATTTCTTGCAGAAATGCTTGCAGCAGTACTCACACTCTAGCATCTCTGACTTCTCATCTGTGAATTTTGTTTTGCACATCTCACATGTCCAGCCCTCTTTGTGTTTTTCTTGATCGTCTCCTTCTTTACCTCTTACTGAGGGCTTTCTTCCTTTCGACAGCGAACCTTTGCCAGACATATTGGTGTTACCTGTGCAGCTTATGACAATTTTTACTTAATATAATCGCTAAGTAGAGTAATCTCCACTGCCTTTATAACTTGTGAGAATATTCACAATAATGGCCAATTGTATTTAATCGGTAGAATTGATAAGTAGAGTAATCTCCACTGCCTCTATAATATGTGAAAATATCTACAATAACAATCAATATTTTATTGGTGGAAGTAGAGTACTCTCCACTGACTCTAAGGGTTTTGACAGTAATGACTGGCAGCTTTGTATCAATACTTAATTGTTGCACTTGATAAGTAGAGTAATCTCCACTGTCTCTCTGGTTTGTGACAGTAATGACAATGGCTTAAGACAGTAGTAACAATAATGATCGATATTGAGTGACAGCGTTGTATTACTACTTAATTGTTGTACTTGATAAGTAGAATAATCTCCACTGACTCTATGGGTTGTGATAGTAAAAGGCGTGTGACAATAATGACAATGGTGACTGATATTGAGTGACAGCATTACATCAATACTTAATTGGTGGAATTGATCAGTAGAGTAATCTCCACTGACTCTATGGCTTGCGACCGCACTGACAATGGTTTGTGGCAGTTAATTGTTGCACTTAATAAGTAGAGTAATCTCCACAGACTCTCTGGTTTGTGACAGTAATGACAATGGCTTAGGACAGTGGTGATAATTATGACCGATATTGAGTGACAGCATTGTATAAATGCTTAAGTGTTGTACTTGATAAGTAGAGTAATCTCCACTGACTCTATGGCGTGTGACAGTACTGACAACGGCTTGTAACAGTAATAAAACTGGTGACCAATATTGAGTGACAGCTTTACATCAATACTTAATTGGTGGAATTGATAAGTAGAGTTATCTCCACTGACTCTATGGCGTGTGACAATAATGGCAATGGTTTGTGGCAGTAATGGCAATGGTGACTGATATTGGGTGACAGTTTTGTAACTATACTTAATTGGTAGAATTGATAAGCAGAGTAATCTCCTCTGACTCTAGTATGGCTTGTGACAGTAATGACAAGTATCTTCTTTTGAGTTTTGATTTTGCCTCCACTAACTCTATTGCATACTGATGGCAAGGGGTGGCATGTGTATGACGAGTGATGTATGACAAGAGTTAATGAATAGTGCTAATAGTAGTGTCCTCGACTGACTCAAATCTGAAAAAGATGTTGGTGACTAGGTTACCTTCAATGACAAGTACTGCGAGTAGAGTGATCTCCACTGACTCAAAACTTAAAGGATGTTGGTGACTAGGTTACCTTCAATGACAAATACTGAGAGTAGAGTGATCTCCACTGACTCAAATTGAAACAAGTAGTGACTCAATGTACTATATTTGATTTCACTCACCTGTATTTAGTCCAGAGTATTCTGTACCATACTTGCTATGTATCGCTTTGCTGCTTTTTAGTGTCTTTAGGATTAAAGCATTCACTTCTTCCTTTATTTATCAGCAGGAGCAAGTGCATCACTCTGTATATATGATAATAAAAATGTTGTCAATTTTACTGCTATCACAATTTTCAGTTTTACTGGTATAATTTACTTTTCATGCTAAACCTGATTACTTGTTTAGTAGAGTAATCTCCACTTAATCAAACATATCACACAGTTTAGACAAGTTAACAGATTTGCTAATAACAATCCTTTTCAATTCTTTCTGACAATTTCCTGAGCCATACTTTAGCTAGTAATTCACGAGGGTGTACACCATCTCCAAAAAAGCTAAATTTGACCGAATATCTGACGTAATGTCTACGACTTGAGCTATGGGTGTGACAGATATCCACGTTAAATGGTGGTGTCAAGGAGTTTATTTCTGTGTTTAACTGATATATATATATATATATATATATATATATATATATATATATATATATATATATATATATATATATATATATATATATATATATATATGGTATATATATATATAGCCCTATTTGTCAAGTCAATATGCTTGCTTAGTAGCTTATCCGGCTTTGCAAATAGTGTGGTTCTGGATGGTGTATCGATCTGTTCCATTCCACGATGGAATAATATGGGATTTTCAGAAACGTTACACTTGCGTTGGGCTCAACAATTACGCTGGCATTTACTTTATGGAAACTGACAATCAGACGGGACCGCGCTTCATCAATGTTCTCCTTGATACGAACAAGGTTCCCAATTTTACGTGTTAGATCGCATGTGCCATACCATGCATGTATATGCACTTTACCATGTTGACTTAGCCATCCTGCAAGGTTTTTACATATATGCTCAAATTGATCCTCGCAATCCGCACCTCCCCGGGTTTCCAACACATTATCTCTTTCTGGATGGAAGCGGCTGGTGTATCTGCTTATATATTTCCCCTTGCTACTCGTGACAAATATTGGAGTTCACTTTGACTTACTCACCCAGTTTCCAGCTACATCAAATGGATCAATGTTCACACAATTCGTACTGAACTACTCAGGAGTTTCCTATTTACCTCAGCCTCTCATCTAGAAGGCCTGGGATGGGGCCTCTGCTATGCCTTGCACCGTGAAAGGACATTACTGCAGAAACCAACTGAGTACTGAAATACCTACTACTACTACTACTACTACTACTACTACTACTACTACTACTACTACTACTACTACTACTACTACTACTACTACTACTACTACTACTACTACCACTACTACTACTACTACTACTACTACTACTACTACTACTACTACTACTACTACTACTACTACTACTACTACTACTGTGTCGGATCTGGTCAGTTCCCAGTAGGCCTGCACCATGACTTATACATTTACTGATATTTTGGCCACGAAGACATTACCATATATTCAATACAGAAGTAAACCTTACAGTGCAATCCCGATATATACGTGTGTCGTCGACCTACAGGAGCAACATCATCGAACCATAGAAGAAACAATTACGCTGTTTCAGCGGTTCTCCGGACAGCGGAGGAATATACATTATCATCATCATCATCATCATCATCATCATAGCAAACATAGTAGAAGACCCGGAGCTGACAAAAGAGGGTATATAACGCTACAGTCAGAAGAGGACCTGTAAGTAAACCTGTAAGTAATACTCTGGATGATACAACCGTTCTCAACAGACGTGATTGATCTACGTCGTCGCGTCAAGATCCGCGTCCGGTTTTGAGTTTGGAATTTAGTAGCGGTTGGGAATGACGTCACCGGAAACGCTTGCATCCAATAGCAACGTTTACATTGACGGACATTGAATAGGGTTTCTTGCAAGTAACTTTTAACCCATCGCAGTGTCTATATTTTAACGATGAATTAACAATGTAAATAATTTAGGTTGAACAGTATCCGAACACCAACTGCAGGAGGATGACTGAGGCCATGCAAGATCTGTTGGCAGATGCCAAGAAAAATAGATATTCCAACATTGCCCCTGGCATTTCTGAAGACGGTAAACTTCTAGACTAAACTTCTGTTTACATGTGTTGTTTATGACGGTAGATTTATGCCTCTGTGGTATGTAATGCAATTAATGTGCATATATCCTTATTCTTACCCCTCGCGAAAATTGGTAACTCGGAGTTATCTCTAACCACGCGACAGAGTTTCAGGCTTGGCACTTAAATTTAAGCACAATGTTGTATGGTGCGCGTACCAGTTTCTAGCAGGGTATGATCAGTTTCGCTGATTGCATATGAATGTAAAAGTTTTGTCAGGAAATGACTTATATGATTGAACTGTTTAGTTACTAGTAATTAGCTATTCAGTTAAATAATACATCCATTAATGGACAAATTATGCAGTATCTACCAAATCTATAGTTATGAATCGTGTTGATGGGTCGGCTATATCTTCGAAATCTGGTTAAACCACTATAAATTAGATTATCTATAATGTTTTCAATGTCTTTAAACATTTTACTAAGTATGGCAATACTTCTATGATGCTTTTTTCGCCATATGAAGAAAGCGGTAAATATAATTAACAGAAATAATAAGTTTCCGCTTTTCATGAGGGGTAAGAATAAGGATATAGCCGATGGTTCTTTATCCATGGCAAGCATGGCTCCCTTGCGACTTCACACCACTCAGAAAGGGTTCCACTGTGATACTTTCAAGGACTTCATCTGGAGCAATGAGATAAGCAATGAATTAGTCTGACAGATGACATCCAATTAGATGCTTAATCGGACAGCCAATTAGTTTGACAAATGTGAATAATAAGATCTTCCAGATCTCTTTATGGATACTGGAAGGGTCAGCCATATACTTGGTGTATTCACTATTGAGCACTTGGTAATATGTTCAATTTAATCTATTTCATGATTGCCTGTTCATATCATTCTGGTTCATCAGCCTTTTGGAAACTGGGAAGGCTTGTAGTTGTAAGCACTTAAGCCAAAATGAAAGGGCTTGTGCATATGGCCTTTCTAAGGCCTGCGCCAAAAGAAGCTTTTGTCAGCTTGCGTGTTAAAGGGTTACTGATATTTTGGTATGTTTCTCGATGGTGACTTTCTCATCTCACTTAGGTTGAAGATTAGAATGTTCTATATAAAGAATCCTATTGATGTTGGGGTTAAAAGTTCAGAACCAATTAAAGAAATAATAATTATTTACAGATGATACCATGCATGTTCTACTGTAGTGTTTTTCCCAAATCATACCTGTACATTATGTAGCCCTTAGTCAATGTCCATTTACAGGCCAAGAGAAATCTTCTTTTGAAAAGTTCCCATTGGAATGCTTTTTCAAAAATACATTTTGATTAGCCTGCAAATGAATATTCTCAAATCTCACTGCACAGGGTGGTTTTGAACTGCTTGTTAAATTTAACCCTTACATTTTTTCAAGGAAATTTCAATTTTCTCATAGAAAATGTCCATTTGCAGACCAAGAGTTTAGTTTTGAAAATTTATCACTGGAATGACTGGCTCAGTTATTGAGCCAGTCATTGCAGTGATAAATTTTCAAAAACCATTTCTCTTGGTCTAGGTGTGTAAATGGCATTAGTGACCGGTTTGAGTGTTCAAGAGTTACAGTGAAAGACTACAATGACACGTGTAGATGATGAATGCCGGAAATCAATCTATTACCCTGTGTTTGCTACAGATCAAGAAATTAATATCCGGGAGCCCGTGTGCATGATCATTTTATTAGCATACACACACACACACCCCTTGTAGGGTTTATGTAGGCTTATTTCGAGATCTGAATATCTGTGATTACTTTCATTAAAAAGGCATTTTCTTTTATTTAGATGTTTCCAGTGTGTGGGATAACATGTCAGCACTCATTGAAAAACAAATGGCTAATCAAAAGGTAAAGATCATTTTCTAGTAAATTTCGTTATCATTCATTCATTATCCTGCTACTGATCTTTTATTGTTTGCCAAATTTGAGAAGGTCTTAACTTCATCATTATTATACTCTATACTTTAAACCTTTAGTGGTCAAATTTGGTCAAGAAAATCTAAATATTTGCTTTGTTGAATGTATATATGCAGGCCAAGAGAAGGCTGTTTTTAGCTTGAGTTTACGAAGTAAAACAAACTATTGTGATACCATGCATGTCGTCCGGCAGTGTCGTCGTCGTTGCCATCCTTGTTGCGTTTAGCTCAACTTTTCTATATTATATCTCATGTTTGGTTAATTATACTGGACACATGCTATCTTATAATGAAACAGCAACACACAATGATCTTGGGGTCAAATGTCAAGGTCAGTTTTGTCTTGTCTGCGAAGCAGAAAGCGAGACATACGTATCACTTTTCCGACGGTGGTGGCAGCAACATTAATGTTCTGCATTTAGCAAAACTTCTCGGTTTATATTTCAGGATTGGTTAGGCCTATTGTAACTAACTTAGATACATGGTTACCTATAATGATAGGAAGCAGCATGATGATGTTGGGGTCAATGGTCAAGGTCATTGACCTTGATACAGAACTCTGCTTTTTCAACATTAAGTTTTTGCGTTTAGCAAAACTTGTCAGCTTATATTTCATTTCAATGTTAAGGTCAATGCCACTGTGACAAACAGGAGACAGATGAGGCATTAAATTCCTCAGAATTCTTGTTTCAACATTAACATTTTCCATTTCGCTCAACTTAGCAGTTTAAATTCTCTCATCTTTGTTTAATCATACTGGAGCCAAGCATGGCCATATGCTTCTTTATAATGATACATCATCACACATTGACCTTTGGCCAAAAGGTCAAAGTACAAGGTGACTGTGACCTTGGGAAAAACTGTTTTTCCAACATTAATATTTTCCATTTTACTCAACTTAGCAGTTCATGTTAATCAATGAGCATGCTGGACCCAAACTTGGACAGATGCTTCCGTATAATGACAATACATCACATAATTACCTACATAAAGTATATTGGACCTAACCATGTACACTTACTTCTTACAATTGGAGGTATCATACACTGATATTGGAGTCAAAAGGGCAAAGGTCAATATTATATTGGTAAACACTGAGTTTTTTTCACCATTAACATTTTGTGTTTGGCCTTAACTTAGCAGTTCATATCGCATGTTTGCTTAATCTTCCTGGACCGAAGCTTGTACACATACTTCCTTATAAGGAGACGGCGCCACACAATGGCCTTTGTACTCAAAGGTCAATATTGTTGTGATGTTGGTAAATGACTTGTTTTTTCATTATTAACATTTTGTGTTTAGCTTAGCAGTGTATATCTCATGTTTGGTTTTAAGCATGCAACACCCACATTCAGACACATCAATACTTATAATGACATGACTTAATCACATTGGTATCATCAAAAGGTCAAAGTCAGTGTGATAATGACAAAACTGAAGGGCTTTCTCAACAATAACATTTTGCTTTTACCTAAACTTAGCAATTCATATCTCATCATCTCATGTTGTTTTAATAATACTTCACCCAAGCTTGGACACTTGCTAATGAAAGGGGATGCGACAATTACTTTGGTGTCAAAAGGTCAAATGTCATGGTCATTGATAAGCCTTCTATATTTATTTTATGTTTGAAGTCAATCTTCATAGTTCGTTGTAAGGGGTGTTAAGCCCCGAGCTTCATGATTGCACTGCAACAACATTTCTGGTTTCAAATTTACCATTAGTACATGACTACAAATGGACATTCCTCAAGACCAGCTTTTACTGGTAGCTTGACCATTAAGATGTTACGTTGATACCTTCGTACAAGACCTGTCTTGGGTTTGCATTCATCAGAGTTACATCCCATGAAATAAATTAAAACGTATCAAGAATCTGTTTTCCAGTGCAGAGTGTTAGAATGTCTGCATTGATTCATTTGAAATTTGGTATGTGTATACCTCAGCACTAGTGCTCACTTTGGATTATGTTGCAACACTTGTGTTACTTGCAAGGCCGCCCATAAAAATCTAAAACTCTTCAAACATCTTATTTCCGAAGCATAACTTTAGAAATTACAAGTGGATTCTTTTCAGATTTAGTAGTTCTTCCAATTAAAACAATTCACTGTTAATTTGGACGATTATGAATAGTTTTTCTGCCCTTAAATCAATTAATCTGTTTTAGATTAGATTAAGCTGTATGTGTTAAATCTTATAGCTTTTCCCTGTGTATTTAGGCTGTACTGGGTCATGAAATCACAAAGAGTCTCGTATTATAATGTTTTTTTATTGTAGGGTGTTGTGATACCACAGCTAGGAACATTTACATTCACACAAAAGAAATTGGATATAGGCAACAATAAATACACATTACTGCAGCGGCCAGTCTTCCAGGTGTCTGAGAAATTTGCACAGACACATGCTCTTCACTTCACTAAGTATCATGTACCAGGTATGTTGTGTGCTGTTTATTTTATCTTCCTTCTCTAGGTGATATTCATTGTATTTAAATGCGGTCAAACCTGCCTTAAGCATCCACTTTTACAGCGCTTTGAACTGTCTGTGGCATCTACTTTGAAATGCTCTCGTCACTTTTTCCATTATAATAATCCTCTACAGCATTCACCTGTCTAGCTCATCCACTAAAGATTCTCCCAAAAATGCTAATTTGACTGGGTGCCTAAGACAGCAACAGCACCCATTCAAATTAATTTCAAAATATTCAACAGCATCTTTATTAAATAGCAAAGAATTACCAAAACATACAATTCATACAACGTGTCAGACTATTGAAAGATTTAATGATGGCCTATATGGAACCCTTTGTGATGTAATGATTGTGATGTCATCATGCACGCGCTGGGCTGATTATGACATCATATGAGGTCAGATGATGGATGGATACTATGGAAAGGTGAAATATCTATATACAGGCAAGCTATTTGCTATCATCCTACAGGCCTTGTCTTAAAATGTATTGCTTCAGAAGATTTCATGAATTTCTTGGTACTTGAGAATTGTAGGTTTTGCTATGCCCCACCAATCTCAGCTACAACACCACATCTACGCTTTTCCCGTGTTGATGATATCGATCGATCCCTGAACTCCCTGACAATAAATTTCCAGAAA
This sequence comes from Chaetoderma sp. LZ-2023a, assembly GCA_034401795.1. Classification (NCBI taxonomy): domain Eukaryota; kingdom Metazoa; phylum Mollusca; class Caudofoveata; order Chaetodermatida; family Chaetodermatidae; genus Chaetoderma; species Chaetoderma sp. LZ-2023a. The sequence goes on along the minus strand of CM067374.1, from coordinate 60,756,684 downwards.
ACTACAGGTAGGCTGTTGAATATTTTGAAACAAATTTGACTGGGTGCTGTCGCTGCAATAGGCAGCAACAGCACCCAGTCAAATTTGTTTCAAAATTATTCAACAGCATGTTTATTAAAGACAGACAATTTGTACGACACCACTTAGTCTGTCATCAGTTAACCGTTCGTGACAAACTTACCGACATCGTTCATAATGTAATTGATTATGACATTTTCGTACACGTTGCATAGTTGATTATGACGTCTCATGATTGATGGATAACCTGGAATCCTCCAATGACAATGTGATTGTTTTTGCTTTGATTATAATGCTTGTATTATTCTGTCTTATTGTAACTTTGATTTTGTTTCTGCAGGCAGCATTCCTGTTGTGTCATTGAACTTTGCTGCTCTCTCATTCGAAAGTCCCTTTGATAGAGATACTGTAGAAACTTGTATTAAAGAAATCCTTGGGGCTACTTCAAGAGCTGTTGGTGCGCGCAAAAATGTGGAACTTACATTTGGTGGCATTGGACGTTTGTCTATTCGTGATTCTCGAGTTAAAATGCGATTTTATAAGGAATTTATTACACAAATGGATGGTACAGGAAAGATTCTGGATTCGATGAAAAATGTGAGTATACTTATTTTTTAATTTTGACAGGAATATGGTTGAAAGTGTTCCTTCTATGTACCTGTGCCAAAATAATCAGCAGAATGATGACATACCAAATAAATGAGTTTATCCAAGAACATGTCATTGTGCAATTCAGTATTTAAATTTAGAATTATCAATTGAATACACTGTATTTACTTTGGCACTACAAGCAGCATCAGGCAAATTTTAATCAAAGTGTTCAATGGAATATTTATTATTTAGACATTTATGCCTGATGTATGTTTGGTTTATAGTGACAGAATAAATACAGTGTATTCAGTGGATAATGCTAAATTTAGAAAAGCATTGCATGGTTGAAGATTTAAAATATAATCTGACTGGACAAAAGTATATATTTATGTCTTATGCAAATTTTAATCAAAGTATTGAGAGGAATATTTATTATTTAGACAAAAAATCTATGACATAAATATATACCTTGTCCAGTCAGATTGTTTTTAAAATCTTCAACTACCTACATATACCTACATCTATTATATACCTGTATAGTTTATGGAGATGGAGACACATGATTCTCAGGGTGAAACAACATATTTATCTTTTTCACCATTGCATTAGTACCCATGGATACTATGAGTCAATTTTTCCCTTGCAGACTACAAGTAGCAAGCATACAATTAAGCTGAATAGAAAAGAACAATCCACAATAGGCTATGTCAGGATCAAAAGAAATGATTTTCACTTATTTATATATTGTTATTCGCAAGTCCTAACAAATATTTCAGAGAATTCTGAGTTCACCTTCGATCAATACTCACCATTCTGTTACTTCTGATATACAGCTGGCCCTGACAGCGGCTCTAGGTTTATAGACTTAGAAAGCTTTACCGACTCCTGGGAACCGGGTACTCGGCTCCCAACTGCCGAGTACCCGTTTACCATAGAGCTCATTCTTGTTTGCATAGCAACAAGAGCAATACATGCTTTCTGCATTGCGGATTCTAGTGTTTTTTGTGAAAGAAAATCTAAGTCTTTATCCTGTGATAGTTTGTGTGTTCGTGAAAGGATTAACTAAAGGATACTATGGAGAATACCACCGAAGATAACCAGGTTGTATCGTTCTTTATTATCCATAGTTAAAAGACTTTTTCGCTGTGTCGCATGTTCCAATTTCTGACCCCATAGAATCTGGGACGTGTGCTAACAACGATATATGCCATACGATCGCCTTCTTTAACCCCCAACAGGCGATCGGCAGATATGAAAATAGGTGTTATGCTACGGTATTTCTAACACGAATATCGGCTGACGTCGTTCTCCGTAGAATCCGAGCGGGTGACGTCACACCCGGTCGCTCGGATGTTTATGTGAAGAAAAATTTTTTCATTAATTCGCGCATCTTGTTCTGGGTGCTGCGTACTAAAAATGGTACCGGAAACTTTAGAATGATCAAGTTTACGTGCGATCACGATCGGTTTGCAATGATCGGTGGTTTCAAAATTCTTGAGTAGATGCGTGGTCTGCGGTTTTACCGTGTGATACAGCAGTTTTGTTATACATTTTGTTGTTTTCTTCACATATCGTGCTGCTTTCGTTAGGAGTATAATTTATATTGATTAGTAAATATACCCCAAATGCTATGCGATATGATTCCTGGAGCCGTTACACATCCTGGAGGATCTATTATGGGTGTGTTTAATGCCCGCCTCGTTCTTGTCGTCATAGTCAATGCGATCGTTGTTGTAACGTGGCGGGGTGGGGTGCGGGAGGGTTACAGTTAATTTATGAGTCAAATTATTTGAAAATTAATTGTCTGCCTTCCATCCGGGTCTCGTTCCGCTTGTTTATTGTAGGTTTGTGCTTATGTTATAGGCCAAGCCAGCCCCGCCATCATGTGACGAATGCCATAAGTTTGTCCGTGTCGTGTTCAAGGACCATGTCTGTTTTAGGTGTTCCCTGTGTAATATTGATCATAGGTGTAATGTTTGTGCAGTGTGGTACGTTGAGATGATGGTTAAGTTCCTTGCCAGAAGGACTTGGCTGGGTCTGACGCGGGGTCAGGCGGTCCGAGAGTAAATCGTGGAGTGCCCGGTTCGGCCGGTGGGGGTGCTCCACATCCCCAGCTGGAGGTGGCGGAGATGGCACCGCCGGCGTGGTTTGGTCCGGCTGTGCAGGGTTTTTCTGCATAGCGTTCTGCCCACGCTGGTGTCGTCCCTGCTACCAAAGGCAGGGTGGCAGTTTCTCCCCATGCCTGGTACGGATCCTGTCCTCGGACAGGATTCTGGACTGGTTACCGAGGGGGCCGTCTCGTACGGCCCCCTGGCAGTCCCGCCTGGCTTCGGCCTGACGGGTTTCTGTTTCTCTGCGGCCACCCCCGGGTGGTCCAGTAGCGGTGGCCGGTCCGTCAGGTGTGGGAGCCGTCCACCAGGACGGTTCCACGGTTGACTCGTCTAGTGACGACTCTTCGGAGTCTGAAGACGAGGAGGCCGAGGAGGAGAGGTTGCTGCGGCCCGTGAATCCGCAGGTGGAGAATATGGAGGTTGATTCCGTCCTGGACAGAACCGGCCTCCATTTGTCTGGTTTGGCGCAAGCCAGGTCAGCGGCTCCGCCTGTGGCTGAGGCAAATCCGTTACCGTGCACCGGTTCCGTGCGGCTTGGTTTGGCACCAGCCGTCACGGGAACGGGTGTGCCGGGCCGGGCGTGGTACTCACCTATCTCGCCTGGTCCGGCAGTCGGACGTGGGGTGCCGTTGGCGCCCGTGTCCGGCTATGGTTCCGCGACTGCTACGGGTCCGTACGGTTTTCCGTGCGGACCTACCCCATGGACCGGAGTGTTTCATGGGGTGGCGGCGGAACCGTGTGGTACCGGAGTGCCTGGCGTGTCAGCCGTGGCTCCTTGCCGGGAGGCCGTGGCTGGCAGACCCGTGAGCACGTCAACGGGTGACGTGTTTGCGGGGGTGTCTTCATCGGAGGTAGATTGGTCAGATGCTCTGGCGTGGCTAGCCAGGGTTGACCCATCTGTGGTTTCGGCCACGGCCGATGAAGATGCGCCCCGTGCGTCGATCAGGACGGGGATTTTGACCGCGGCCCGGATCCAGTCAGTGGGACTGGATCCACGGTTCATAGAATTGTTGGATGCTATTTATAGCAAACAACTGATGACCAAGGGTCAGCTCCCTGCGGCCTCCAGGGAGGTGCGGGCAAGATGTCGTATTCCGCGGGGGGAATACGACAGGTATGGTGTAGTCCCGTCGGTCACGGAGGATGACCGATGGGTACTGGGCATCCAGAGTACCGTGGCGGGTCGCCCCGGTCCGGCACTTGTGGACAAGTCTCAGGTACACCAGGAAGAGGTCCTGTCCCTATGCAATGAGGGTGTGAGGGCAGCGATGAGCGCTGTCAACCACTCTTATCGTCTCCTTCAGTCAGTCTGGGCTGAAGCGGGGACAGGCCACCCTGTGCCACCTGTGGCGCTTTCATGTGTCAATGATGGCCTGGTGCTGTCGATGGACGCAATGGCAAGGGTGCAAGCGCGTGTGACGAAATCCAGGAGGCAAATGGTCATTGACCATATGTGTCCGGCTACGGCAGTCAGGGAGCGTCTTCTTGGGACGCCCCTGACAGGGCCTAGCATCTTCGGTGGCCAAGCGCGGGCCATCTTAGAGGATACCGCCAGTATCGCGCAGAATCGGTTAGCGGTAAACCTACAGCTAGAGCTAGTGCGGCAAGCGCACGCACTAGGGGCTGTGGGGAAACCGCTAACGGGACAACCTTCAAAGAAGCAGAAGAAGCATAAGGGCAAGGCGAAAGCTAGGTCTGTTGCGACTTCTGCTTCAGCTGGGTTTTCTGAGCCGCCGCCGGCGAAGAAGCCCAGGAAGGTTGTAGAGGCGCCTACCCTCCCCAATGTTGCTCCTGACCGCCCTAGAGGCGGGAAGGGGAAGGGTAAGGGTAAGGCCTCAAAGGGCGGACAGAAGGGGCCAAAGCGTACCTGAGGGTACGAAAGCTCCCTTCATATCCGCCTGGACCGCGCCTGTGCGACAGGAACAGCGGTGCCAGTTATACCCGTCATGCCTAGAATGAAATGGTTCTCTCTCTCTCTCATTAAGAGGGGGGGGGGGGGGCGGACTGCGAGCCGGACAACCCCGTTAGACGTCGAGGCATCTATGGTGGGTGGAAGGCTCATGCGTTTCGTCGAGGCCTGGCAAGGTGTGACGTCAGACAGTCTGGTCCTGGGATGGTTATCCCAGGGTTACATGCCGGAGTGATGGGACTTTCCACCACAAAATCTGTCTTTGGCACCTGTCTGGACACCCGTACCAAGGGAGCCAGACAAGTTAGAAGCCGTTCATAAGGAAGTGTCGGGTTTGCTTCTGAAGGGAGCAATAAAACCAGCAAACCGAAACACTCCAGGCTTCTATTCAAACATGTTCCTTGTCCCCAAGAGCACAGGGGGATGGAGACCCATACTCAATCTCAGGCCATTAAATTGGTTTATCCATACGCCTCGGTTCCAGATGGAAATGCCGAGGGCGGTAATGCGGGATTGAGGAAAGGAATGTGGTGTGTATCGATCGATCTGAAAAATGCATATTTCCACATTCCTATGAATCGGAGTTGGCACAGGTTTCTGAGATTTGCGTTTCAGAATCAAGTATGGGAGTTTACAGTTCTCCCGTTTGGCCTGTCGACAGCTCCGAGGGTTTTCACAAGAGTGGTCCTTGCGGTGACAGCGTTTCTCAGAAAAGAGAACGTGGCGCTACACACCTACATAGATGACTGGCTGCTCAAGGCAGACTCGGCAGCCAGGTTGAACGTGGATACTGCTCTGACTCTGAAGTTACTTTCAGATCTACGCTGCATAGTCAACGAGGAGAAATCCGAGTTGATGCCCACTCAACGTTTGGTTTATTTGGGGATGCGATTCGACCTCGAGGAGGGCAGGGTTTACCCGTCAGAGCCCAGAGTGGTGTCTCTGTTAGCCATCCTCAAGAGTTGTTGAGTGGGAAACCACATTCAGGCGAGGCGGTTCCTTCAGATGCTGGGCATGATGGTCTCCATGGAGCAGGTTATCTCGTACGCTGCTCTAATGTGAAGGCCTATCCAGTTGTATCTGATGTCTCTGTGGAAACAGAGAACAGAACCCCTGTCAAAACTGGTGCCAGTTTTGGAGCCGATAATATCGCATCTTCTATGGTGGAAACAGCGTCAGAATCTCCTATATGGGGTTTCGCTGCACCTACCCCACCCCCAGCTGTCCGTCTACACAGATGCATCGCTGGAAGGGTGGGGTGCCTGCCTGGGAGAACACCAGGTCTCGGGCACATGGACTCTCCCGGAGAGTCAGCTGCATATCAATCTGTTGGAAATGATGGCAGTGGAACTGGCGTTGGAAGGGTTCCTTCCGATGATCAGGGGCAAGGTGATATTGATACGGTCGGACAATTCGACAGTAGTATCATATATAAATCGCCAAGGCGGGACCAGGTCGCCCACTCTGTGTATCAGGGTGTGGCACTTGATTCAATGGTGCAGGAATTACTCGGTTGTTTTGAAAGCAGCTCATATTCCTGGCCGATTGAACATTCTGGCGGATGCTTTGTCTCGCAGACAGAGAATCCTGCCAACAGGATGGTCCCTCAACCCTCTAGTTCTGCGACGGATCTTCGAGCATTGGGGCAAACCCAACGTGGACTTGTTCGCCACAAAGGAAAATGCTCAAATCATGACATATGTCTCGCCGATTCCAGATCCAAATGCTGTCGATACAGACGCTCTGGCGATAAGCTGGAGAGGGATGCACACTTACGCGTACCCACCCACCATTCTTCTACCGAAGGTATTGGTGAAGGTCAGGGAGGAACCGTGTCTGGTCCTGCTAATAGCGCCGTATTGGCCGAGCAGGGCGTGGTTCACGGATCTTCTAGATCTGCTGGTTGAAAATCCTGTGCAGTTGCCCGAGATTCCGAACATAATCTCCCAGGCCAAGGGACGCTTCCTACACGAGCGTCCCGAAATGTTAAAATTGACTGCGTGGATGTTATCAAACAACGTTCCATGTCGGAAGGCTTTTCTCGACAGGCTGCTGATTTCATCGCGGCTGCGAGAGGGAGGTCAACCTTCAAGTCATATAACAACAAGGTTAACAGATTTGCAGACTGGTGTGAAGAAAAGGGTATTGATACTTTTCAATCCACTATCAGCAAATAGCAGACTTTCTCTGTGAGCTGTTCTTTTGAGGACTAGTTCCCGTCACAGTTGCTGGATACAAGTCAGCTTTGGCATCAGTTATCCCTTGTCTAGCCAACAGGGATAGTCCAGAGGTGGCCCAGTTAAATGTGATGTTGAAGGGAATGAGCAATCTCCGACCGAGACAACCGGTAGTCATTCCAGCCTGGAGTTTATCTTTAGTGCTTAATGTACTGGCCAAGCACCCTTTCGAACCGTTGCGTTCGGCTAGTCTAAAGCATTTGACTCTAAAGGCGGTCTTTCTATTGGCAGCTTCCTCAGCTAGAAGGCGCAGTGAGATCCATGCGCTTTCGGCAGAGAGGAACCGATTTATTGTTTCTGGAGAAGGTCTGCGTCTTCTGCCAAGAGCAGAGGTTATGTCAAAGAACCAATCTTTGAGATATCCCGGCAAACTGATCATTATACCGAAGTTAACTAGGTTTGATCGTGATGCCAGTGTCTGGTGCCCGGTCCGTGCTTTGACTAAGTACAAGAAACGGACTGACTCGTTACGGTCGAACGATAGACATCTGTGGATCTGCCATAAAAAGTCCTATGGCGCCGCATCCATGGATACTATCTCTCGTTGGGTGGTCGAATGCATTCAGACTACTCACGAGATGGCGACTGGGCACCAGGTGCAAGGCGTAAGGGCACACAATGTCAGAGGAATAGCCGCCTCGACCACCCTTTACAATGGTGTTCCGTTATAGGACATCATGGCCGTTGCACAATGGCACTGTGAGTCCTCATTCACGGATTACTATATGAGGGATGTGTCAGACTGAGCCAATCCACTCGCTTTAGCTGTTTTGAAACGATAGTTAGTGACCACTCTGCTTTTCACCCTTTTCTCACTTTGGTAAGAAAAGAACCTAAAGCAGGCATGGTCAGGCGAGAGGATGTCAACCAGATTGTGTCACTGATGGCCGAACCGGTGAATGGTTGGAGGCGGTACGTCTGAAGTCCAATTATCATAAGGTAATTCAATAAGTGAGAGTTTTTTGTATTATGTATATGTATCATGTTCATTCATCTTATATATTCATGCTCATTCCCAGGCTAATACATGGAATATGCAGGGAGTAGTTAACCCTCTTGGCATATTTGTGTTTTCAGGCGAGATACATGTTCGTTAGTTCTCTCCCTTTTCTTAGGAGGAAAAAGGGGGGGGGGGGGGGCTGTGACGCGAATGTGATTCGGTTCCGTGAACTTGACGGTCCTTTTAGGTCTCCGTTAGTCAAGTTTGAAGTCTAAAATCTTTCTCCAAGGGGCAAAATTAGCATTTATGGCTTGCCCCTTCCCACCAGGTTACTGATCAAATCTGGTCTATATCAGAAGTAACAGAATGGTGAGTATTGATCGAAGGAGAATGCAGGAAATGTCAATTTCCCTTTCTCCGAGATCTAACAATACTCACCATTCTGTTACGGACCCAGCCTCCCAGCCCCACGGAGGCAAGCCATAGTTTTCTCTTGTTTGGTGGCTATGCAAACAATATGAGCTCTATGGTAAACGGGTACTCGGCAGTTGGGAGCCGAGTACCTGGTTCCCAGGAGTCGGTAAAGCTTTCTAAGTCTATAATCCTAGAGCCGCTGTCAGGGCCAGCTGTATATCAGAAGTAACAGAATGGTGAGTATTGTTAGATCTCGGAGAAAGGGAAATTGACACTTCATGCATTCTTAACCCTTTAGCACTCATATCAGCCAAAAACGGCCTCTACAGTGATCTAGAGAAATGTCCATTTGCAGACCAAGAGAAGACTTGTCGCGACATTTTATGGCAAAACTAATAAATGTGTAGCCTTTCCCACTTGGAAGTCTTAGAATCTCAAGTTCCATACATGTACATGTAAGCTGTTGAATCCATGTACCTGTAAATTAAGACTGAATTTGCTAAAGTAACTCTTAGCCATCTGACTGTTGTGTTTTTGCAGACAAACATTCCATGGGTTATATCGCTGGACCTGGTAAATATTTGAAAGCAATTTGACTGAAAGTTGTTGTGGCTGGCTCACTAAGAAGTTTCTGTCAAATTGTTTCCAAAATATTCAGCAAGTCCGTGCATGTTTTTGCTCTTTGAATTTATTCTTTGGTGGATTGCAGCAGCGAGACAGTTAAGTCAATCCTGCCTGATCATGTTTGAAATTTTACATCTGGAATGCATGACTGACTCAATAACTGAGCCAGTTATTCCAGTGGTTTATTTACAAAATCATTCAAAAAAATGTCCTGGAAATACACATTCACTAAGCATAAATTTGAATGTTCATGCCTGTAGTTATAATATATTCAACCATCTCAACTTTAGGCGTTTCTTGTATTTTGTTTAGATGTTGTAAGCATTAAACTACAGTAATTTTTATTCGATTGTTTTTTAGCGGCCAGGGACCATTGATTCAGTCATGTCACAGAACAGTTTGCGTCCTCCTACTGGCAATACCATTCTATTGCCCAGGTATGCTCCTTTGACCATGTACTCATTTAAAGTACTTAAGCTATATCATTGCTTCAGAATTCAGATATGTACATACAGTTTTTATTCGAGTATGTATTGGACGCAGGCTAAATTTTGTCCCAAATTCTCCCCAAAAATCCTTATACTCATAGAATGGATGCATAGAGAAATTGAAATCTGTTCTCTAAAATGGTTAAAACTCATATAGAACCTACCACGAAAATTGAACGCAATGTCCATACGCATGCTTGCCGCCGTACCACTATATTTAATGTACGGCTCAAAAATATCATCGTGGAAGTGAAAATATCATGTATCTTTAATAAAGATCATTTATTACATTAAAATCAATGCTACTTTTGACATAAAATGTCGCCTTGAAAATATGGAAATCATGTGATATTAGGAACGCGGTCAGATCAGCAGTTGTGTTTACTAGAATTCTTCTAATATCTGCCATTCTCTATTTTCATTGGCTTGTGTGGGATAATTTATCCAATCAGAACGAGGGAAATAATATTTCTCTTCAGTAAAAATTAATAATGGAACAGTGTTTACTCTCGTGTTGCACATTAATTTTGTAATACCGACTAACATTAAATGATCCAAAACGGACTTCTTACATTGGTGAGCCGCTGACTGTTTTGCGATTGGAGGCGCCATGTTCTCGCGAGATCTTATACGCTAAGGGGAGTTTGTTATCAAATGGGTACAGATCAGACCTAAAGTACAATATTTAGTTCCTATCGCGCAATGATAATATATAGTATTCAGAGTTCTGAGTCCAGAATATTTTATCCGAGTACACGCTCTAATTAAAAACAATCTTTTGCATTTGGAAGCGAATCACATGATTTATATCTTTTCTGGACGCCATTTTATGTCAAATTCAGGATTAATTTTGAAGTAATAAATGATATTTATTAATGGATACGCAATGTTTAGGCGCTCCAATTTAATAATTTCATTTCCGCGCTGATGTTTTGAGGTATACATTAAACATAGTCGTAAGGCGGTGAGAATTCGTACCATTGAATTTCTTTTTTTTTACGAAAGTTGACAAAAAAATGTGCTCAAAGACTGTACTCGATTATAGGACGCACAACTTTCTTAGACCATGTAATATGACCAAAAAAACTGCGTCCTTTAGTCGAATTTTAACGGTAGTATTCTCCTAATAGAGGAATCCAGCTTTAATAGCTATGCCTCACCCATCTTTAGCTAAACTCCACCCACACTTTGCCTGTGTTCGAATCGATCAATCCCTGAACTACCTGACTATCAATTTTCAGAAACCTATACAGGTAAGCTGTTGAATATTTTGAAACAAATTTTACTGAGTGCTGTTGCTGCCTATGGCAGCCACAGCACCAAGTCAAATTAGTTTCAAAATATTCAACAGGATGTTATTAAATACTAAAGACATACAATTCGTACAATAACACTTAATCCATCATCAATTAAGCGTTCATGACAAACTTATCTACGTCATTCATGGTGCAATTGATTATGACATCTTCCTACACGTCACATACATGTAGTTGATTATGACATTTGATTGACTGAGAAACTGGAATCCTCCATTTGTGTGTAGCTAAATAAAGTAAAATTCACCATTTTGTAATAGAGGGATCAATTTCTAGCTATGTGCCTCTCACTTCTAGCTATGCCCCTCCAATTTCTAGCAATGCCCGTCCCACTTATAGCTAAGCTCTATCCATTCGTTGCACATGTTGGATCGATTTCTATACTGAATTCTAAATTTGCAGATTCCCAATTTCCAGCTACTATGCAGGTTACCTGTTGAATATTTTGAATTTACTTTCACCGGTCAAATTAGTTTCAAAATATTTAACAGAATGTTTAAATAATAAAGACACAATTCATACACTCGACAGACTATTCAATGTTTATGATGGACCTAGATACATCATTTAGTACACATTTTGATTGTAATGTTAGTCTGGATGTGAGATAATTTATTATGATGTCATTTACTTGAGTGACAGATGGGATGCATCCATTACCCTTATCCTGTAAAGAAGAAGATGTGTTCCTGCTTGCATCTATGTGTGCTTGTGTCTGCATCCCTGCATATGATTTTTGTCCAGAGATTAGATTTAATAGTTTCTTCTACAATAATCAAACTTGGTGTATAGATGCATCATAAACTAAAGTTATCATGTCTTAAAAGTAGGTCAATGTAACCTACTTTTCATAGATCGCTGAATATCATAGAAAATCCTTATTTAGCTGTATTTTCATTTTTTTTCCAGGAAAGGTCAAAAGAGTGTGTTGGATCCATTACTAGAACAAACTGTGGAATTACCGTCAGTTATTGATGAAAATATTCAAACAACAGAGATTCCTGGACAAGAAAATGATGTGATTGATCCAGCAGCTGCCATTGTGACTGAAAGGTCTGCAGATATATGCACACCTCCTCTAGAGGAGACTGGTGGAGATGCCACAGATGAGGTTTGTACAAAGATGTCATTATTACCTCTTTAATCATCACAGACCGTAAAACAACAAACCAATGCGTTCCACTCTAATGGATGGATCCGTCCTGTCAATCAAGTAGGCAGATGTCGCAATCAAAATGTAAAATTAATGTCATATCTAGCTCTTATCACGAACATTTAAAAGTCTGTCAAGTGTACGAATTGTATGTCATTGATGGATTTACTATTTAATAAACATTTTGTTGCATATTTTTGTAACTAATTTGACGGAGTGTATAGGATTCTGAGAAGTCAGGGTTCAAAGTATAATAATTTGATCCCAAGATGTGAGAAAGGATTAGCTACAAATGGGCGTGGCATATCTAGGAATGGGCAGGGAATAGCTAGAAATGTGCCGGACATAGTGAGAAATGAATCCCTCTATTAGTTTCAAAATATTCAACAGCTTGCATGTATAGTTTTCTGGAAATTGAGATTCAGAGAGCGCAATTGATCCCTGATCTCAACACGGGCAAAGTGTTGGTGGAGATTAGCTAGAGGTGGGTGGGACATAGCTAAAACTGGATTCCTCCAATGAGATCTGGAATTTTGAATATTTAATGGTTAATACAGTCAAGCATGCCCAGGAAACCAAATGTCATCTTTGACCAACTGATAGCGGTCCTTTGAATCACATTGTCAAAAACTCACCTGTTTTAAACAACCACTTGTGGTCCGAGACCCATGCTTAACTGTACTAAGAAACCACATGTGATTAAAACGCAAATTCAATGGTAGTTTAACCCTCTAGAATTCCAGTGTCTCAATTTCAGCTCCCAGTCAAATGAGTTTCATAGCATTCAACAGAATATTCCATACATCATTAAAAGTCCGTAATTTCTGAACTTTAAGGTTAACAGGTTAAGACAGTTTATATTGGTTGGCAAACAGGTATTAGCTGTTGTAATATCTATGAAATTAATATAAAGAATTATATACACATCCAGTGTGTTAATAATAGTGTTGTAACATTGGTTCATTATATTTAACTCTTTCACTGATAAATTCTCCATTTCTCATTTTCAACGCTACCATACAGGAAAACTGTTTAATATTTAGAAATTAATTTGACTGGAAGCCATTACTGCCTTAGGCAGCAATGGCTTCCAGTCAGAGTAATTTCAAAATATTCAACAGAATAAGTTTTATATCGTAAAGAATTTACTTTTTCATGGATTTGACAGTGAAAGGGTTAAATGTCAATATATGGCCACTCAGTAGCGCCGAAAAATACAGAGATTTGAGGCCTTAATTCAACACCATACCTCTATTATATATTTAGGGCATGCATGGTATCTATAGCTATGTCAGTGCATATGTACGTCACCAAAGTTGTGCTTTCATTGATGGTAATACACTCTGCAGTTGTCTTTTTCCCCACCAGGCTTGAGCAGTCAGTATATTGTCTGATGCCATCTAACTATCTAGACATATTTAATATTGATATTAAGGAAACTTCATCGACTCTCACAAATACGCTGGAGTAAGCGCAAACACTTATAATATATATTTAGAGTTATAAAAGTTTGTTGAGAGAGACAGAATCTATGTTAATTCTAATTATTAGTAATGCTGAAATAATACTAAAGGATGATTATATTACAGCAAAAGTGTTTAATAATTCCAAATGTTATATGCAAGTCAGAGCTAATATAAACATGAAACTGTTAGACTGCAAGATTATGTATCTTTCAGAAGGTTTTCACATTCATTGTGACATGACAGAAAAATCAATTCCACATAGGGTCATTCCATATAAGAAGGACCAAAATTTTTGAAATCCGTCAAGTCATAGTTTCAGATTTCCTTCAAACTTTGTCAGAGTAAGCATATGTATGTATTAACAAGAAATTCCAAGTATTATAGTGAAAGGTCAAATACTTTTTGAAAACTGGCCTATCCAATACCCCCTGCCTAAAATTGACAAAAATTTGTAACAAAATTTCTATGTTTGAGGCTTCATATCTCACCGACTACAGTGCTCACAATACTAGGTCTTTTTATTTTAACAGTCTGGTCACCATAGTTCGAGAAAATCACAAGCATTTTGTGCTGACCTGTTTTAGGCATGTATTAGGGGTCGTCAAAAATGCCAAAAAATGTGATTTTTCATATTTTAATCCAAATTTGGTGATGCCGTAAAATGTATTTGTATTTGGTTTACACAAATGATTTCTATCCTGTTAACTAGAGCTACTGCTACTTTAGTGATATTTATTACCTAATGGCAAGATATGCTCCGCAAAAATTTTGTGGGAGCCATACCCCCACCCCTGTTCACCAAAATGGGGTGACTTCATAACATCTTTTTTCAAAATAACCCCTTTCAATTTTTTTAATATTTTGGTGAATGTTATATATATGGTCAATGGTTACAGTGCCAAAAGGTTCACTCTTACATTTGTTTCCTTTTAGAGCTATGGCAAATACAAAATCTGATATTTTTTCAAAAACTTGTATGATATTCGATTTTGGGGGGTTAATAATTTTAAAAGTATACACTCTAGAAGTATGAAACAAGAGATGTAGTGCGTTTCCCTGCCTTATTAAAAGAAACAACCAGCATTTCCCTTTTACAAAATAGATAAACATGGATTTTAGAGATGTCAAAACCTTACTTTGTTAAAATTTGACATTTTTGTGGGTAAACTACAAGTCATTATTCAACAACATTTTCAATGGGAATAACATATTGCCTGGAGAATATTTAAAAAACAATTTGACTATAAGTTGTTGCTGACTTAGCCATCAATAATTTTCAGTCAAATCATTTTCAAAATATACACCAGGTACAGAGTTTGTCCTGTAAGCTGGTCGAGCTGCAACAGCTCATCACTCAGTCTTGAGTTATCCAGTGTTAATAAAGACTGAGAGATTTCATATCTAGAGAAAATAACTCAACCTTCAGAGCTTTGTATATAATTAGGTCAATTGCTGTAATAGACATAGGTAGTGAGGTGATATTGATTAGTCACATGGTCTCAGTTTTTCTCAGAGATCTGCATGCAAGTATTGCTATCAACAAGAGTTCAGTCAAGCATTTTAAGTGATCAAGATTAGGCAGCATGACCAGTGAAAGTGTTTAATAATTACTGCTTTGAAACATTGACATTGTTGCTCATACACAAATGTTTAGATATTTACTTTAGAAATTTAATAATTCACTATACATTTTAATGATAAATTAGGCCTTTTAATTTGAAAAGTGTAAACTTTGACTAGGACACGTTGCACAATGGCTGAATTACCAGAGACATTTTGTTCAGTTGGACGTCTCACTAATGATAAATGTCATAAGTTTACGGATAAATGCTCTGTAAATGATGTTGTACAATTGACGGCTACAGATAAAACACTTGTTGCAATGAGAAGCGGCCAGAGTGAGGATAGTTTAGAAACAGTGTGCTGTTGCCACAAGAAACACTATCTGCATATATTCCTGATGATGAAGCAGAACACTTCATGTTGTGATCCCCTAAAAGTTCACAAAAAGCTTATTAAAAAGGGACTAGTTAATATAGATCAAGAAATTGTGGCATTAATACAGTCGAAAACTAGAGAGAGAAAACAACCTGTCCAAAGGATTTGCCATCATTGTTTGCAGAAAATTAATAACCTGACAGATTGTAGTGACAGTGAACCGGAATCAATGGCCATAGCAGATACTTTGTACAGTAATGCTGAATGCCTCAACTCTAGTTTCTCAGCAGTTGGAGTTTCTCCCCTAAAGAGTGTCCATTCAGAAAGGAAAGTATCATATGGTAAACGAAAAATCAAACAAATGGCAGAAGCAACAACAAGTCACGTGGCATCCCACCTAGGTTTTCCACCTAATAAATTAGTTGCTGACACTTCACAAACTGAATGTACATGTGATTCTAAGTTAGATGTGGACTACTTGGTATCGAATATGAATGAAAAACTGTCTGTGTCATCACGAAATCAAAAGATACAAGTATTGACTATTACACCTAAATCATGGTCGATAGATAAAACTGTTCAGGTTTTTCAGGCATGTGGTGTTACGCGTTATATGGTGAAACAAGCCAGACAACTTGCACAGAATGATGGAATACTCGCTGATCGTGAAACCTTTAAAAGAAATAAGCTTGATCAGCATACACTAGATAGTGTTATTAACTACTACCAAGATGATACTGTATCTAGACTATTACCCGGGAAAAATGATTTTGTTACTATAAGAATTTGTGGTACCAAAGAACATAAGCAAAAACGGCTAATCCTGACAAATTTGAAGGAAGTACATGCTAATTTCAAAACAGAAACTGGACTTAAAATTGGTTTCTCTAAATTTGTTGAGTTAAGACCCAAATGGTGTGTAACTGTTTCTTCTAGCGGCAGCCACAATGTTTGTGTATGCGAAAAACACCAAAATGTAAAGTTTATGGTGGATGTTATCTCTGAAGACTATCATAACCTAATTGACAAATCTGTATGTGACAGTAGTTCTAGAAATTGCATGCTGCAACGATGTGAAAAGTGTCCAGGAACTGCATTTCTCAAAACTTACTTAGAGCAAGACCTTTACGAGCACATGGATGAGGATGACATCATTAAATTCAATGAATGGGTATCCACAGACCGAATTGAAATCATGCGCCGAGAAGTATCAGTTGAAGATTTTCTTTCTATATTATGTCAACGGATCCAAGAATTAACACCACATTCCTTCATAGCGAAATCTCAAAGTGAATTCTTGAAAGCGTGCAAACATGATTTAGATGACACTACTGCCATTGTTGTTCTCGACTTTGCTGAAAATTACAGCATTATTGTGCAAGATTGTGTACAGGGATTTTATTGGAACAATTCTCAAGTCACGATACATCCTTTGGCATTTTATGTTAAGGCTTATGGAAAGTTGAATGAAGAAAATGT
The DNA here is from genome assembly GCA_034401795.1 of Chaetoderma sp. LZ-2023a. NCBI lineage: Eukaryota > Metazoa > Mollusca > Caudofoveata > Chaetodermatida > Chaetodermatidae > Chaetoderma > Chaetoderma sp. LZ-2023a. The sequence goes on along the minus strand of CM067374.1, from coordinate 60,740,000 downwards.
ATGCTTCATCTCTGAGTGTCTGAAACACGAAACAAATACTGTGTACTGTTTTCAGGAGATTTTTACAAGATATTTGAAGGAAAAGTATCCCAATATTCATATAATTAAATACTTTAGTGATGGGTGTGCAGGACAATACAAGAACTTCAAAAAGGTGTTTGCGACGGTATCGGTGGCACAGTGAAGCGCTTAGCCGCAAGGGCTAGTCTGCAAACAGCGCTTATACGAAATGCTAGTGAATTGTATGAATTCAGCCAACAGAACATAAGCAAGATCAAGTTCTTCTTAGTTAGTAAAGATGAGATCCAGAGCCATCATACAATGTTGGAAGAGCGGTATCTCCTTGCCAAAACAGTGCAAGGAACCAGGTCATTCCATTCGTTTGTTCCAAATGACACTAACTCTATCACAGTAAAGCGTATTTCAACTGATGATGTTTCATACACTCGGTCATTTTCTAACACCCAACCTGGTATGTCATCAGAGATTCAGAATTTAAATATCCCTATGGAACTGTCTTTGAGTGACTATGTTGGTGCATTGTATGACAAAAATTGGTGGTTTGGCATAGTGTTAGAAATTAGTCTAGAAAATGAGGACTGTCTCATTTCGTTTATGAAGCCGCATGGACCAGCTCGATCCTTTAGTTGGCCAAGGCGCACAGACCAGTGCTGGGTTCCTTTTTGTGACATTCTAAGTAAGGTGTCAACACCATTGACAGCAACTGGCCGGCAGTACACCTTTCCACAAACTGATATCGACTTTATAAATGGACTATTTAAATAATTTGGAGGAGCGGTATATGCTGGATCATGTACCATATCATCAATTATTGCTGAGGTATGTAGTATTATGTACTATCTCTTAACACTTTTATATTATATCATGTGTATTAACCAATGCCTGTCTCAGTTTATTAAATAATTCCATGAAATGGGTGACATTTAGGCATACTTTAGTATGAGAGATTACACATATTGGCCTGGTCGCAGTGTGTCAAAATTGTCTATAAATGGCCATAGAAGTCCATGTAGCTGTACTAATATGACCATAATATACCATTCAATGTCCACCTATGATGAAAAAGTATCTAAAATGCTAAAGTGGAGATATTTTAAACTTTTTAAAACAAATTAGATTGTCGCGAAAAATGTCAAATTTTAACAGAGTCAGGTCTTTGGGTCTAGAAAATCGATGTTTATGTATTATATAACCAGGGAATGCTGATTGGTTCTTCTAATATAGCAGGAGAACTGGTTGTATCGCTTGTTTCATGCCTCTAGGCCCTATAATTTTAAAATTATTAACCCCAAAAAATGGAATATCGTACAAGTTTTACAAAAATATCACATTTCTAATATGCCATAGCTCCAAAAGGGAACAAATGTAAGAGTGCGAGTTTTAACCATGTAACTATTGACCATATATCTACCATTCACCAAAATAAAATAAAAATTCAAAGGGGTTATTTTGACTTAATAGGCGATGAAGTTGGCCCTCTTTTGTGAACAGGGGTGGTGCATTGGGCCCCCAAAATTTTTTGATGAGCAAACCTTGCTGTTAGTCAGTAAATACTACTAAGCTAATATTAGCTCTAGTGAACTGGGTAGAAATCATTTAGTTACAGCAACTATAATATACATTTTACTGTATCACCAAATTTTGTTGAAACAGGAAAATTAGCTGTTTTTAACGTTTTTGGTGACCCCTAAAACACACCCAAAACAAGTCAACACATATTGCTTGTTATTTTCCTCAAGTATGCTGACCAGAGCATTAGAATGAAAAGATCTAGTATTGTAAACAGTATATTGGATGAGATATGATGTCTCAAACATTGGATTTGTACTTGAAACTTTTGTCAATTTTAGCATAGGGGTCTTTGAGAGGGAATTTTTCAAAAAGTATTTCACATATCAGTTAAAAAATTGTCATGCTCAACTAAAACATCCATATGCTCACACTGAGAAAGTTTGAAGGAAATCCGTGACTATGAGTTGACGGGCATTGGTCCATCTTATACGGAATGACCCCATATTAACTTAAGATTTAGTTATCCAATGCTTCGTTAGACGGAGTTCAGGTTAATTATTTGTTTGCTAACCAGAAAAATGTACCTGTATTTTGCACAGTTTCAAGTGATATTGTTTGTCTCTATATCAAATACTGTATGTCTTGAGTGTCATGTGGAGAATCGTATTGTATGCAACTGTGTTTCTACATGCCCCTTTGTATGTGTGTGTGCATTCATGAGTTTGTTTCTGTGTGTGTGCGTGTGTGTGTGTGTGTGTGGGTGGGTGTGTGTGTGTGTGGGTGGGTGGGTGGATGGGTGGGTGGGTGGGTGGATGGGTGGGTGGGTGGGTGGGTGGATGGGTGGGTGGGTGGATGGATGGGTGGGTGGATGGGTGGATGGATGGGTGGGTGGGTGGGTGGGTGGGTGGGTGGATGGGTGGGTGGGTGGATGGGTGGGTGGGTGGGTGGGTGGGTGGGTGGATGGGTGGGTGGGTGGATGGGTGGGTGGGTAGAATGCATCAGCATTCTACTTCAGTATACTTACCTACTGGACCACTCTATGATATGTTTCCTAACATGTCTACCCTTCCAAAAAAATCCCAATTTAAACAACACATGTAAGGGACCCATACCTAGATGTGTCTGGAAACCCCCACGCCGGTCACACTGACAAGCTCCAAGTCCAGACCAGCCATTCCACAAAATATTTCCATGAAACGTGCAGTGTTTTGTTGTGCCTACTTAAAATTCCAGTTTTAGTGTTATTCAGGCTTATTTTCCCTGCAATTCATCAATGATGTCTGGCTCGGAGCTATCCCCGTCTGCAAAGGTGATATTGTTCCATAATTATGTTGTTTTGGACAAAAATATTACTGGATGTTTGTCAATCTGTTATAATTTTCAGATTGGTGGTTTTTAGCCATTTATTCGCAAGGACTCATTTGCTACTATCAAGACTCATTTGATCTAGCGAGTACTCGTCATTTCTGTGTCCGTAAATGACCAGGATTCATCATTCAAGATGGATGCTGGAGCAGAAATTGGTTTGTTTTGACAGCTGATTTGGGTAATTTTGTCATTCATCACGCTGTCTTTTGTGTTTTTATGACCCTACTTCATATTAATCGCTTTGGTTTGTATCTTTTGGGTTCTCCAGTGAGGCGAGTGCCTCAATATAACCGGGGAGTGAGCGAAACCTGTGGTAAATCAGTTTTTAGCGGCGGTAGGTGCTCTTGTGTTCGATGGTACGTATTTATTAGAGAAATTTGGTCAGATTTCTCAATTGCCTAGGCTCATATTGCATTGGTACATCACTTTGATGCGCTATGAATAAAATTTCTTGTGTTTATTTGAGTCTACTTCACAATAATCACGTTTTTTATGGACAGTAATAAAAAAAATTTGAAGTCTGGATTTTTTATTTTTTATTCATTGGACTGTCATTAAATGATTTTCACATGTAATCATGGAGCTTAATAAAACAATGAATTTTTGGAGGATCCTATATTATTGTTCATGCCCAAAAACCAGATAGCTATGCTTCTGGTGTGTTTATTTCATTCCATGCATCCCAGTATGGTAACGTTTTCTTGTTATTGAGGTGTGGTTAAGAAAACCTAATACTTTTTGAAAATCTTCCCCTTGTATTGTTCAGAAAAAGAAGAATTCATGGTGCAGTAATGGAAAGTGCAATAAATACTTGAGCTCAATCTTTGAGGGTCATGAGTGTGCTAAGTGTTCTGCATGTGACAAGGATCATAGGTGTGATGTGTGCCTAGCCTGGTCAGAATCGACATGGAAAGCCTTCCAGAGATCACGACATGACCAGTTAGGTAAAGCGTCAGTGTCTAAGAAAGACCTCGATGCAACGCTAGCCTCTGTTAGGGCTGAGATGGCTGGAACGGTTCATGATTCAGATGGCATCGACTGCAGTAGCTCCGCCATTGGTCCAGCAGGGGATGGACCCGTCGCTTGGCACCCGTCCGGCCATGGCGGGACCTAGTGGTATCCATAAAAGCAGCACCCATGAGGGTCCATTAGTGGTTGGCTCTGCTCCGCTAGTGCCCTGTACCGGTTCTTCCAAGGCGGAACACTACATGATCTGTGGCCAGGAGCAGGTTTCTCTCGTCCATGTTGTGGACTCCTCAGAGACAGGCCAGGTTATAGATCACAATCTATCAACTGAGGAGGAGGAACAACTACTGCAACGGATGGAGGTAGATGCCATCTGGCCTGAGGGGCCATATGGGTCCATCTTCATCCGAGCCAGTCCATGCTGGTTCAATGGGGTCCAGTGCTGGAACAAGCTTGGGTCAGTGACCAAGCCGCTTTTGCTATCATGGTGTCTGGTATTCCATCAGCACCGGTACCTGAGGGTTTTTGTTTCATGCCTGATTTGCAGAGTCCACTCTCTCTGCGGATGGCTGGATCAGAGCATTCGGCTCCCGGTAGTGATACTGGGTCTGGTGTGGGTCCAGACCAGATGGTTGCCAAGGAAGCCGTGACTTGGATGGCTGACATGAAGGGGTTGGATCCCATCCTTCTTCCATGTGGTCATTTGGCAACTGAGACTGAATGGATAGAGGCCACAGACTTCATAAGAAAGTCTTATGATTTTGGGCTGGGTCCAGGAGTCAGTTGTGCTCTCGGGCATTAGTGCTCAAGGACGCAAGCTGATGGAGATGCAGCAGTCGCATATATCATTTATTCCGTTGGATGTTAATACCACGGATATGGCGGTTATTGCTTCTTCAGCATTCATTAGGGGAAAACTGCCTAAGATCCCTAGGCAGGTCCGTAAGTGTATCCGGGTACCATTAGATGACTACCAGAGGCACATCTGCACCGCAGTTGTCGCTTGATGAGAGAGCAACTCTGGGTATAGAGTGTCCTCTGGGGAAGGATGGCAAACCGGTTAAGGCCCACACCTGCTGTCCATCCCCTACGAGTGTATCCTTACGAGGACGTCTCGTATGTGGAGGAAGCGACAAGAGCAGCAACAGCTTCACTCTCTCACTCTAATGCTTTCCTGCAGGGTGTTTTTGATGCAGGAAGGGATGGTAGTGCTGTGCTTAAGATGTGATTGAGACATTGATGGACAGTCAACGGCTAGCCCAGGACTGTCTGGCTCGGGCTACTGCATGCTGTTTGCGTTTGAGGCATCGTATGGTCCTTGACTATACGCAGCCAAATCGGGACATCGACCGTTCACTGCTTGGGGCAGACATGAGAAGTCCCAAGCTCTTTGGGGGTGAAGCGTGGAGCACCTTTGAAGGCATCGCAGACAGGTGTGAAAGGCTGCGCCAGGTTGACTTGGCTCTAAAACAGGTATACCCGAAGAAGGATGTTGGTAAACCCAAGGTTAAACAGCAATCTAAGGGTGTATTTGTGAGACCTGCTCCTGCCTCCCACCCCAATCTGTGGTATGCTCAGCAGGCTAATTCCTCTGGTCAGGGGAAGAAGCGTGCCTGGGGTAAAGTGGGATTCCAGTCTCATTTGGTGCCATCCAAGGATGCCAAGGTTGATGGCTATGAAAGAGGGGGTGGCAGCGGTTCCGGGCCCAGCCAGTGTGGTGGCCGGGATGGAGCTGCTGGCTCAGCCAAGAGAGGCCATGGAGCCGGTAAGGGGTCTTACTAGGCCTGATGGCCTTTCGTTTCAAACTGCTCAAGTGTTTCCGGGAACAGTGGGTCATGTAGCATTGATGTCCAACGGTCCTGTCTTAGAAAATGTCGAATGGACAGCGTATCAACTTCTTCAACAGCTCCAGTTATGAGGCAGGCTGCAGTTGTTTTCACATCAATGGGCAGACGTGGTACGAGATTCTGTGGTTATTCATTGGATAACCTATGGGTATTCTCCGGAATGGTCCCAAAGCAGGCTGCTTCCACATCTTGCTATGGATCCCATTTGGACTCCAGTACCAATAGTGTCTCAGCTTTTAGTTATTCAAGAGGAGATAAATGCGCTTTGCGAAAAAGGCTCTGTGCAGTCAGTGCAAAATCAGCACAGCTCAGGCTTTTATTCGATCATGTTCCTGGTAGCCAAACACACCAGTGGGTGGAGACCAGTGCTAAACCTGAAGCCATTGAATCAATTTGTCCAGTCTCCAAAATTCAAAATGGAAACAACAAGGACTGTAATGGCGGGGTGTCAATAGACCTGAAAGATGCCTACTTCCACTTTCCAATAAAAGAGGAGTTTTGCAAATATCTACGGTTTGCATTCCAGGGCCGCATATGACAATTCAAAGTCTTGCCTTTCAGTCTCACCACCGCTGCTCAGGTCTTCATGCGAGTGGTTCTTGCTATGACAACGCAACTCTGCAAGAGGAGCGTGGCTCTTAATACGTACATAGACAATTGGTTGATCAAGGCCAACGATTCCTGTGTACTTCAAGACAGCCTTCGAGTAGTAACAAACATGCTCAGCTCTCTGGGATGGATGATCAATTTCGAAAAGTCAGATCTTGTTCCATCTCAGAAATTTGTATACCTGGGCATGTTCTTCGATCTTCAGTCAGGCATGGTTTATCCATCCGAAAGCCAGGTGGACTCCATGATGACATTGTTGAAGACGCTGAAAAAGAGCCAATGGATTCCAGCGAGGATATTCCTGAAATTACTGGGCTTAATGGTGTCAATGGAGTATGTCTTACCTTACTCAGCGTTAATGCAGAGACCACGCCAATTGTACCTGATGTCCATGTGGTCTCAGAGGAGGGACAGCCTTTTCAAGCAGATTCAGTTATTGGAGCCTTTCTGTCATCACCTTCCATGGTGGCTCAATTGACAGAATCTCTTGCTAGGAGTTCTGTTGTCTCATTAAGTGACGATTTTCACAGATGCATCACAGGAGGGGTGGTGGGGCTTGTCTGGAATATCAGACAGGGTCAGGGGTGTGGAATCGGTTGAATGTTTTGAAACATAGCAATATTCTGGAGATGTTGGCAGTGCAGTTTGCACTGGAGCATTTTCTGGATCAGGTCAAGAATAAGATAGTTCTGATCAGATCTGACAATTCAACAGCGGTGTGTTTTCTGAACTGCCAGGGCGGGACATGGTCACTAGAATTGTGCATGATTACTTAGAAGTTCCTGTGTTGGTGCAAGGAGAGGAAAATCATCTTGAGAGCAGCACACATTCTGGGAAGGTTGAACATCCTGGTGGACTCATTGAGTCGTCGATAGGTTTGTCGAGCAACGGAATGGCAGCTGAACCTTCCAGTAGCCGAGAAACTGTTCAGTCATAGGGGAAAACCCAACATAGATTTGTTCGCAACAAAAGAGAACACAAAGATGGTTACATACGTGTCTCCGATTCCAGATCCACAAGCCTTCGCAGTGGATGCATTGGCATTGAGTTGGGAAGGGATGTATGCATACGCCTACCCTCCAACAATCCTGATTCCAAATGTTCTGCAGAAAATCAAACAGGAGGAATGCCAAGTGCCACTTATCACTCCAGACTGGCCGAGGCGATCATGGTATTCGGATCTGCTGGACATTCTGGTCTGCAGACTGGTTCTCCTTCCGCAGTTACTGAATCTGATCTTCCAGAACAGAGGACGTCATTACCGCGAGCATCCAGAAATGTTCCAATTGACTGCATGACAGTTATCTCGGAACGTTCAGTTAAGGATTTTCTGAGCAGGCAGCGAAATTCATCGCCTCTGCCTGAAGGGGATCAACTTCTGTGACTTATAATTAGAGAATCAATAGATTCGCAGAATGGTGCTCGGATTGAAATACAGATCCCTTTCGAGCCTCTGTTCAAATAGTAGCAGACTTTCTCTGTGAGATATTCCACTCATGCGGTTTAGCTCCATCAACTTTGACAGCATACAAGTCAGCCTTAGCGGCTGTCATTCCTAGCCTATCTGCTGGGGTGAAGAGAATTGCTTGCTTAATAAGATGATTAGAGGAATGGGGAATGAGCGGCCAAGACAATCATTAGCACTCCCACCTTGGAATTTTTCCCTTGCCTTACAGGTGTTGGGAGCTCATCCTTATGAACCAATCAGAAGTATTGATTTGAAGCTTCTCACATCGAAGACAGTGTTCTTGGTTGCTGCTGCTTCTGCTAGACGTAGGAGTGAGATTCATGTCTTGTCAGCAGAGCATGACCGCTTTGTAATTACTGGAGAAGGTCTGGGTTTATTACCTATATGCGGTTGTGCGACCAGTGGTATCACCCAGGTCAAAACTTTGATCCAATTCTAGTATTCTCTAGTTATTGTCAGTCTTCTCCCTTGTGGAGTTAATCAGTTCTCATTGAGGGGGAAATAGGCTCTTGGGCCTGGCCTCAAACCCCCCCCCCCCCCCTACAAGCTTTATTTGTCTATCAAATTCCAGTATGTAACTATATTGAAGTAGAATCTATAATGCTTCCGCATTGGTTTCTAGGAAATAGTATACTTACCTACTGGACCACGACCCAGCCTCGATCACCCCTCGTGGTTGGGTCAGCTGCACGTTAGCTATTTCGCTAATATTTTGAGAATGCCTGATCTGGAATCAGAGCTGGTCAGTGTGACTGGCGTGGGAGTTTCCAGACACATCTAGGTACGGGTCCCTGACGTGTGTTGTTTAAATTGGGATTCATTTGGAAGGGTAGACATGTTAGGAAACATATCATAGAGTGGTCCAGTAGGTAAGTATACTATCTCGTAGAAACCAATGCGGAAGCATTATAGATTCAGCATGTTGGCATATGTGTGTGTCTGTGTCAAACAATGATTCATTATAATTCCTTATTTGTTACAATCAATGTTTTTGCAGGTTGTTGTAGATTACGATGACCCAGCCACAGAGCAGGCTATTGCCAACATTCTTGGAAATAGTGGAGAGCCAGGTATCTGTAATGAAGCACCATACAAGGGCGTTCTCAAGATATCCCATAATACACCGGTAGATGGTGGCCCTTGTGCAGATGATGTAGATGATGATTTGCAAGATGACATCATTGAAAATGATCTGAAATCACATGGTATGGATTAACTAAATATTGTCACATTTTCTCACTTTATAATTAGATGTCTCAGAATTAGGTAGGACAGCGTAAGACCAGGTAAAGCTTTCAGTAAAATTGTTTGATTGAGTTCGAGCATGGAATTAGTAGATAATGTCATATGTCATCTCCATCATATAGAATGAATGTGTTTAATGTAATCAACCTATTTGTGTTCTGAGTGAATAGTCATTGTTACAGGTATTGCGCTCCTGTTATCTGGTCTGTTAATCAATGGTCATAATAAGCAGATGGGGTGTGTACACGTTTGTGTGTGTGTGTGTGTGTGTGTGTGTGTGTGTGTGTGCGTGCATGCGTGTGTGTGCACACGTGCATGCGTACGTACGTGAAACAACCTTCATATTCTTGATTAGTAATGGACCTTTCCTGTTTTATCTATGCCCCGCCCATCTCTAACTAAGCTCCACCCACACCTCACTCATGTTGTGATCGATCGATCCCTCAACTCCCTGACTCAATTTCCACAAAACTATACAGATTAAAGCTGTTAAATATTTTGAAACTAATTTGACTGGCTGCTGTTGCTATCATTGGCAGTAACAGCACCCAGTAAATTGGTTTCAAAATATTCAACAGAATGTTTATTAAATGGTGAAGACATACAATTCATGCAATGAGTCAGACTATTAAGCATCAAGGACGGACTAAATCGAGTCATTCATGCCATAATTAATTGTGACATCATCCTACATGTCACTAGTTGATTATGGCGCCATATGACATCAGATGATGGCTGGATAAACTGGAAAGATCCATTGTTATTGTGTTCCTAGAAGCATTATATTCTACCCATCTTGTTTCACAGTTCAGTGGAATAATGCACTGTTGGTAGGTCTTATAAAAAGGCTAACACCTATCCATCATACAAGAGCCACATCTATAGCATAGTGTATAGTATTTGTATTGTCATAGCGCTCTTCTATTACGAGTTGGCTGTGTCTAGATTAATTGTATCTACGTCAGCCACAGGATAATTTTGGTTGTTATTTTCAGGAGATAAGAACAGGAATAAATCTCAGGTTTTAGAGTGTAATTCTCTTGCATAGTGTCATGCGTATGTAGCATGATACAGTATATATTATATACATGTATTGTAGCCTAATTGGTGCTATATTTATGTAAACCTTCCCTCTGGCTAATAAAAAGGAGGCATGGCTAAATCTTCGGCTAATGATTAAAATTATATTACTATAAATAATTTTCTAATATGATCGCCGGCATGTATTTGTGAAGAAAATCTTAACATCAATATTCTTGTAAAGTTTGAGTAATATAGTTTTGTTCCAACCAAGTGAACCCTTTCAGCTCTGAAGTCCCATGCTTAAAGCATTCGCATAGATATTTATACTACTGCATATTCTGATCAGATACATGGATACTAATGCCTGAATTTCATTGATAAATAGTGAAATTTACATCACAACTTTATTACATATATTGCGGCGATGTTCACATAATATTTCAATAGCTTTAGTAGAAAGATAATTTAATATGAACATATCGATGACACATTTTTAAGGCTAAATATAGGGGTTCTTTGAGATGAGATGCCCTTGTTTTAAGAACAACCCTCATTTACCGTCAAAAGCTTAGAAAATGAAGTGCATTAAATGACCGTCTGTATTTAGTCATGCCTTTTAAACATTTAACCCTCAAATTTTTTCAAGAAAATTTCAATTCTGTGGAAGAAAATGTCCTTTGCAGATCAAGAGTTCCAGACTATTAAAAAAAATTTACCAGTGAAATGACTGGCTCGGTTATCGAGTCAGTCATTCCAGTGGTAAATTTTCAAAAATAGTCTTCTTGGTCTGCAAATGGCCATTTCTCAAGACCTGCAGAATCGTTTTTTGGCTGATATGAGCACTTGTTAACGGGTTAATGTCCCATGCTGTATGCATTATAGACAGATGTCACTGTATTCATACATTGTGTTGAAACTACTGTTCTTCAGATTACAAGGTACAGATGTCCCGTATGCCTGTGTCGATGGCCCACGCTACTGGTGTTAGTCTCACCGATGACCTGCTTCCCAATAGGCCAACTTCACCAAAGATGGCCAGACCAGCAACCACGTCCAAGTTGAGAGTCTCTTCAAGTCTGGTAGATCAGTAAGTAATGTACTATTTAATTACAGATTCTCTGTTGTTGAATCTAACAAGACGATACACTAGTTGTGACTTAGTAGTGGTGTCAGAAATCTAAATAATTTATCCCTTAATGGTCAAATCGGCCTCTGCAGTCATCTTAAGGAATTTCAATTTGCACTCCAAGAAAACTATTTTTGAAAACTTAACACAGGAATTCCTAGCGCGATAAACGAGCCAGTCATTCCAGTGGTAAATTTTCAAAAATATTCTGCAAATGGACAGTCAATAAGGAGATATTTTAATTTTTTTTTAAACCAAATTTGACCACTAAAAGGTTAACAGATTGACAAAAAACTGACTTACAAGCTACGCTAGTTGCAAGTCAGAACTAAAGATTAACATTATATTTGATATTACCACAACACATATCTGAGAAATCAATTGAAAGATTGATACAGTGTAATAAATGTTTCTTTATCCATGTAGATGTTTGTGGATTTGTAATCTATGAGTATATTTTCAGTTTTCTAATAATAAATTAACCACTCTGATGTCAATATTTTAAATTTTCAAATTTCGTGGTCGTGATCTTGTCCATCAAAATTGTTGAAAAATGTATACCAGTTTCTTTGCTATTGACACAGTAAAAGATATAATATTGACAACAGAGTGGTAAGGGTTAATAGAATTTACTTTTTTCAAATTCAATTAAGTCAATTAAATAATTTACATTTTTGCATTTATCCCCTTTATTCTGAAATTATACTATACCAAATTCATGTAAATTGTCGAATATTTTGAATTAATTGATTGCTGTCATTAATCTTTTTAAAAAATTGAAAATAGTTTATTCTATCTTGTTGATAGAACCAAAACAATTAAGTAAATACATAATTTATCTTTAGTTCTGCGTTGAAACTTTCCCCGCCGCTAAAGCCACCAACACCTCCAAGGCTTGTTCCTCTGGATCGCAGTTACAGCATGGATGTGAGGGGTGGAGCTGATCCACTACACCACAGCTATTCACATCCACTACAAGATACAGACTGTGGACACCCAGTCAGTGCAGGACAGGAACTGTGTTATTTGTGCCACCAACGAGCGAGACGTAACATTCCAATGCCTTTCACTGAGGAGCGTAAGTGGCGTCAGGAAGAGGAGGATAAGCTATTACAGCAGTATCAGACAATGAAGGATACTGAGGAAGTGATGACAGAACAGGTAAGCTTATGTTAGCTATGAGTAATGTATAAACTCATGATGCATGTCTTCGCAAGCCAATTTTAACCCTTTAACCCTCATATCAGCCAAACCGGCTTCTGCAGTGGTTTGAGAAGTGTCCATTTGCAGACCAAGAGAAAACTATTTTTGAAAATTTACCACTGGAATGACTGGCTCGGTTATCGAGCCAGTCATTCCAGTGGTAAATTTTCAAAAATAGTTTTCTCTTGGTCTGCAAATGGACATTTTCCATGAAAAAGGTGAACTTTTCTTTGAAGAAATTTAAGGGTTAAAGAGTTAAAGATAATATTTGGCTTCTACTTCTCTTTGTCAAAAAACGAGAAATATTATTTTGAGGGTCAATGCTTTCACTGTCGCAGTAAATGGAAATAAAATGTTTGTTTCCGCACCATAGCTAACAAAACCTAAAACAACCGTGTACAATATGGCTTCCCCTTGGACATCGGATGCAGCATATTATGATTACTATTACTATAGAAGAGTTGTTGTTTCTGCATAATAATCCAAGTCCGATTTTGCTAATATTTAGTGAATCATGTCCCGCCTCACAGGGACACACACCCTACCCAGATGGTGACACCTGTTTGTATTGTAACAGTTATAGGGGTCAAAATAGCATAGCTAATCATCAAAGTTATCATTATATATAAAAAAAAGTATGGTGTACATTTTAGAAGCAATATTGCTGTCGTGGACAATGGGCAGCTTAGCCATCAAGAACTTTCAATCAAATTGGGTTAAAAATATTACGCATATCCATAGATAAACTCCATAAAAATGTAGTCTGCACAAATTCAACAGGCAGGCAGTTAGAATCAGTGGTGACAATGGGTGACCCCCTCCTCCCCCTGCCTTAAGCAGCCACCATCTTGTGGCCATCGACAGCACCTTCATATGACAAATTAGTTAAATCATATCTGCTTTAGCCATTTAGCACTCATAACAGCAAAAAACAGCTGTGCTGATCTTGAGAAATGTCCATTTGCAGACCAAGATAAGACTATTTTTGACAATTTATCACTGGAATGACTGGCTCAAGTGATAAATTGTCAAAAATAGTCTTCTCTTGGTCTGCAAATGGACATTTTCTATGAGAAAATTGAAATTTTCTTGAATAAATTTGAGTGTTAACAAAAAGTGTAGACGGCTATAGGCAGATTTTACATTATTCTCATTTGCTATCAATCAATCACGAGCAGGAGTTATGTCACCTGCTATACATGATTATTCATGCGCAATCTTTATTTGAACATTGTATTACAAGTTGACCATTTCATGGTCAAACCCGCCAAAAACAACATTTCCGGTGATCTTGAAGAATGTCTATCTGTAAGCCAAGGGAAGACAATTTAGGAAAAATCGTCACTGAAATACCTGGCTTGATTGATTGAGCCAGTCATTTCAGTGGTAAATTTTAAAAAATTGTCTTGTTGGCCTGCAAATGAACATTCACGAAGAGGAACCTTTATTTTATTTTTTATCATTAAAGGGTTAATGACGTTCACATGATAAATGATTTTGTCTTTATTTTAGGATCGTTTACTAGGCAAGCGTCATGACCTACAGAAGATTGCTGCATTTAACTTAGGTGTAGCTGAAGCCACCTGTCACAAGAAAACAGCCAGAGACACAGAATTTCATGTAAGAACCACAGACCTGTCTGGACACTTAACCCTTTCACCGACAAATCCCTGAAAAAGTATATTCTTTACGATATAAAACTTAATCTGTGGAATATCTTGATATTAATTTGACTGAAAGCCATTGCTGCCTAAGGAAGCAAAGGCTTCCAGTCAAATTAATTTCAAAATATTCCACAGTTTTCTTGTATGGTGGTCTAGCTAGAAGTAGAGTAATTATATACTGACTAGTCACTATGTAGGTCTCTCTTGGGTCCTGTTTAGGACAGTGTAGGGACTGATGGTGAACTATTATATTGCTGTTGCTAATTGTGCAATGTAATGGAAGCAATGTCACCAGCAATAACATGATTTTCTCTTTATAAATGTCCTGTATGTAATAAAAATGGTACAAGATTTTGCCCATTGCATAGCATTTCACAGAGAAACACTCGTGCCTGGATAAACACTATTATTTTGTATTAAATCTCACAGAAATCTCTAAGTCAAGTCATAGTGTTTCAGTGAATGACCTCTACACTATACTGCTATCTTTATTTGCTCTTTCACAGATGCTCAAATGTAGGGGAAATAATTTATTCATTATTTGAACTACCTTTTGTAGTTTTTATGAGAAATTGTTCAGAGTAATCCCCCTTGTCACAATTTAGATAGATTTCTTCCCCTTGATTTTGATCATGGAGGAGTTGCCTCCCTTAAACTAATAATGTTAGGGAATAAATTGATTTGGTAGAAAGAAAACAGGTGTACATTTTGAGATGAATATTGTTGAAAGTTGCCGCTGTTATTGTCAGCAATAGCTAAAAATCTCAAAAGAAATGCCCATTACGATAGTAAACAGATTATCACTTATCAAAAAAACTATGCAAATGACACAAAAAAACTCAATATCGAACTCTGTCTGTATTGTACTGGGCCCTATCATATTTACATAAAAATACATAGCAGTGAGCTAGGAATTAAGAAGAATTTTGTCAAACCAATTAATACAAATATATTATAGAACTATATACATGTATATTTGTTTTTCAGCGGTCTTATGTTTTCCACCGGCGAGCCTTAACACCTCCGTCTATATATAAGCAAGATGAGTACTTCAGAGAACTCGGCAAACAGGTATATAATAAAATCTATGTGTTGCCTACTTATTTGCTCTCATTTAAACCTTATAAATGGACCTTTCCAGTTTTAGCTACACCCCACCCATCTTTACCTAAGCTCCACCCACACCTCAATGATGTTGGGATCGATCGCTCCCCGAATGCCCTGACTATCAATTTCCAGAAAACTATACAGGTAAGCTGTTACATATTTTGAAAGTAATTTAACTGGGTGCTGTTGCTGCCAATGGCAACAACAGCACCCAGTCAAATTACTTTCAAAATATTCAACAGTATGTTTATTAAATAGTAAAGCCATACAATTCACACAACCTGACAGACTATTAAGTGTTTAAGACAGACTAAATCGAGTCATTCATGATGTAATGATTATGTGTCATCCTACACGTCACTTAGTTGATATGACATCATATGATGATGGATAAACTAGAAACGCCCATTCCTACATGATTACTGGTGTGCATGTTGGTCACAATGTTGTATGGCATATGGTGGTTCTTTAACAGCAACAGCATTCAGCAATATTTTTTCAAAAATGTACAATGGCAGTAAAAACGATTTACTTTATTCATCCATCCAACCATCTGTCCATTCATCCATATGTTTTTCAAGATTAAGTATATATAAGCTTTGACCATTACATTTTAGAATTTGTTTTAGGTGCGTAAATGGCAATTATTTTGCACTGACCCCACCATTGATACATTTGCAATCATGTTCTACAGATCTACTAGCCAGTGTTCTAATCACAACCCCATATGTATCACATGACAATTTGTTTGGGAATGGTTTTGAGTTATAAGCGATGTTTAAATGTTACTGTTTGTTCTAAAACTTGTTGATGATTTTTGTTAAAGGTGTAATATATTAGGACTATTAGTGTCTGCCAGAATAGAGATGGTTCTTTTTTTTTATTCTAAAGGTTGACCAGCGAGAAAATTACAAGCAGAAAAAGAAGACTGATAAACAATTCTTAGAGAGGCTTGAACAAGTTCAGCTGGCTGAAGAGTAAGTGTCACTACATTGTAAATTCCTTTGAATTGCAGAGATTTCACCTGTTATTATCAAACCTTGAATAATCCTTCTGGAGAGATCACTAAAATGATCCAGATTGATTTTTGCTCCCCTGTAATGACCAACCGGTAACTGATCGATTTCCAGAACTGATCACCTAACATTGCAATCTTGCTATTGACAATGTATATTTGACCTTAAATAGGGTAGATTTGGATTGTTTTGTGTAAGCTCTTATTCAGCGTGTAATACATGAATAGCATTAACATATATTTTACCGACACTGTTAGTAGAAAACGGGAGATCAAAATATTGTTCTCGTGAAGTTCGAGGTGAAATCCAACTCAATCACTCATCTCGATCTCTGAGGCCTAGGATTATTACAGGAATACTCTGCTTACTGTATACTAGATATTCATATATAGAGGACGCTGCCAAATAAAGATCTATGTTTTAACCCTTTGATGGTCAAGCCATGGGAAACTGACCTTGGCAGTGGTCCTGAAGAATGTCCATTTACAGGCCAAGAGAATATTATTGTTTTTATTTACCAGTGAAATAACTGGCTTGAAGACTCAGACTCAGTCAGGCCAGTGGAAACTTTTCCAAAATAGTCTTGGCCTGTAAATGGGCATTTACTTAGGAAAGATCCAATCTTCAGCATTAAAGGCCTAATAGTTAGTCTGTAAGCAAACACAGTTTTAATAGATATTTATACAATATAGTTACAATCAAAATCCATCTCCCACGTATAAAATGTGTGAGCATACAGTAAAAAATAAGCAAGCAAATTTGAAAACATGCAAAATGGGAATTCGGATTTTAACTTTTCCAATATCGGCAATCGATAAGCCACCTGTCTATATGTCACTCCATTTACGGTTAGCACAGCCCTGCATAGGAATCACTAGTAAACAAGGCAGATCAAAAACGATGTCACCGAAATTACCTTTAGTACTGTATATCCCCGTATATAGGCTGCACATTTTTGCTCAATTTACATGCTCTAAAAAGTTGGTGCGCACTATATACAAGGATAAAATTTAGTCACGTTTTTTCCACTGAATTTTGAAATTTTTTTGATACCACGAATATTGAAGAAAATTTCCCGGTACAAATTATTGCCACCATACCGCTATCTATAATGTATACCTCGAAAACATCATCGCAGGACTGAAATTATTAAATTAGACAGCCTAAGTATTGCGTACCCATTAATAAAGATCATTTATTACATCAAAATTAATCCTAAATCTAGCATAAAATGTGGCGAAAATATATAAATCACATGGTATTAGAAATACGCTAAGATTAAATCTTTATCACTGGCTGGCTCACCGACATAAGAAGCGATCTGCCTCATTTTAATTCTTGGGAGTTCAAACAATTTTTCTCATACATCTCATTCCGTTTGGGATCATTTTATGTTGGTCACTTACACTAGAATATAACCAGTCGTATGTGGTTTATTTTCTTGTTAGATTTAGAAATCAAATGCCAATAATTCATAAATTTAGCCAGATATTCGTCTATTGCTCGGTGCACGCTAACAATGTCAATGATAGTTTTAATATTATAAACTTGTTACGTAACTATAAACAGCATATTATCGACCAAAAAACTGGGGAGAATTGATCAGGACCGATTTTGAGCTATTCCGCAGTGAGTGCTATCATGCCGGTAAGTAAGATTTAATCTGAAATATTTTATTAAAAGAATACATGTGTAGGCAAATGACATACCCATGATTAACAATTTTTTTTAATAGATTGATTGATAAAGGACAAACTGGATTGTATAATAACAAAATATTCAAAGCGCATTGGTTATTTTGTTACCAGTTTTTTATCTTACTGCCCCTTATATACGAAAACAAGGATTTTCTAAGTCGATTTCGGTTCAATTTGGGGTGCAGTCTGTACACGATAGCGGCCTATCCATGGGGGAATACGGTACACGTAATATTTGTAATCGGTTCTAGTACAATTTTACATGCTGAATATGCTCGTACATGTTTATTATCCGTCACACTATCTCCTCCCATACCGTTCGAGTGGAATTCAACCAAATTTGGTATGTGGGTTGCCCAACTGATTCCGCTTTGCAAGAAGATATTTACATTTGAGTCAGCCGCTATGGCGGGGTTGGGATGGTGGTGTGTGGGGGGAGGAGGGGGTTGTCAAAAGGTCAAATCACATGTAACGCAACTCCTCTGAAACCGTTAGACAGAGCTCAACCAAATTTGATATGTGAGTTACCTATATGATTGTGGAGTGCAAGAGGCCATTTACATTAGGCTCCATGTGGTAGCGGTCAAAAGGTCAAATTTTAACCCGCGGAAATTGATTTTAATGCATCTCCTCAGAAACCATTGAACAGAATTCAACCAAATTTGGTATGTGAGTTAGCCTTATCAATGTGGAGTACATGGGTACATTTACATTTGGCCCCACCTCCCAGGGGTGGGGGATGCGAGTCAAAGGGTCAAGAAACTAATTATAATGCAACTCCTCCAAAACTGTTTGACCGAATACAACCAAATTTGGTATGTAAGTTATCCATATCAATGTGGAGTGGATGAGCACATTTACATTTAGCCCCGCTCCCAGGGGTTGGGGGATGGGGTCAAAAGGTCATGAAATTGATTGTAATGCAACTCCTCTGACGCTGTTGGATGAAATTCAACCAAATTTGTTATGTGAGTTACCCATATGATTGTGGAGTGCTAAAGGATATTTACATTTGGCTCTTTCCCCAGGGTGGGTTGTGGGGGTGGGTAAAAATTTCAAAGTGGTGAACATGGGAATTTGCGATGACGCGTCATCGACCGATCAATCTAATTTTTTATTAATCAGACTGATTTCCTCTAAATTGTTTATCAGTGAGGTCCTGAAAAATCCTGCAAATGTTGGCGATGTTCATTGAAATTATGGTGAAAGGGGGATAAATGCCATCTTATAAGAATCACCTGAGTAAATAAATTAGCGCGATTATGTCCCATACAGCTGATACATTTTGAGTTAGGAATCGATCAGCGCATTAGTGGCAGGCTGTCAGATAATGAACAAAAGTTGTTATTAAGTTAGAACATTTTGAGCGAATTGGTGTACATTTTATGAAATATCGACACATGTGTGATTTATTTGTACTAAGTTATACTAGTCATGTCATGCACACTTTAAATGGTAATACATTTCTCCATTCTATGAAAGCTGTCATTATTTAATTTTTAACCAATCAGAAACAACCTTGGCTGTGTGCCCTAATGCGTCATTACGACTCAATCTATTTCGAAAGTGTTGTGTAGATGCACCCATATACGTAGTGTTGAATTTTTGTAAACTAATATAACTGGAGTCCAATTAGTTTCAAAATGGTCAACAAGATAAATTATTACATCATGAATACTTTGTTGTCTCTGACCAGAAATAGCATCACAAACTACAAATTATTGTGATATAAATAAAGGAGCACATCTGAAAGTGAATAGAGGGATCTATTTCTAGCTATGCCCCGCCCGTTTCTAGCTAAGCTCCACCCACATTATACGTGTGTTGGAATCAATTTATATACTTTGAGCCATGAATAAATTACCAGAATCCTAATATCAAGGATATATACAGGTAAGCTGTTGAGTATTTTAAAACTAAATTGACTGGGGGCGTTTGCTGCCTATGGCAGACGCAGCTCCCAGTCAAACTACTTTTCTAAATATCCAACAGAATGTTGATTAAATTGTAAATCCATCAAAGAGATACAATTCTTACATTTAATAGACTTTTCGAGCCTCATGACAGAGTTATAATATGCCATTATCATTATGATGTCAGCCAACATGTGGCATAATTGATTATGCCATTGTATACACAAGTTACTGATTGAATCCCTCCATTGATAATTATAAGTCTGTGTCATATACTATCAGTCAAATACTATAATTGAAATAAGTTGAGCATTCTTTTACCATGGTAACTAGTGCTCATTTTGTGAATGATGTTGAAATTTGCTGTTGTCCATGTCCCTATCTGAAATTCGAAGATGTTGCTCATTAAATGTCTATTTTCAAGCCAAGAAAGGGCTATTTTTGAGAATTTACCAATGCAATGACTGGCGTGATTATTCTTTTCTGTTGGCCTGCAAATGAACATTTCCCAAGACCTCTGCAGAGACCAGTTTTGGCCAGCTTGACCATTAAGGGGTTAACTGACCTCATGTCGTTCATGATCAGTTTCTAATGCATCTAGGACATCACTTATACAGACAAGTTTGAGTGTATATCTATTATGTACCATTTACACTAAAAGTAAAGAAGAGTACAATGAGGGCTTAGTGATGATAATGAAGGTGACTTTGATGTTTTATTTTCTATCTACGTACAGTTTAGCGGCCCAGCGTGAGCAGTATCTGAGAGACAAGACCAATCAACAAGATCTCTACAAGAAAGCCTTGGATGCACAGGTAGAATCTTCTGCATGAACTCGCATACCTTTAAAAAATAATACAGCACTTTCTGTCAAAATACTAAGTACACTAGCTAGATGCTTCACAGCCCTACCTCACGCTTGTATTAACCCTTTAACCCTCAAATTTGCTCCAAAAAATTTCAATTTTCTCATAGAAGATATCCATTTGTAGACCAAGAGAAGACTATTTTTGAAAATATTCCACTGGAATGACTGGCTCGGTTATCGAGCCAATCATTCCAATGATAAATTTTCAAAAATAGTCTTCTCTTGGTCTGCAAATGGACATTTCTCAAGATCACTGCGGAAGCCGTTTTTGGCTGATATGAGTGTTAAAAGATTAATAAGCAATAATGAATCGATCATCAGTGTTAGGTAGTTAGTACAGTTTTGAACACGATGTAACAAATATTCTGATGAACATTTTGGATTTAATTTGATCTGACGCTATTGCTGTCCAAAATAGTCAACAGAATGTTTTATTTTGTTTTGGAAACATTAAGTTATTTCTGAGCTGAACTGCAATACAATTTACACCATATTCACCTAGCTGCAGTACTGTATCTCCATACGCTTACGACGTTACATCTACCTCGTAAGCGGAATAGCAATATACATTCACCATGCACTCGTTGTTGTGAAACGAATTAATTTTGCCCAGCATCTATCAGATAAATATTGGTTATCAAACACTTTCTGATATACCTTTTTCAATTCTAAAATTTAAAAATTTCTATCACACAGAGCCACTCAGAATTTGATGTCAAATTAATGGGCTCAGCTCAACCTATTTATTCTCACAGTTTGATTCAAATTAATTATCACTTCTATGTTTGGTTGATAACTTGTCTTGTATAGTAAGGACAAAATGTATTTTTACAAACTTTCATAAACATTGCTAGACATTTATAGGTAGAGCGAGTCATGAGTGGAATTTTTTCATCATAATATCGCTTGGTGCATGTGATGAGAATAGTTAATCTGATGTTTAGTGGTTCATTATTGCCTGAAATACTGCACTACACTGCACTGCACCTCACTGAATGTTTTCCCATGGCACTAACATCTGTGTGTAAATTGTAACATTAATTTATCCATAATTTTTTTTTTGTAGTTTTGTCATCACTGTTTGTCATTAAACCTTTTGCGTCCCGTTAAATAGAGAAACATTTACACCCAGCACGCTATGCCCTGACTCCATGCCATATGAGGTTAGTCTGTTGTCTGTAAAGAGTTGGATTTTTCAAAGAAAGTCCCTTTCTGCACATGAATACAACTGATAATTTGACATGCAGCTCATGGGGTGTAAGCACGTGGGATGAATTCATGGCAGTACACTCGACAGCACATATTTTCAATACTATTCAGCACAATTTACCAATTTTCCTGGAGAAAATATGTGAGCATTGTTACTTCAACAGGCATCTCATATCTCATGCGAATGTTTCTATATTTAATGGGACATGAGAACTTTAAACATTTCTCAGAGAGCCTCCAGTTGCTGGCGGTGGATATTTCTGAAGTGACCACTCAGGAGTGACTACTGACTTTGTTACAGAGCCAGTCATTCTATTTGTTCCTGTTTACCTAGCCTGACACTTAGCCTATATACTATGTAGTGTAAAAACTTGACAGCTTCATCATATAGTTAGCAGTTGATCACAATCAATTTGTATTACTAACCCTTTAATCATCAAATTCTTTCCAAAAAATTGAAATCTAAAAAATGTCCATTTGCAGCCATGAGAGTATTTTTGAAAATTTATTGCTAGGATGACTGGCTCAGTTATCGAGCTAGTCATTCCAGTGGTAAATTTTCAAAAATAATCCTGCTCTGCAAATAGATGTTTTTCAATTCCGCTAAAGAAGATGTTTTTGGCTGCCTTGGGTGTTAACGGGTTAAAAGAATTTCTGTATAAATATAGATAGTTCGTAAAGACTAGTAAGGAAAGATATATTGCAACATTGTAAATATGAATTTTATTTGTTCAAATTTAATAACTAATAAACTTTATGGTTGTCAAGTTTTTACATTAGACCTTTAGTTTTTACACTTTACTCTAGAACTATATAATCTATTTCATCCTATGTAATGATTTTTACATGCTTTGGCCATGATAATGCTGAATATCTTGAGAAATTAATTTGTCTAAAAGTTGTTGCTGCTTATGTCATCAACAACATTCAGCTGAATTGTTTTCAAAATATTCATAAGATTTCGTGTCTGCTTTCAATGAATCCACATTTGTGGTAATTAAGGATGAAATTGGTTACATGAAGTAGCACTACTTTAACAATACCTCTTGTTTTTGCTTGCACCTTGCATGTCTAATCTGTAGATTGCAATCCGGGATATTCTGCGTAATCCGGATGGCATTTTATGCACTCCTAAACCTCGCTTGTTGCCGAGAATATACTCAAACTCTCAGTTTGTTGGTCTTCTATCTGTTCCAAGCACGAAAGTGATCATGCCATTTACTGACATGAAGGAAGAGCGCACGAATGAACAATACAACAAGAAGGTAAAAATCAGTAATGTTGTCATAACTTCACAATTTTTTATCCTCACTCAGTCTGTCCAATAGAGCATTTACAACACTTACTTTCCACTCTATAATACAATAAATTTATATCATTCTTCACCAGTGAATGGACCTTCAAGTTATTTCAACTTTTCTAAGGCTGAACTCTTAGGCCCCTGGTCACCAACCTTTATATATAGCACTATTACTGCACCTATATCAATGCTGGGTGCATTTGTATATAATGTTGCCGTGTAATTTCAGCAAAGGAGCTTTGTCACTCCAGGTTAAGTGTTTAGTTGGGCTGACCATGCAGCACACATCAAGTTTTGTTTTTGCTTCTTCTGCATGCCTATGAATGTAGTCAAGCTTCATATACATACATGTATAAAATAATTACTGGACCATTATCAATATCACTATCCATCCATGTCATTGTCCAATGTAATGTTACATATATGGCCAACTCATTTTGTAAAAAAAATGTTAAATGTCATCAAAAAGTTACAACAGAATAATATTATAATTGTGGATTGTCAATTTAGTACCCATGCGCATAATATGTCATCCTGTATTGCTTACGCATGTACGTTAAGCTCTTTTTCCAGTATGGAGGGAGGCCTGGCTTGGTGCAAAAACATATCATTCTTTTTTGGGCCCTCTGATTAACTTTAGAAAAGTAATTTTCAGAAAGGTTTTTAAAACACATTTGATGTAATAATCTGCATTAACTTTCACATTCCAATCAATGAATTTAAGCCCTTATTGGCAAAATTTGGTCCAAAATCCCATATATTTGCTTAATATTGAATGCCCATTTTCAGGGCAACAGAAGACTATTTTTTTTTATTAACCACTGGAATGACTGGTTCAGTTACCAACTGAGTCAGTCATTCCAGTGGTTAAATAAAAACAATTGTCTTCTTGGCCTGCATTCTTGGCCTGAAAATGATCATTCCTCAAGATCACTGCAGAGGCCAGATTTGGCCGGCTTCATCACGAAAGGGTTACGCACTGTTTTCATAATAACTAACTTTTTCCCATTCCATGAATCATGGCAGTAAATAATCAACAGACTTCAACTTATCCACATCATGTTCATGAGAAACCCCTTCTCCTATAGCTTCCACCTAGCCCTGTCTGTGATCATATAATTCTAGAGTGTAAGGTAGTGGAGCGCGTAGACAAGGTAAGAAAGGTAGGGTGGAGCCGGAATAGGTTTGGGCCTGAGAGTTGACTAATACAGGGTAGTTCATGGCATGCCAAGATGGTCTTGCTGGGGAATGTTTATTGGTTTCAGGTTAATATGGTAATGTATTATGTGTAAAAGTAATGTTTGAGTAGGGTTGTGTAGTTCAATGTAGGGTATGCAAGAATGGGTTGTGTAAAGTAAGGCAATGCAGCATAGAGGTTATAATATGGTGGGTAATTAACCTCGCCCCTTATGGGGATGAGAATCTTTTATTCAGGTCGGTGTATTCATTTGCCTGCCTGTCTGTCTCACTGTCTCTGCCAGAAAATATATTTCAAAAAGTACTGATCTGACTTGGCTCAAAATGTAGCAGATCAAAGTCTGCTTCAATCAACTAGGATTTCGACATGATCTAAATCAAAAAGCCTTCATCCAGTTCCAGATCAAATCCTGGATCTATGGATATTTTGGAAACTACTGCTCTGATTTGGTTCACAGGAAATGCTGTGACAATTTACTAGGATTTCAGTGTTTGGTATGTTCCATCAAGAAAATTCAAGAATCTGATGTTTAAATTTTTTTAATAGAACAAAAACTGGAGGCTGAGTTTCTGCAATCCCTGATTGCTTTTGCTTGGATTTTAAATCTTTAAAGAATGTTATCATTTGGGTTGAAACTAAGCACATTGCAAAAATAAAAGAATCTTTTTTTAAATCTGCATTACAATGTAAATTTTATTCTGAATGTCCATCCAAAATGCACACAGATAAATTAGGTCCACACCATGTAAGACCCTGTAAAAATATGGAGATTTCTAAACTTCACAGCATATAGCAAAACAGCATTTTTATTGAAATTGAATAAACCTTTGATTGCTGTGCAGAAAAATGTCTGCCTAAGACTTTGCTGCATCTTGAGGCTACATTCTCTAGATCAAGTGATGCTCAGCTGTTTAAGTCTTAGGGTCTTTAGCTTACATGCTCTAAATCATTTGCTGATGCTCAGCTGCCTAAAGACATTTTAAACATACATGTTCTCGACACACTTTAGCTGACTTCCTATTTGTGCACACCACACATTATATAGCATCTGCATATCTATGCTTTGCCATCCTCCGCTTCGTTTAACCCTTTAACTCTCAAGCTGGCCAAAAACTGCTTCTACAATGGTCTTGAGAAATGTCCATTTGCATATCACGGGAAAACTATTTTTGATAATTTACTGCATCAATAACTCTAGTGATAAATTTTTTTAACTAATCTTGGTCCACAAATGGTTATTTTCTATGAAAAAAATTAACTTACCTGAACAAATATGAAGGTTAATGGGTAAATATTAATTGGTTTTTTTTGCACACCACACATTATATAGCGTCTGCACATCTTAGATTAAGCATCATCCTCTCCAACTAACCATTTAACCCTTGAATTCGGTCAAGAAAATGTCATCTCATAGAGAATGTGCATTTGCAGACCAGGAAAAGGGTATTTTTTAATATTTACCACTGGAATGACTGGCTCTGTTAGTCTAGTGGTAAATCTTTAAAAATACTCTTCTCTTGATATGCAAATGGACATTTCTCAAGACCACTGCAGAAACCCTTTTTGGCCGGCTTGAGCGCTAAACGGTTTAAAGACTCCACAATAATATATATAACTCTACTAAACAGTGTACCTGACATGTCTCCATCAGCTGCTTTTATCTAGTCTCCTATTCCTTCTTTATATACAAATTATCTTACAATACTTGTCGTAATTGCTTGATAGAAACTCCCTGAATAACGAATGCCACCAGATATCTTACAAAACTTAGCACTGGAATGACTGGCTCACTTGCTGGGCTGACAGAATTAAGCTCCACAGTTTCTTTGAAGGTGACCATGTTTGACCATTAACTCTTTAAGTCATCCAAAAATTGCTTCTACAATGATCTTGAGAAATATCAATATGCAGGCCAAGACGTTATTTTTGTAAATTTACAACCGGAATGAATTGCTCAATAACTGAATCAGTTATTCCATTTGTAAAATTTCAAGAATAGTTTTCTTGGACTGCAAGCAGACGCTGATATTTTGCTTTTCTTGACCAGCCTTTGGGAATAGAGGGTTAACTGTATTGAGCGGATATGAGACTAATAGCCTACTATATGGAATTGAAATACTTAGTGCTTGACCATGTTTAACCCTCTTACGCCCAAAATACAGAATTCAAAACCTCATTTACAATTTGACTGTCTGACTGCTGCAAGCCACCAGATAATAATTTTAATGGGCAATACCTCCGGACCTGTGAATAATTTGAGAACAATCTGACTGAAAGTTGTTGGTGGCTTAGCCACCAACAACTTTCAGTCAAATTGTTTTCGAAATATTTGGCATATCTAGAGTTAAACCACATTGAAAATGTAGTCTGTGGATAGTAAGCAGGCAGTGAATTAATGTTCTGTTGAATATTTTAAAACTAATTCTGTGAGCTGTTGCCGCCTATAAAGTTCCTGTCAAATTAGTTTTAAAATATTCAACAGCTTACCTGTATAGTTATCTTGAAATTGAGATTGTGAGACTTCAGGCTTGAAAGGGTTAACTAACTTGCTGAATGAAAAGAAAGAATAATCTGAATGGTAAGTTTGCCAGCCTGGCAGATTAGTTCTTACTGTAATAATTTTCTTGTTAAATAGCTGTTATTGTTATCAAATAATAACTACTAAATAAAGTACTTTCAACTGGCAAATGTAGTAGTGCAACTTCTTGTGATTATGCCAAGAATTCCATAATCAGCTTTGCAACTAAATACAGAAGTAATCTGTCATATACAAAAAGTGTTCTTGCGTCAGTTGTATAGGTTCTGGACAGAAAGAGTGTTGTAGAAGTGGTGGTCAGGTAAACACTAACATTTAAGCCAGTATTTGCTCTTTATTTTGCAAGCTAATGAGAATTTTCAATATTCTCTCTTTTACTGTGCCAATTAATCAAAGAAACTTGTGTACATTTTTAAACAATTTGGTGGACGATGTTGCTGTCCACGAAGGCAACACCTACCAAATTTCCAAAATGAACACCAGTTCATCATTTAGCATGATTTGAAAATTTTAAACATATCAGAGCGGTAAGCATTAATAAATTCCATGTAGGTGTCGATCATTTGCATTGTATTTCCATCGTTTTGCTAACTAATATTTTTCTAAAAAAATAAGGATCTCGAACAAGATTCTATTTAATATCCCTATTAACAAAAGAGTTGAATCTAGTAGTATCATAATGAAAGCTCCGTGTAGTTCTTTGTAGAATGATGACATGTTCGACGCTCATTTTCTCCTACATGTCCTTTACAGTATAAGCATTCAAACATATTTTCAAATTTACTACCAGTCAATCTTCCACGTTTTTTATCGAGTAGTTAACACTGATGAGTAGTGTCTTGGAATTATTATCAAATTTTGTAGTGTGCGATATCTATGCCATAGTTTATAAAGAATAAGGTATTGCAAGCACCAAGTACTGTAATTCTATGTCTAGCAGTCTGTTCTCTAAGAACACAGCTTTTGATCATATAAGTATGTCTGAAATTTTTATATGCCATTAAGCACTACAAAATGAAATTAGTGTTTCATCAAACAGTATTTATTTACTATAGAACATGTGTTATCATTAAATTCTGGTCTTATAATAAAGTGTAAAACATAGTAAATTGAATTACACTTGAGTTATTAACACATATAAGCTGACAGAGCATAGAGCAGCATCAGAATGGAGAATTCCAGTTTCTCAGTCAATCACATGACATCATTAATCAACTACGTGATTTGTATGCTGACGTCAATCAATTACATCCTGAATGACAGAGCTAAGTTCGATATGAACGCATAATTGATGATGGACTAAGCATTGTTGTAGGATTTAGTATGTCTACTATTTAATAAACATGTTGAATATTGTGAATCTAATTTGACTGGGTGCTGCCATTAAGGCAGCAACAGCATCAAGTCAAATTAGTAAATGTTCTACTGACCTGTAATAATTAACCTTTTGTCTGTAGTGTGGCAAATGCTAATAATCCCTTTAGACGTCACTTAATCCAAGGGAGATTTTGTGGGCCAACTTTGCGAAAGGTATCTATTAATCGAGCACAACTTTCATAATCAGATGATTACAGGTTTATATTTAGTTAACATTTTTCTAAGCATGTTTAGAGTAAACGCGTATAAACAGACCAATGTCTGTATAGAAGTGGCAAAGGAACCTTTTATTATCCATCGGGAATAGTTTATCTCAAAATAATAAGCTTTTTCTACAAGATAGTCTTCTATAATTACCTAAACAAGAGCAATCAGAGACAGATGCGTGCACACAAATGCATGTACGCACACCCTCACGCAATCCCTCATTCACTCAGTCATTCATTTTTCCTCCAGTACAATGACTATATAAGGCTACTAGGTTTTGTTTCGCTTCGTTAATTGCCATACGCCAGGGCATAATTTATCTGGTATCGCATCTCAATTTGCTACACATGTTTAAGCAGTTGCTGTACATTCTGCATCATGCAGAGTTTTTATGCGATTGCAATCTAGCATTGATTTTCTTATGTTCTATCATTAACCCTTTCAATGACTAATCCCTGAAAAAGTAAATTCTTTACAATGTATAGTATATTCTGTTGAATATTTTGAGATTAATATGACTGGAAGCCATTGCTGCCTAGGGCAGCAATGGCTTCCAGTCAAATTAATTTCAAAATATTCAACAGCTTTCCTGTTTATTTGCTCTGAGATTGAGATACAGAGAATTTATCAGTGAAAGAGTTAATTGCTATACATTTTTGCAGACAACTATGCAATTTATAATTCGCATAGCAATTCAAAATTATGCCCTGTACGCCGTCAGCTCGCACGATACCAAGGCAAAAAAAAGGAAATATGTTGTCGCTTGCATTTAATGACATGGATCATGATGTTGGTTTTCATTATTCTCTCTTTTACTGTGCCAATTAAGCAAAGAAACTTGTGTACATTTTTAAACAATTTGGTGGACGATGTTGCTGTCCACGAAGGCAACACCTACCAAATTTCCAAAATGAACACCAGTTCATCATTTAACATGATTTGAAAATTTTAAACATATCAGAGCGGTAAGCATTAATAAATTCCATGTAGGTGTCGATCATTTGCATTGTATTTCCATCGTTTTGCTAACTAATATTTTTCTTAAAAAATAAGGATCTCGAACAAGATTCTATTTAATATCCCTATTAACAAAAGAGTTGAATCTAGTAGTATCATAATGAAAGCTCCATGTAGTTCTTTGTAGAATGATGACATGTTCGACGCTCATTTTCTCCTACATGTCCTTTACAGTACCAGCATTCAAACATATTTTCAAATTTACTACCAGTCAATCTTCCACGTTTTTTATCGAGTAGTTAAGACTGATGAGTAGTGTCTTGGAATTATTATCAAATTTTGTAGTGTGCGATATCTATGCCATAGTTTATAAAGAATAAGGTATTGCAAGCACCAAGTACTGTAATTCTATGTCTAGCAGTCTGTTCTCTAAGAACACAGCTTTTGATCATATAAGTATGTCTGAAATTTGTATATGCCATTAAGCACTACAAAATGAAATTAGTGTTTCATCAAACAGTATTTATTTACTATAGAACATGTGTTATCATTAAATTCTGGTCTTATAATAAAGTGTAAAACATAGTAAATTGAATTACACTTGAGTTATTAACACATATAAGCTGACAGAGCATAGAGCAGCATCAGAATGGAGAATTCCAGTTTCTCAGTCAATCACATGACATCATTAATCAACTACGTGATTTGTATGCTGACGTCAATCAATTACATCATGAATGACAGAGCTAAGTTCGATATGAACGCATAATTGATGATGGACTAAGCATTGTTGTAGGATTTAGTATGTCTACTATTTAATAAACATGTTGTTGAATATTTTGAATCTAATTTGACTGGGTGCTGCCATTAAGGCAGCAACAGCATCAAGTCAAATTAGTTTCAAAATATTCAGAGTTTACCTGTATAGTTTTCTAGAAATTGAGATTTAGAGTGCAGGGATCAATCGATCCCAACACGGGCAGTGTTGGTGGAGCTTAGCTAGAGATGGGCGGGGCATAGTTATGGCTGGATTCCTCCATTATTTTCAGAATCTTCAACAGAATAGATCATGATCAAAATGACTTGGCCTATCACGAAAATTGAAGTCTGAACTTGTCCTTAATGAATATATAATTTAACAAACATTTTTTTGTATATTTTGAAACTAATTTGAGTGGGAGCTGTTTGGCAGCAAAAGTTACCTTGCAATTTAGATTCTGAGAGTCCAGGCTTGAAAGTTTCAAATCAATTCCAACTGGTCAAACGTGGGTGGAACCTAGCTAGAAATGGGCGAGGCATAGGATGGCTCGACATAGCAATCCAACCGGCGTGCGGTGTGCAGATAAATGCTAGTTTTCAATGTTCGTTTAATTTATCAAGTGCTTATCAGATTTCAATAAAACTTTACAGATTTGTTCTATACCATCACTGCATCCAGTCTACATCATAATTAAAATAATTTTCAAATTTTTTCCAGACTTTTTACAAGGTTTGGACTTTTATATTTCACAAAGAATTGGAAGAATGTTAGAGTTTTTGAATGTACATTTAATTCATCAAGGGATAATCCGATCTCGATAAAACTTTACAGATTTTGTTGTCTACATTATAGATATTGCATCCAGTATGCATCATAGGCGAAGTAATTGTGAAGCCCATAGGAAAGCTGAGGATCTCGACAGTGATTCAAATGATGGGTGGCATTTACCAAAAATTAGATGTTTTTCAATGGACATTTAATTCATTAAGGACGTATCCAATCTTAATAAAAACTACAGATTTGATCTATACCATCGTTGCATCTAGTCGCTCTCGTACTTGAAAAGATTTTCAAATTTTGTCCATATTTTTATGGGTTTTGGATTTGTTATAGATTTGTTCTATGCCATCATTGCATCCAGACTCCATCATAAATCATTAAAAAAATTATTTTCAAATTGTTTACATATTTTGATGTGGATTGGAGTATTTCAGTAGACATTTGATTCATCAAGGGGATATACTATTTTAAGAAATCCTTTTCTCGCGACACTACCAGACATGACGTGTGATTTACAGAAAAATTAAAAGGCTTAACACGTTGGACGCGGTCTATCTAGTTTATTATCTGTTTCGCCGCTACAAGCGACTGAACAATAATTTCAATGAGCAAAAACTCCTGACTTGCTGAATATTTTGAAAACAATTTGACAGAAAGTTGTTGGTGGCAAAACCTCAGCAGTCAGACAGTTAATCACGCTAAAAATACATTTCCCTCTCACATAGCAGGAATTCTCTCCCCTGGCACATGTGAGCAGTAAAACATTAATTTGTACATGCATATTCTGTATAAAATGCCATAGAATTTCAATGCTGCGGTATATATCGAATGCGTATACTTGGTATTCATATATTTTCATTTATATTTTCATTTCTGTTACCAGCTTAAATTTAAACCTCTGCCACTACCAGCGTGCGTATCTGATGCTGAAATCTTTGGAAAGAATGATATGAGTAACGTTAAAATGGACGACCGCAGACGAAGAGCCCGTGACTTGTTCCGAGACCAACAGGAGCTGGTGGCGGCGCAGAGGCGTGCTGCAATCTTGCGACATGTTGCTGAACAGAAAGAGGAGGAGGATGTTTTAAAACATAATAAACGAGAGTAAGGATCAGTATTACTGCTAGATCACCGAAATTAAATTTACAATTGTTCTACTGACCTGTAATAATTAACCTTTTGTCTGTAGTGTGGCAAATGCTAATAATCCCTTTAGACGTCACTTAATCCAAGGGAGATTTTGTGGGCCAACTTTGCGAAAGGTATCTATTAATCGAGCACAACTTTCATAATCAGATGATTACAGGTTTATATTTAGTTAACATTTTTCTAAGCATGTTTAGAGTAAACGCGTATAAACAGACCAATGTCTGTATAGAAGTGGCAAAGGAACCTTTTATTATCCATCGGGAATAGTTTATCTCAAAATAATAAGCTTTTTCTACAAGATAGTCTTCTATAATTACCTAAACAAGAGCAATCAGAGACAGATGCGTGCACACAAATGCATGTACGCACACCCTCACGCAATCCCTCATTCACTCAGTCATTCATTTTTCCTCCAGTACAATGACTATATAGGGCTACTAGGTTTTGTTTCGCTTCGTTAATTGCCATACGCCAGGGCATAATTTATCTGGTATCGCATCTCAATTTGCTACACATGTTTAAGCAGTTGCTGTACATTCTGCATCATGCAGAGTTTTTATGCGATTGCAATCTAGCATTGATTTTCTTATGATCTATCATTAACCCTTTCAATGACTAATCCCTGAAAAAGTAAATTCTTTACAATGTATAGTATATTCTGTTGAATATTTTGAGATTAATATGACTGGAAGCCATTGCTGCCTAGGGCAGCAATGGCTTCCAGTCAAATTAATTTCAAAATATTCAACAGCTTTCCTGTTTATTTGCTCTGAGATTGAGATACAGAGAATTTATCAGTGAAAGAGTTAATTGCTATACATTTTTGCAGACAACTATGCAATTTATAATTCGCATAGCAATTCAAAATTATGCCCTGTACGCCGTCAGCTCGCACGATACCAAGGCAAAAAAAAGGAAATATGTTGTCGCTTGCATTTAATGACATGGATCATGATGTTGGTTTCCAAGTTAGGAATTGTTGGATAGCAAATCCGCTGATGATCTCTGTATGAAAAATAAGATAAGCACATGTGTTTGTACACACGTGCACAAGTCATAATTTGTAAGCATTTGAGGACTACTGGCCCATGTAAGATAAACATGAAATGATCACCTTTCGTAAATTCAGTCCTATGATTTTTAGCTTGATTGTACGAAGTAAAACAAGCTATTGTGATACCCTGCGCATCGTCTGGCAGTGACGGCCAATTTGCATTTAGCTCAACTTATCAGTTCATATCTCAAGTTTGGTTAATCATACTGGACCCAAACTTGAACACATGCTTCAATATAATGACATGGATTCACACAATGACCATAAGGTCAAAGGGAAAGGTCATTGTGAACATGGTAAAAACTGGGTGTTTTTTTTCAATGTTAACATTTTCTGTTTAGCCCAACTTAGCAGATAATATCTCATCTTTGGTTAATCATACTGGAGCAAACCTTGGACACATGCTTTCATATAATGACAGTGCATCACACAATGAGGTTGGCATCAAACGGTCAGTCACTGTGACCTTGGTAAAAACTATTTTGTCAACATTAACATTTTCCATTTAGCTCAACTTAGTCTATATCTCACCTTTCGCTAATCATACTGGACACAAACTTGGGCACATGCTTCCGTATAAAGAGAGGGCAGGACACAATGACCTTGAGGTCCAATGGTCAAGGTAACTGTGACATTAAAAATTATTTTTTCTACATTAATATTGTCCACTAAGCTCAACTTAGCAGTTCATATCTCATCTTTGGTTAATCATACTGGATGCAAGTTTGGACACGTACTTATAATTAAAGGTCATCACATATTGACCTTTGGGTTAAAAGGTCAATATCATTGTCTTATTGGTAAGACTTCAGCATTGACATTTTGTATTTAGCTCAGCTTAGAAGTTCATATCGCATGTTTGGTTAACCCAAACTTGAACACATGCTTCCATATATTAAGAGAGCATTGATACAATGTCCTTCAAGGTTGAAAGTCAAGGTCGTTGTGATCTTGGGCAAAAACTTCTTTTCAACAGTAACATTTTGTGTTTCGCTCACCTTCACTGTTTATATCTCATATTTGCTTAAATCAAAAGGTCAACGTCACTATGTCCTTGCTAAAATGTAGTCTTTTCAACACTAACATTTTGCGTTTAGCTCAACTCAGCAGTTTACATCTGATATTTGGTTAGGCATACAGGGACCAAATTCGGCCACATCCTTATAATGAGATGGCATGGCACCATCACCTTAGCATCAGAAGGTGAATGTCAGTGTGATACTGACAAATACTGACAAAACAATGGTTTTCTCAACAATAACATTTTGCTTTTACCTAAACTTATAAACTTAAAGGTTCATATCTCATGCTGTGTTAATCATACTACACCCAGACAACGTCAACGACCATGGTTATTGATAAGTGTATTGATAAGCCTTATATATTTAATTTATATTTGAAGTCTAGCTTCATAGTTCATTACAAAGTTGTAACTTTAGTGGAGCTTCATGATTACATGTAATTAGTTTCAAAACATTCAACAGCTTACCTGTATAGTTAGTTACCTTGAAATCTGTATTCTTGGAATTGATAGCTTAATGTATATAAATCGATCCCAACACACACAAAGCATGAGTGGAGCTTAGCTAGAGATGGGCGGGGCAAAGCAAATTGTTTCAAATGCATTTTAGGCTCAACATCTGCTGGACGAATCATCACCATACTTGGCCAGTATGGGAAACATACTGGTTAAATATGATGACAATCACTTTGGCCTTGGTTGAAGAAATCTACTATTCTGAGGTTATGGTGACCCAATTTGCGTGTAGTCTTCATTAATTAATCAGAAGTCAAGAAATGTCGGCTCTGGATGCATTTTGGACAGAGTAGGTTTGTGTTGCCATGTTAATACTGAGTGATCACAATCTATTTAACATGCTTAACCCGTTAGCACTCATATCAGTCAAAAATGGCTTCTGCAGTGGTCTTGAGATGTGCCCATTTGCAGACTAAGAGACTATCTTTGAAAACTTACCACTGGAATTACTGGCTCGGTAACGTACTTAACACAGCCACTATACTACTGCACCTCTGGATGCAGTTACACTGAGTAATATGTTCAAATCATGTCATTATGATCTACTGTTCATTGTTAACAACCAGAAGTAGACTGCTACCAATCACAACATTACCATATTCACCTACGATCATCAAACTCAGAGATGTACATACATATTGGTGCGAATGTGTCACATGGTACAATTTCCAATATGGATCGCAATCTTATTTCTGATGGTACCTCCTAAGGTTTAAGTATCAGTATGTCAGTTCAAATTAGCAATATGGGAAAACTGAGTATTTTGAAGGTAATTTTACTGGAACCTGTTTGTATGCCTGCACTATCAACTTCCATTCAAATTAAACTCAAATTATTCACCGGTGTGTGTCATATATCATAGAGAATATGTTCTATCTGGTCTGTGTAAAAGCTGAAACTGTTACCTGACATATAATCTACTTTTGTTTCATTGACATTACAGATTGATAGATGATAGTGCGCAGCGGTATCAACGCCGACATGATCTTCGTAAGAATCTCGAGGCGGATTGGTCAATGGCGGCGGAGACGAAACATGGACGAGATATGGAGGAGCGGATAACGGCCCTTAGTCCCGGGTCACTGCTACATGAGCAGTGTGATAAGTACAAGCGGTGTGGTCAGTGCAAGAGACGTGTAAACAATTGTGGAGAGACCAATATCTGGAGTGAATCTCGATACATTTCCGGAGCTAGATTAATGGTCTAGCGCTTGATCAGATAGTTACCCACAAAATTCTAATTGCATTTGTCTCTGATTATCAGAAATCAGTTATTGAGTAGCTGTCGCGCCTGCTTTTTAATTGGATTACAAACAGTATTATCTTTTGTTATGCAAATAAGCGTATCTGTGATTTTTGCTCATTTATGTCATTGTATTGACCACGTTTTGTTATTAGCATGGGTTATGTTAAAATAATTTAATTTTATTAATTTGGACATTTTTGTTACAAACTCATGAATTTTAATCAAGGATACGAAATTGTGGTTAAACCACAACTGGAAAACTTCTCTATGTACATTTATCGGCTAGCTTATAAAAATAAAAACCTCATTTACCGGTATATCAAAAACACCATTTTAATTAATCTCTCATAAAGGTTGTAAATGACATACTAAGGGATATATATATATATATATCCCTGCATCTATGAGTAATATATGTTGAACTTGCATAATCCCACAATATACTGAGTAAAAATAGTAATACTTTAAAATCTACAAGAGAAATCTATTATTTATATTAATTATCAATAAAAAAAATTGGTCAAAATAAAATGGTTAAATTTCACTGTCACCCATCATTATGATGTTAGTGTTAGTAATTTTACTAAGACATAACTATGTCTACTGTCTGGATGCAGATATGACATGGCCAAAATTTTCAGAGTAATTATAATTTAGTGCCAAACTTATAATAAAGGTTACATCATTCTGTATGTCTTCTCGCGTTTATTGTATTATTGAATTAATAGCTTATTCCATGAAACTATATATACTACAATGTATATGATGATATTTTTGTATGAAAGAACAACAGAATATATTTATTAATTTATTTATCTTGGTCATAGCTATATTCTGTTAAACTTAATTATATATCTGTATTTATGTATCAGCTGTTCATTTAGATCAGGTGTAGATAATTGTTTGGGTAACGTGTGTGATAATCTTTATGTTTATAAATATTACCAAAAATAAACAATTTTATAATAACCCATCATATCTTGGATCATTCTTATCTTCGATTAAACCATCACCCATAGAAGCGAGACATGTATATATCAGTTTTGTCAAGATTCATCAACAAACAAAAAATTAATCCCTAATCATATTTCTCAAGTTTCACCTTTCAGTTATTCGAATTAGGTTTTTTAGCATTGTTGAAAACGATGCCTGTCTATCAAGTGTGTGTCCTCTAGCGATCTGCTCCCAAGCAATGGACTTTTGCAGTTTTAGCTATGCCCATCCCATCTCTAGGTAAGATCCAGCCACACCTTGCACGAGTTGCGATCGATCGATCCCTGAACTCCCTGAATATCAATTTCCAGAAAATCATACAAATAAGCTGTTGAATATTTTGAAACTAATTAGTTTCAAAATATTCAACAGCTTGTTTTAGTCCGGGAGCCAATTTTCAAAAGGGGTCTAGAAGAATGGTTTCGTAGCACACCCAGTATTCAGAAGGTTTGTCTCTATATTATGCTAGACCGATGTCTTGGGTATATTCTGAGCCGTGTTGTACAAGAAAATTGTGGTATCACTAACCCGTGAGAAGCCCATTTACAATAGGTGTTGAATGTAGCTGTCAAACAATTTTCACAATGGTAAATTTTTCACAAACTTAAGCGCATGTTATATCAATACAATCTTAACCAAAATGGAAAGGAGTGATCGTATATCGCAGATTTATACATAATCAACCTCGTTTAAGACACCCGTATGTCGCTTTGTACATATTGGGGCACTTAGGTCTTCTTGTGACTAGCAATACCTTAGCTACAACAATGCCCATGTTTTCTACATTTTTCATAATTAAACTTTTAACTGACATGCAGTGCATGTCTACACAAGCTGGCAGGACATATTTATCACGTGAGCAAATGAGAGAATGTTACTCATCCGTGTCAGAGTCATCTTCGACAATTGTATGCTGAACATTGTCACACATTTCACCTCCCATACAAAGGCATGCTTCAGTGCAGAGTAGATTGTTAGCCTTGCATTGACAGAGATCTGTTCTTTTGCAGGCAGACTTTTGACATCTACATGATGTGAGTTCAATTAATCCAAATGGAGCAGGATCCTTTGACATTAGAACAGGCTTGAGTAGACCATCCACTATACTCCAGCCATGTCCATTTGGAGATGGAAGATTCTGAACAGCTTGCAATGAACGTCTCCAAACAAGAGCTTGAAAATTGGCCCTTTCGGTGTGATTCTTTAGACTATTCGTAGTAGGTGGAAGATTTTCATTTCTTTGTCTCTTTTGACAAAAGAGCCAATAACGGGTTTCATCAGCTGTCTTTCCCACATCCCTGGTGGTATACAACTCACAGACAAATTTCTCACATAGAATTGCAGTAATCGGTGATAAGTCAACATGTTCGCCGAGTTGGGCTAAGCTAAGCTGATGACATTCAGATGACTTTAAGAGATTGAATGCTTTTCTCTTAGCGACTCCAAATAATGCACTAGTGCTATCACAACCTGTAAGAGAATGAAACCCAGGCAAAGACAGACAGATAGCTGGGCCCAGTACTTGAGCAACTGTATGTATTGGTATGTATCGTAATTTGTCCTTTGTGCCCGTACGGAACCATAGTTCAGAACAGTGAAGCGAACGATACGTATATATACTAAGTACTGCCACATCTGTATCAGGAGACTGTATAACAACACGCATGTGGTCTTTTGAAGTGTGTAGCGCGTGCAACATCATACGCGTATCTGCTTCCTCGTGATCTGATCGAAGTTCTTCCAAATACGACGAATTGTTCGCTGAAATGACAACACCATCCATTCCATCGTTAAAGCCACCAGCAAGAATGACGCAATTGTCGGCAGATAGCATATTTGGACCAGTATCACGCCACCGCTTGCTGAGAAATGCAACCAGGTTACTTTTGTTGCTTGGATTGCTGATGTACTTGGCCCATTGCTTTGGAACGGGAGTATTTTCTCCAGCAATCTTTACTTCCAATGCTGTTGATGACCCACGTTTTAGCCGCTCTTCCGCTTTGAGAGATTCCAGTCTATCATATCTGTCAAAAACTATATCTACTCTGTTGCAGTCTTCTTGATTCAGTGGAACTGTAAAGATGTGCCAGTATTTATCAGCCAATTCTCCAAATGTAGACGTACCTCCAGTTTTAACCATTTGCACAATTGCCATGCCATCTACTACATAAGCTGTTGCGCCTGTCTTGTCAACAGGTGGAAGCCGTCCATCAACATTTACTTCCTTTTCTAGTTCACTTAACAAAACACTTTTCACATTCTTTCTTAGAGTCCCATCCGTATGTGACAATGATAGTGGAACAGCAGACAGTTCATACGTCATCACTAGTTTTAAATCAACATCTCTGGACCGTGCGGCAATAATTAATCGACCAAATAGTTCGCGTTCAGATCTCACATTGTGAATTTTTTCATCATTTGTTTTGAGTTTTTTCTTCTGTGCTAGGCTGGCAAATGTTTTAAGTTTTAAGTGTGGCAACGTGTCCCAAAAGCTTCTCGTGTTAGTGTCCAGCCGCTCCTGAACAAAATTTTCCATAATCTCCTTACCAATGTCACAGGCGGAAACAAGTCTCTTGGCGATTTCACTAGGCAATACCACGCCAGTTGCAACGTTTACAAGCGGAAGACACTCGCTGTCGTCGTTTTCCGCAATATTAAAGGGATTGGTCATTATATCTGATGAGAACATCGAAAGTATCTTCTGCACATCGGTTTCATCCCTGTTCATTCGATTAGTCCACATTTCCTTATGTACTCCAAACATGTGACTATCTTGTAACCCACACATTTGCTTTGTGACCGTTGTTATGGCTGCCCTCTCGTGGCTAGTTAAAAACCACCTCTCCAGAGCTCCTGGCTTTTGTCTTATTCCAATAATACCACCTCGCTTTTTGGAATCCAAATTAATCGATTGCTCTAAGGCCATATCTGTCCACACTTGATTGAATGGATGGTCTGAGCGACTTACGGAATGATTTCCATTCAAGAATTGTTCATGTACATGGGGATGTGTACTTGGAAGCATCTTCATGTCCGCAAGATATATTGGCAGCCATCTTGCATAATTGGTTCTGTCCATGCTGTAGAAATATGGCGCCATAGCAGCAGTAGCAGACATTTGCAGACCAAGAGATTAGTTTTGAAAATTGACCACTGCAATGACTGGCTCGATAACCGAGCCAGTGTTTCCAGTGATAAATTTCCTTGAAAAAACGTAAAGATTAAAGTGGTCATGAGGAATGTCCATTTGCAGGACAACAGAAAATAATTATTTTTGTAAATTTAAGTGTGAAAATTATAATCTTCTTGGAAAAGATCTAGACCGTTAAAGGGTTAATTGATAGGACTAGGAGTAGGACCTCGAGCGCTGATGCAAGAGTGGTTAACTAACTAGCATTGTAGACGCCATTTTAGATTTAGATTCCACTTGCCATTTTATTTCAATCTGTTGCGAAAACATTGCGGGGTTTTTTAGCTGCTACCCATACAATCACCTGTCTAACGTGACAAGTGACCACTCTTCGTGTAAACAATAAAAATACTGTATACCAAAAACTCTTGAAAGTATAGTCCGAAATAACCTATTGGGATTGGCTGAGCGACAGACTAACTGACAGATGTGGTGCTTTATTGAGGCGCTACGTGCAGCTAATAATGTTCCTGGTCAGCAACGCATGATGAGGTAAGAAACACAATGGACCTTTACAGTTTTAGCTATGCCCTGCCCACCTCTAGCTAAGCTCCACCCACACTTCGACGTGTTGGGATTGATCGATCCCCGAATGCCCTGAATATAAATTTCCTGAAAACCATACAATTAAGTTGTTGAATATTTTGTAACTAATTTGACTGGGTGTAACAGCACCCAGTCAAATTAGTTTCAAAATATCAATATTAAAGAAATGCAATTCGTACAACAACGCATAGTCCATCTTCAACTATGCATTTATGAAGTACTTATGACACTTATGAGTTATACGAGTAATCGTGGCATTACAGTATTTTGGCATTGACAGGGAATCGAACCCACACCCGGCAAAAGCGCCTAACATCATAGCCCACACACGCTTCCACCACACAAACGTCGCAAGACCGTCTTACTTTGCTGGCGAGGCTTTCATGATGCAGGTTTCTGATACACAGTGGAATTCTCGAGATTTTGCAAGCCCACATTGTCAGTGTTTCTCATGGCATTTAAATTTTGGAGGTCACAGGTACCCCACATCCTGAAACTATGGGTCCCCCGACTGTCCCCAGCTGAAATCTGTGGGTCCCAAAACTGAAATTTGGTGTTCTCAAGCATCATTTCACACATGCTAAAATTAGAGAGTACCATGGGACCCACAGCTATGCATTATGCTGGTACCATGCTAGATTCTGTAGGTATTTTTGTGCAAAAATCTATAAAACTACTTAGTATTTAATAATCATACAAGATTTTCAGAGGTCTGCCACTACTTTTGTGGGTCCCAAGCTGTATTTTGGAGGCATAGACCCTCAAAAGGACCCTTATGAGAATCACTGCACATGAGAAAGCCTCAACAGCAAAGTAAGACTTCGTCTTGCAGCATTGGCATGGTGGAAGTGGTTGTGGGCTTTCACAGGTTGTGCGTTCGATTCCTTGTCAATGTTATGAGAGTATTACTATCTACACTCTAAGGACACAATATCTCGAAATATAATATTACCCCTCATCGTAACTGTTCAATAACAAACTTTTAGGAATCATTACTCGGAGGCTTTTACTATGATGTCCACTTTGAAACACAGAATGGAGAGATCAAATCTGTCATTTAAGTATATGCCGTCGTACTCAATTACATCACATGTATGTAGGCTGATGTCATGTCTCTAGCTCTCTTATGAACAATGAAAAGTCCACCAAGTGCATAAATTGTATGTCTACTGTCAAATTAGTTTCAACATATTCATGCAAATGTTTATTAACCCTTTAACCCTCAAATTTATTCAAGAAAATTTCAAGTTTCTCATAGAAAATGTCCATTTGCAGATGAAGAGAAAATTGTTTTTGAACATTTACCACTGGAATGACTGGCTCGATAATCGAAAATGGACCTTTCCAGTTAGCTATGCCCCACCCATCACTAGCTAAGCTCCACCCACCCTTCACCGTGTTGGGATTGATCAATCCCTGAATGCCCTGACAATCAATTTCCTGAAAACTATACAGTTAAGTTGTTGAATATTTTGTAACTAATTTGACTGGGTGCTGTTGCTGCCTATGATATTTATTAAATAGTACATACAATTCGTACAACAACAGTCTGTCTTCAAATACATGACGTTCTTATTTACGTCATTCATTACGATGTCATTCTACATGTCATGTAGTTGATTATGACATCATATGATGTGTGGTTACAGTGGAAAGGTCTATTATGACATAATAAAAGTAAAATACACACGTCTGCCTCCACAAATATGTGTATGACATCGGACGCAATAAACCTATATAGATGTTGAATATTATGAAACTAATTTAAATGGGCACAGTTAGTGCCCAAGGTAGCAAATTATTTTCAAAACATCAATATGGTAGTTGTTACATCATAGTGAATCCGTTGTATTGAATCTGCTTGATATAGCAGTCTATATTTCTGTCTAGTTAGAGACAAAATGGTGGCGACTAAAAGGCAATATTAATATGATGATCAAAAAAACATTGTAATATCGCTGAAAGGAATGCATCTGAAAATGATTGATGGAATCTTTATATACATTTATTTATGCGTATATTCCAGTATTTGAGATGAGTTTCACTAACAGTTTATAAGAAGTGAGACATAATTATGAAGGAATCAGTATCAATGGTAATCCTAATACGTTATACAAGGTCCAAGAACATGAGACACTTATGAGCATGGCATTACAGTATATTGGCATTGACAGAGAATCGAACCGACACCCGGCGAAAGCGCCGCGCATCACAGCCCACAAACGCTTCCACCACACAAACGCCGCAAGACAAAGTTACACTTTGCTGGTGAGACTTTCGTGATGCAGGTTTCTGATACACAGCGGAATTCTGGAGATTTTGGAAACCCACATCATCTGTTTCTCATGGCATCTCAATTTTGGATGTGCCAGGTATCCCACATCCTGAAATCTGGGGGTCCCCCGACTCCCCAGCTGAAATCTGTGGGTCCCAAAACTGAAATTTGGTGTTTTCAAGCATCATTTCACACATGCTAAAATTAGAGGGTACCATGGGACCCACAGCTATGCATTATGCTGGTACCATGATAGATTCTGCAGGTATTTTTGTGCAAAAAAAATCTATAAAAAATACTTAGTATTTAACAATCGTGTCCCAAGCTGTATTTTGGAGGCATAGACCCTCAAAAGGACCCTTATGAGAATCACTGCACATCGTGAAATCCTCAACGGCAAAGTAAGACTGTGCAGTGGTGGAAGCGTTTGTGAGCTTTCGCCGGTCATGCATTCGATTCCTTGTCAATGTTATGAGAGTATTACTATCTACACCCCAACGACACAATATCTCAAAATATAATATTAGCCCTCATCGTACCTGTTCAATAACAAACTTTTAGGAATCATTACTCGGAGGCTTTTACTATGATGTCCACTTTGAAACACAGAATGGAGGGATCAAATCTGTCACTCAAGTATATGCCGCCATACTCAATTACATCACATGTATTGTAGGCTGATGTCATGTCTCTAGCTCT
Organism: Chaetoderma sp. LZ-2023a; assembly: GCA_034401795.1. NCBI lineage: Eukaryota > Metazoa > Mollusca > Caudofoveata > Chaetodermatida > Chaetodermatidae > Chaetoderma > Chaetoderma sp. LZ-2023a. Next base: position 60,696,334 of record CM067374.1, on the reverse strand, counting down.
CCTATGAACAATGAAAAGTCCATCAAGTGTATAAATTGTATGTCTACTATTTAACACTCATATCAGTCAATTTAATTTCAACATATTCATGCGAATGGTTATTAACCCTTTAACCCTCAAATTTATTCAAGAAAATTTCAAGTTTCTCATAGAAAATGTCCATTTGCAGATGAAGAGAAGACTATTTTTTAACGTTTACCACTGGAATGACTGGCTTGATAATGGAGCAAGTAATTCCCATGCTCAATTTTCAAAAACAGTTCTCTTCATCTGCAAATAGACAGTTTCTATGACAGGGTTAAAGGGTTAATAAACATTAGCGTGAATATTTTGAAACTAATTCGACTGAGTGCTGTTGCTACCCAGTCAAAATAGTTTCAAAATATTCAACAGCTTACCTGTATACTATTAGTTACTTTGAGATTAGGGTTCTGTGAATTCTGGATTCAACGTAGTAACTATATAAATTGATTCCTACACGCGGAAAAACTTGACGAAGCTAAACTAGAAATGGATCCAGCTATTGTTGTACGCTGTTGTTGCTTAAGACAGCAGCAGTTTTCATCAACACTGTTTTCAAAATGTCCGATATTTCTTCCACAAAATCTAAATGGTTGCCATCGGCAAGATATGGGTTAAAACGTTAGACAATGAGTATGTAAGTCTACAGACAAATGTGTCAGTGCACCATGAATATATAATAATTTTTATCACATATCAATACCTAAATCAGACAAAAGAGTCTTTATCAAAGATACCCGCTCCGTATCAGATTGTTTCAGCTTCACTAGAACGTCTTCATTTAACTGTGAAGAACAGCCTTCAAGTAAATATGGATCATATTCAAAATGGACTCCACTCAAGATTGCTCTTCCTTTGCCGACATGGCATTTCACAATGGCCGCGTGACCATCCAAACCATTATCTTTGTATTGTGCTAATACATGTACATCGTATAATCTGTCTTCATTCTCTGTTGTAGATGAATTGTCACACATTACTCGATTACTGATAGGTAAATCTGGTTCTCTAGGCCATGACGTTCTGTGGTTAGATGTTTGAAAATATCCACCACCATTGCAGTATGTGTGGATTGGCTGGGTTGGCAAGAAGTCAGAATGATTTACTGTAATACGAGCAGCATGGGTGCCTATGTCTGTTTGGTATTTGAAGCCAGGAAAAACTGGACCAATACAGACACCTGAAATTATAATTAACTCTTACCACACTGATGTCAATATTCTATCTTTTACTGTGTCAATAGCAAAGAAACTGGTGTACATTTTTCAACAATTTTGGCGGACGATGTTGCTGTCTTCGACAGCACCATCTTCCACCAAATTTGTTGAAAAATGTACACCAGTTAATCCTTTAACTTAATTTGAAAATTTTAAATTCTGACATCTGTGTGGTAAGGGTTAAACATCAGATAGTGTAATCATGAGCACATATAGCATTCATGTGTGCAGCAGCATCACAGTAACCAACACATTTCATTCTATCACTCTGTTAAACATCTGATGATTATAACTCTCACTCCATAAGGGGAAGAGAGTATTGTATTGAGGGAAGGCTGGCTATATGGTAGAATGCACCCTATTTTGTGGGTCACTCAGTCTGTCCATCCGTCCGTCCATTCATCTGTCTTTCTGACCATGTATGATCTGTCGGTCCGTGCAAATTTTGGGTTTTCGTTTGATAATCATTCTTTGGCTTGGAGTATTGTGACGAAACTTCATGGGGAGGTTGGCTATGGTAGTACAGAAATGCAGATTATTTTGTGAGTCGGTCAGTCCATCCATCCATCTGTGTCTCTGATCGTGTGGCCATCTGTCCATGCAATTTGTGTGTTTCGTCCAATAATCATACATTTGCTTAGATTATCATGACGAAACTTTATGGGAAGGTTGGCTAGGGTAGTAGGGAAATGCAGGTTATTTTGTGGGTTACTCAGTATGTCCATCCGTCCATCCATTCATCTGTCTTTCTGACCGTGTATCTGTCGATCCATGCAAATTTTGGGTGTTCGTTTGATAACCATACCTTTGCTTGGAGTATTGTGACGAAACTTCATGGGAAGGTTGGCTAGGGTAGTAGGGAAATGCAGGTTATTTTGTGGGTCAGTCTGTCCTTCCATCTGTCTTTCTGACCATGTGATGGTGTCCATCCGTCCATGCATATTTTCTTTTTTCTTTTGATAACTTTATTTTTGCTTGAACTTCCATGATGAAACTTCAGGGGAAGGTTGGCTATGGTAGTTGGAAAATGTACATTGTGCGTCAGAAAGTCTGTCCATTGATGCATCTCTCTTTCTGATTGTGTGTTCATCCATCCATACAAATTTTGGGTTTTTGTTCGATAACTTTTGCTTGGAGAATCTTGATGAAAGTTGATTTATGACATCTAGTTCTAACAGTTGGCCAGTCTGCTAATACATCCTCTAAAAATAGAATGGAACTGGCTAGATAAAAACTTCAAAAAGTGCTTTCTTCTTGACCTAAGCACTGCAGGAATATATACATCATGCTCACTGGTGCAAAAGCGAGCATCTGCAATAAAATTATTCTGTTATGACTTATTGATGGCGACATGTACATGTAGATTGTTTAGGTGGTCAAGTTGTGAATGATGGGTTCTGAGGAGTCTTATATTAACTGATTTCCTGTAAATTTTTGATAGCCTCCCGAATAAGTGACCAATCAGATTTCTATATGTATCTGTTCAGTGCTAGGTTTATGATGATTTAGTCATTCTAGTTTGGCTGAAATCGGCGAGCCATCTTTCAACCAATTTCCAGTAAATTTTACGAAAATCCATGATGGCTGCCGTAAAAATGCCCATATGGTCCCTGCTTTCAAGTCTGGACAAAATTTGCCAAGCGATTTCTCATACACTCTCATAAAATCCAAGATTTTTCATCAGAATAATCAGATTTCATCATACACAAGTTTGGTTGAAATCAGGCCAATGGTTAATGAGCCATAGTCTTAACTGATTTCACAGACATTTTTTGAGAAACCGAAATGGCCTCAGAAAAATTGACCAATCACACTTCTCGTTAGACGTATGAAGCCTAGTTTCATTAAAATCAGATTATTTTTACGGGGAACATAATTACGATTTGAATGATTTGCGACAAATTTCAGAAAATCCAAGATGACCATCGGAAAAATTTACCAATCAAATTTCTGATACAAGTTTGTAACCATACGGTTATTTGATCCAACTCTGGCCCGGAAGCAGTTACTGAGTAGTCTTTTAAAGCAGGAGTTGGGGGAAGGATTGCGGATGGTCGCCATGGCATAAGCTCACTTGGCCTTTTAGGCCAGGTGAGGTAATGAATTCTTTCCACACACCGAGACCTTATGGGGGCTCATCATATGGTATGGAAATAAATCGTAGTAATAGTGTTTTGAATATAGAAAACATCCTCAATATAGCTTAATGTGGAAGCCAGAAAGGTTGAAACCGTTTTAACACCCCATACATGTATATATTACACCATTGTTTAAACTATACCACCTAGATTTAGTTTCCTAAAGCTGGTTTAATATTAACCCACCATACAAAACAATCTTTAGCCCAGATGCATAGGGAGTACCTTGGAACTGCTTGCAATTAATTAATCCAGTTTCTTACTCAATCATATGATGTGATAATTAATTATGTCATGAATGACACGATTTAGTCCATCATAAACGCTTAATAGTCGGTCAAGTTTTATGAATTTAATGGCTTTACTATTTAATAAATATTCTGTTGAATATTTTGGAAGTAATTTGACTGGGCACTGTTGCTAGGCAGCATCAGCACCGAGTCTAATTTGTTTTCAAAATACTCAACAGCTTACCTGTATAGTTTTCTGGAAATTGAGATTCAGAGAGTGCAGGGATCGATTGATCCTAACACAGGGGAAGCGTGGGTGGTGCTTAGCTAGAGATGGGCGCGGCATAGTTAAAACTGGATCCCTCCATTATGCAAGCCTGTTAACCAGATCAGAGTTGAGAGTCTAAGATTGGCAGGGACACTCAATGCGATAATTAATAGACTTATTAATAATTTATTGTTATTTTCCATATTATCTGAGATCTTTATTCTTTTTCATCCAGTCTAGTATTAGCCAACAATTGCTGTATGGCATGTATACACAGGACAACATATACATGTATAATTAGGATTACGGAACACTGTCTACTGTTATTAGTCAAAGGAGAAATATATTTGTAAGTGGCATATTGAACAATGTTACCTGGATAAAACTGAAGCTCCCGTGGACCACACACCTGTAGAGGGCCACCTTTATCAAATTCTATATAAGAGCTGGCAAAGTATCCACCTGCACATAAGCCCAGGTATGATCCACCAGACTCCACGTAGTCACGTATCCGCCGGATTCCCTCTGAACCCAGAGCTTTTAAAAATCCAAGATCAAATCCACCACCAAGAATTAGTAATGAGACACCACCATCCAGGATACCTGTTGCAGAACAGAGGTGGAAGTTCTATGGTACATAGTTATGCAGACAAACATCTTGATAATTAAGGACAATTAGATCCTGCTCTGGATTGTCTAATTTTTTGTGTGTAGCTTATGTGACCATGTCAGTCACCTATTCAGCACTAACTGCATTGATTAGTCCAACCACCCTATGAAGTTTCAGTGATCTGATAAACTGTAACGGGGCTATCATACAGAAACCTATTTTCATAATGGCCGCCAGTGGCTGGTTTTGGATCATCGTCACTTTCGATAGGTTTCTTCCCCAGACCTAGTCCAACCACCCTATGAAGTTTCCAAGCACTCCGATAAACGGTAACAGTGTTATCATCCAGAAACCAGTCTTCCACATATATAACTGGAGAAAGGGGGGGGGGGGGGGGGGGGGGTGCGGGGAGGAGAATGTCAAAGTTTGCGAAAGCATGGAGGTTTGTGATGGCGTGCCATCAACCACGTATTCTATTTATAACAAGAACGCTGACGCGTACAATGTCTCGTCTGTAAAGGCATGGATAGTGTGGATTGCCAAAGAAAACTTGGCATGGTTCGTAGTACACATATACAGTAAGGCACCAACAAACAAGTGTAATGAATCAAACATGGAAAATTTTACCAAACTGTGGTTAGTCTGATCTTGAAAGTAGTATTGATGCGGGTAGTACCCCTGCCTAGTATTGAGCCATTGTTGAAAATGAGTGGTCCATAAAAACTATATTAAAAAAACATGAAAGATGTTCAAAGTCCAAAACCATGAAAAAAGTCATACAAATTGCCCAAAATCATATCAGTAATGATGCAGATCATATCCCTGTATTGTATTGAACACTTCTGTAAAGTGTCATTGAAATCGAAATGAGCATAGTTGAGCTACAGACTTGATAAACAACCGTAAGCTGTGAAAAAGAAATTTTCCAAAATTAAATTGGTAATGATGCGTAGAGTACCCCTGCACAGTATATAATGCTGCTGTAAAATCTTGCTGATATCCGTTGAGCTATTGTTGAAAAAGAATGGTCCATAAAACAGCTTGCATAACCAGAAAAATATGAAAAAAGTTCAAAATCCAAAACCGTGAAAAAGATAATTATAAGGGCCCAAAATGAAATCTCTTGTTATGCCGATTGCATGCCGGTATAATACAGATCAATTCTGTAAAGTTTCATTGAGATCGGATGAGCTATTGTTGAGAAAAAAGTTGATTTATAAACATTAACCAAAAGTGCACTGGCAAAATACATGAAAAATGTCCAAGTCCAAGACAGTGAAAAAATAGTCAAAATGCCTCAAAATTAAAGCTATTGTTATGCAGATCACATCCCTGAAAAGAATAGATCACTTCTGCCGTTTCATTGAAATTGGATGCGCCATTGCTGAAAAATAAGTTGATTTAAAAACCGTAACCATAAGTGCTCAAATGACGGACGACGCCACTGCCGCTAATGACGACGCTGGAATTAGTGATCCCTATGTCTCGCTTTCTGCTTTGCAGGCGAGACAAAAATGGAGTGATTATATGCTATTGCTTCTGTCTGTCCATCCATCCTTCCGTCCATCAGTGTACCTTTGATTTTCGTTCAATAACTTCACTTATAATACATGGATTCATTTCAAATTTGCTATGTCAACTCCTTATGACATGCCTTCGGAGGTGAATGAGTATCAGTGATACCCATCTAGATTCACCATAGTTATTTAACCCCTGAAATAGGTATAATTCATAAGAAAATTTGGTTTTTGTTCTTTAAGGTCACATATAATGGATGGATTCATTTCAAGTTTGGTATGTCAACTTACGACATCCCCTCAGGGGAGATTGTGTATCAGCAATAGGCGTCTAGATTCACAGTAGTTGGTGGTGGTGGTGGTGGTGGTGGTGGTGGTAGCAACAGCGCCCAGTCAATTTAGTTTCAAAATATTCAATAGAGTATTTGTTAAATAGCAAAGACATACAATTCGTACAACAACGCATAGTCCGTCTTCAAATATGCAATCGTGACGTACTTATCTATCTCATTCATGACGTCATTCATTATGATGTCATTCTATATGTCACACAGTTGATGACGTAATATGATCGAGGAATACTCTGGAAAGGTCCATTCATTATGAGCATCCAAAGTAACCTTCACCTGATATAATGTCCTGTGCCTTTATTTCTGTAATGGTGTATCGTTTCTGACAGATGTGCTTCTGCAGACAGTCGAGTAGCAGAGACAGACTTCTTGCATTAATGCCATAATCATTGTATACTGCTATCATACGCGGCATATTCACCTGTATCAAAATAAATCACATATAATTACAGTATAGTACTCTCACTGATTTACCTCATGTCAGTGTTTGTACTTTCACAATATGGAATTCAATAATTACTTTCTGTAATCAGAATTCCCCTTTTTTTTCCATAGTATCCATCAATGATTTGACGTCATATGATGTCATAATCAGTTAAGCAGCGTGTAGGATGACGTCATAATAATTACGTCATAAATGATTCTATATGGCCCGTCTTTAACTCTTAATAGACTGACACGTTGTAAGAATTGTATGTTTCTACTATTTAATAAACATGCCATTGAATATTTTGAAACCAATATGACTGGGCGCTATTGCTGCCACAGGCAGCAACAGCACCCAGTCAAATCAGTTTCAAAATATTCAACAGTTTACCTGTAACCTTTTCTGGAAATTGATAGTCAGGAAGTTCAGAAATCGATCGATCCCAACACGAGAAATGTGTGGGTGGAACGTAGACAGAGATGGGCGGGGCATGGCTAAAAATAGAAAGATCTATTACACAATTTAATGACCTTGATGAATATACAACTGCCCCAGGTGTTTCATGTTTTCGCAGAAACATGATTTTTTGCAATAAATAAAAATCAGTGACAACGATTAGTGTTTTCCATGCAATATAAATTAAAATAGAAACATGTCCTCGTGCCGAGAATGTCTTTAATATAAAGATTGACGATCTTGTTACATCATTAAAGCTATGGAAATACATTTTCAAAATGCTATGAAATGTGAATCTTAATTTGCAAATATCATGTAAATAAACATTTCAGGAAGCAGCATGAAACATGTTGCTATTGATATCATATTAACACTTACATCACTGGATTGATGTCGACATTAAAGTCAAACCATTCGAATCCAATTACACAAATTGAAGGAAATGTCAATTTCCCTTTCTCCGAGATCTAACAATACTCACCATTCTGTTACTTCTGATATACAGCTGGCTCTGACAGCTGGCTCTAGGACTATAGACTTAGAAAGCTTTACCGACTCCTTGGAACCGGGTACTCGGCTCCCAACTGCTGAGTACCCGTCTACCATAGAGCTCATATTGTTTGCATAGCCACCAAACAAGAGAAATCCATGGCTTGCCTCCGTGGGGCTGGGAGGCTGGGTCCGTAACAGAATGGTGAGTATTGTTAGATCTCAGAGAAAGGGAAATTGACATTTCCTTCATTCTCCTTCGATCAATACTCACCATTCTGTTACTTCTGATATACACCAGATTTGATCAGTAACCTGGTGGGAAGGGGCAAGCCATCAATGCTACTTTTGCCCCTTGGAGAAAGAGTTAGACTTAAAACTTGACTAACAGCGACCTAAAAGGACCGTCAAGTTAACGGAACCGAATCACATTCGCATCACTGCCCCCCCCACCCTTTTTTCTCCTAAGAAAAGGGAGAGAACTCACGAACATGTATCTCGCCTGAAACACAAATATGCCAAGAGGGTTAACTGCTCCTTGCATATCCACATGTATTAGCCTGGGAATGAGCATGAATATATAAGATGAATGAACATGATATATAGACATAATACAAAAAACTCAATATTGAATTGCCTTATGATAATTGGACTTCAGACGTACCGCCTCCAACCATTCACTGGTCCGGCCATCAGTGACACAATCTGGTTGTCATCCTCTCGCTCGACCATGCCTGCTTTAGATTCTTTTCTTACCAAAGTGAAAAAAGGGTGAAGAGCAGTGTGGTCACTTAACTATCGTCTCAAAACAGCTAAAGCGAGTGGATTGGCTGAGTCTGACACATCCCTCATATAGTAATCCGTAAATGAGGACTCACAGTGCCATTGTGCAACGGCCATGATGTCCTGTAACGGAACACCACTGTAAAGGGCGGTCGAGGCGGCTATTCCTCTAACATCGTGTGCCCTTGCACCTTGCACCTGGTGCCCAGTCGCCATCTCATGAGTAGTCTGAATGCATTCGACTACCCAACGAGAGATAGTATCCATGGATGCTATGGCAGATCCACAGATGTCTATCGTTCGACCGTAACGAGTCAGTCCGTTTCCTGTACTTAGTCAAAGCACGGACCGGGCACCAGACACTGGCATCACGATCAAACCTTGTTAACTTCGGTATTATGATCGGTTTGCCGGGATATCTCAAAGATTGATTCTTTGACATAAACTCTGCTCTTGGCAGAAGACGCAGACCCTCTCCAGAGACAATAAATCGGTCCCTCTCTGCCGAAAGCGCATGGATCTCACTGCGCCTTCTAGCTGAGGAAGCTGCCAATAGAAAAACTGCCTTTAGAGTCAAATGCTTTAGACTAGCCGAACGCAACGGTTCGAAAGGGCGCTTGGCCAGTACATTAAGCACTAAAGATAGACTCCAGGCTGGAATGACTACCGGTTGTCTCGGTCGGAGATTGCTCATTCCCTTCACCATCACATTTAACTGGGCCACCTCTGGACTATCCTGTTGGCTAGACACGGGATAACTGATGCCAAAGCTGACTTGTATCCAGCAATTGTGACGGGAGCTAGTCCTGAAAAGAACAGCTCACAGAGAAAGTCTGCTATTTGCTGAATAGTGGATTGAAAGGTATCAATACCCTTTTCTTCACACCAGTCAGCAAATCTGTTAACCTTGTTGTTATATGACTTGAAGGTTGACCTCCTTCTCGCAGCCGCGATGAAATCAGCAGCTTGTCGAGAAAAGCCTTCCGACATGGAACGTTGTTTGATAACATCCACGCAGTCAATTTGAACATTTCGGGACGCTCGTGTAGGAAGCGTCCCTTGGCCTGGGAGATTATGTTCGGAATCTCGGGCAACTGCACTGGGTTTTCCACCAGCAGATCTAGCAGATCCGTGAACCACGCCCTGCTGGGCCAATACGGCGCTATTAGCAGGACCAGACACGGTTCCTCCCTGATCTTCACCAATACCTTCGGCAGAAGGATGGTGGGTGGGTACGCGTAAGCGTGCATCCCTCTCCAGCTTATCGCCAGAGCGTCTGTATCGACGGCATTTGGATCTGGAATCGGCGAGACATATGTCATGATTTGAGCATTTTCCTTTGTGGCGAACAAGTCCACGTTGGGTTTGCCCCAATGCTCGAAGATCCGTCGCAGAACTGGAGGGTTGAGGGACCATTCTGTTGGCAGGATTCTCTGTCTGCGAGACAAAGCATCCGCCAGAATGTTCAATCGGCCAGGAATATGAGCTGCTTTCAAAACAACCGAGTAATTCCTGCACCATTGAATCAAGTGCCACACCCTGATGCACAGGGTGGGCGACCTGGTCCCTCCTTGGCGATTTATATATGATACTACTGTCGAATTGTCCGACCGTATCAATATCACCTTGCCTCTGATCATCGGAAGGAACTCTTCCAACGCCAGTTCCACTGCCATCATTTCCAACAGATTGATATGCAGCTGACTCTCCGGGAGAGTCCATGTGCCCGAGACCTGGTGTTCTCCCAGGCAGGCACCCCACCCTTCCAGCGATGCATCCGTGTAAACGGACAGCTGGGGGTGGGGTAGGTGCAGCGAAACCCCTATTAGGAGATTCTGACGCTGTTTCCACCATAGAAGATGCGATATTATCGGCTCCAAAACTGGCACCAGTTTTGACAGGGGTTCTGTTCTCTGTTTCCTCAGAGACATCAGATACAACTGGATAGGTCTTCGCATTAGAGCAGCGTACGGGATAACCTGCTCCATAGAGACCATCATGCCCAGCATCTGAAGGAACCGCCTCGCCTGAATGTGGTTTCCCACTCGAAAACTCCCGAGGATGGCTAACAGAGACACCACTCTGGGCTCTGACGGGGAAACCCTGCCCTCCTCGAGGTCGAATCGCATCCCCAAATAAACGAAATGTTGAGTGGGCGTCAACTCGGATTTCTCCTCGTTGACTATCCAGCCTAGATCCGAAAGTAACCTCAGAGTCAGAGCAGTATCCACGTTCAACCTGGCTGCCGAGTCTGCCTTGAGCAGCCAGTCGTCTATGTAGGTGTGTAGCGCCACGTTCTCTTTTCTGAGAAACGCTGTCACCGCAAGGACCACTCTTGTGAAAACCCTCGGAGCTGTCGACAGGCCAAACGGGAGAACTGTAAACTCCCATACTTGATTCTGAAACGCAAATCTCAGAAACCTGTGCCAACTCCGATTCATCGGAATGTGGAAATATGCATCTTTCAGATCGATCGATACACACCACATTCCTTTCCTCAATCCCGCCCTCGGTGTTTCCATCTGGAACCGAGGCGTATGGATAAACCAATTTAATGGCCTGAGATTGAGTATGGGTCTCCATCCCCCCGTGCTCTTGGGGACAAGGAACATGTTTGAATAGAAGCCTGGAGTGTTCCGGTTTGCTGGTTTTATTGCTCCCTTCAGAAGCAAACCCGACACTTCCTTTTGAACGGCTTCTAACTTGTCTGGCTCCCTTGGTACGGGTGTCCAGACAGGTGCCAAAGACAGATTTTGTGGCGGAAAGTCCCACCACTCCGGCATGTAACCCTGGGATAACCATCCCAGGACCAGACTGTCTGACGTCACACCTCGCCAAGCCTCGCCGAAACGCATGAGCCTTCCACCCACCATAGACGCCTCGACGTCTAACGGGGTTGTCCGGCTCGCAGTCCGCCCCCCCCCCCCCTTTCTTAACGAGAGAGAGTGAGAACCATTTCGTTCTAGGCACGACGGGTATAACTGGCACCGCTGTTCCTGTCGCACAGGTGCGGTCCAGGCAGATATGAAGGGAGCTTGCGTACCCTTAGGTACGCTTCGGGCCCTTCTGTCCGCCCTTTGAGGCCTTACCCTTACCCTTCCCCTTGCCCTTACCACCTCTAGGGCGGTCCGGAGCAACATTGGGGAGGGTAGGCGCCTCTACAGCCTTCCTGGGTTTCTTCGCCGGCGGCGGCTCCGAGAACCCAGCCGAAACAGACGTCGCAATAGGCCTGGCTCTCGCCTTGCCCTTATGCTTTTTCTGTTTCTTTGAAGGCTGTCCTGTTAGCAGCTTGCCCACAGCCCCTAGTGCGTGCGCTTGCCGCACTAGCTCTAGCTGTAGATTTACCGCTAACCAATTCTGCGCAATACTGGCGGTGTCCTCTAAGATGGCCCGCGCTTGGCCACCAAAGATGCTAGGCCCTGTCAGGGGCGTCCCAAGAAGACGTTCCTTGACTGCCGTAGCCGGACGCATATGGTCAATGACCATTTGCCTCCTGGACTTCGTCACACGCGCTTGCACCCTTGCCAATGCGTCCATTGACAGCACCAAGCCGTCATTAACGCACGATAGCACCACAGGTGGCACAGGGTGGCCTGCCCCCGCTTCAGCCCACACCGACTGAAGTAGATGATAGGGGTGATTGACAGCGCTCATCGCTGCCCTCACACCCTCATCGCATAGGGCCAGGACTTCTTCCTGGTGTACCTGGGCCTTATCCACTAGTGCCGGACCGGGACCACCCGACCCGGCACTCTGGACGCCCAGTACCTATCGGTCATCCTCCGTGACCGACGGGACTACACCATACCTGTCGTATTCACCCCGCGGAATACGACATCTTGCCCGCACCTCCCTGGAGGCCGCAGGGAGCTGACCCTTGGTCATTAGTTGTTTACTATAAATAGCATCCAACAAATCAATGAACCGTGGATCCAGTCCCACTGACTGGATCCGGGCCGCGGGCAAAATCCCTGTCCTAATCGACGCAACCGACGGACGGGGCGCATCTTCATCGGCCGTGGCCGAAACCACAGACGGGTCTACTCTGGCTAGCCACGCCAGAGCATCAGACCAATCTATCTCCGAAGAAGATACCCCCGCAAACACGTCACCCGTTGACGTGCTTACGGGTCTGCCAGCCATGGCCTCCCGGCAAGGAGCCACGGCTGACACGCCAGGCACTCCGCTACCACATGGTTCCGCCGCCACCCCATGAAATACTCCGGTCCATGGGGTAGGTCCGCACGGAAAACCGTACGGACCCGTAACCGTCGCGGAACCATAGCCGGCCACGGGCGCCAACGGCACCCCATGTCCGGCTGCCGGACCAGGCGAGATAGGTGAGTACCACGCCTGGCCCGGCACACCCGTTCCCCTGACGGCTGGTGACAAACCAAGCCGCGCGGAACCGGTGCACGGTAACGGATTGGCCTCAGCCGCAGGTGGAGCCGCTGACCTGGCTTGCGCCAAACCAGACAAATGGAGGCCGGTTCCGTCCAGGACGGAATCAACCTCCATATTCTCCACCTGCGGCTTCACGGGCCGCAGCAACCTCTCCTCCTCGGCCTCATCGTCGTCAGACTCCGAAGAGCCGTCACTAGACGAATAAACCGTGGAGCCGTCCTGGCGGACGGCTCCCACACCTGACGGACCGGCCACCGCTACTGGACCACCCGGACGTGGCCGCAGAGAGACAGAACCCGTCTGGCCGAAGCCAGACGGGACCGCCAGGGGGCCGTACGAGACGGCCCCCTCGGTAACCAGTCCAGAATCCTGTCCGAGGACAGGATCCGTACCAGGTATGGGGAGAAACTGCCCCCCAACCTTTGGTAGCAGGGACGACACCAGCGTGGGCAGAACGCTATGCAGAAAACCCTGCATAGCCGGACCAAACCACGCCAGCGGTGCCATCTCCGCCACCTCCAGCTGGGGACGTGGAGCACCCCCATCGGCTGAACCGGGCACTCCACGATTTCCTCTCGGACCGCCTGACCCCGCGTCAGACCCAGCCAAGTCCTTCTGGGCAAGGAACTTAACCATCGTTTCGACGGACCACACTGCACAAACATTACACCTATGATCTATATTACACAGGGCACACCTAAAACAGACATGGTCCTTGAACATTACACGGACAAACTTATGGCAGTCGTCACATGATGGCGGGGCTGGCTTGGCCTATAAAATAAGCACAAACCTACAATAAACAAGCGGAACGAGACACGGATGGAAGGCAGACAATTAATTTTCAAATATTTTGACTCATAAATTAACCGTAACCTCCCGCACCCCACCCCGCCACGTTACAACAACGATCGCATTGATTATGACGACAAGTACGCGGCGGGCACAACACACCCATAATAGATCCTACAGGATGTGTAACGGCTCCAGGAATCATATCGCATAGCATTCAGGGTATATTTACTAATCAATATAAATTATACTCCTAACGAATGCAGCACGATATGTGAAGAAAACAACAAAATGTATAACAACTGCTGTCTCACACGGTAAAACCGCAGACCACACATCTACTCAAGAATTTTGAAACCACCGATCATTGCAAACCGATCGTGATCGCACGTAAACTTGACCATTCTAAAGTTTCCGGTACCATTTTTTAGTACGCAGCACCCAGAACAAGATGCGCGAATTAATGAAAAAATTTTTCTTCACATAAACATCCGAGCGACCGGGTGTGACGTCACCCGCTCGGATTCTACGGAGAACGACGTCAGCCGATATTCGTGTTAGAAATACCGTAGCAAACACCTATTTTCATATCTGCCGATCGCCTGTTGGGGTTTAAAGAAGGCGATCGTCTGGCATATATCGTTGTTAGCACACGTCCCAGATTCTATGGGGTCAGAAATCGGAACATGCGACACAACGAAATTTAGAGACCTAAGTCTTTTAACTATGGATAATAAAGAACAATACAACCTGGTTGTCTTGGGCGGTATTCTCCATAGTCCTTAGTTATCCTTTCAGAACACACAAACTATCACTGATTAAAGACTTAGATGCTTTTAAAAACACTAAAATCCTTAATGCGAAAAGCATGTAATGCACTTGTTGCTATGCAAACAAGAATGAGCTCTATGGTAAACGGGTACTCGGCAGTGGGGAGCCGGGTACCCGATTCCCAGGAGTCGGTAAAGCTTTCTAAGTCTATAATCCTAGAGCCGCTGTCAGGGCCAGCTGTATATCAGAAGTAACAGAATGGTGAGTATTGATCGAAGGAGAAATACATTTTCAAAATGCTATGAAATGTGAATCTTAATTTGCAAATATCATGTAAATAAACATTTCAGGAAGCAGCATGAAACATGTTGCTATTGGTATCATATTAACACTTACATCACTGGATTGATGTCGACATTAAAGTCAAACCATTCGAATCCAATTACACAAATTGAAGGAAATGTCAATTTCCCTTTCTCCGAGATCTAACAATACTCACCATTCTGTTACTTCTGATATACAGCTGGCTCTGACAGCTGGCTCTAGGACTATAGACTTAGAAAGCTTTACCGACTCCTTGGAACCGGGTACTCGGCTCCCAACTGCCGAGTACCCGTCTACCATAGAGCTCATATTGTTTGCATAGCCACCAAACAAGAGAAATCCATGGCTTGCCTCCGTGGGGCTGGGAGGCTGGGTCCGTAACAGAATGGTGAGTATTGTTAGATCTCGGAGAAAGGGAAATTGACATTTCCTTCATTCTCCTTCGATCAATACTCACCATTCTGTTACTTCTGATATACACCAGATTTGATCAGTAACCTGGTGGGAAGGGGCAAGCCATCAATGCTACTTTTGCCCCTTGGAGAAAGAGTTAGATTTAAAACTTGACTAACAGAGACCTAAAAGGACCGTCAAGTTAACGGAACCGAATCACATTCGCATCACTGCCCCCCCCCCCTTTTTTCTCCTAAGAAAAGGGAGAGAACTCACGAACATGTATCTCGCCTGAAACACAAATATGCCAAGAGGGTTAACTGCTCCTTGCATATCCACATGTATTAGCCTGGGAATGAGCATGAATATATAAGATGAATGAACATGATATATAGACATAATACAAAAAACTCAATATTGAATTGCCTTATGATAATTGGACTTCAGACGTACCGCCTCCAACCATTCACTGGTCCGGCCATCAGTGACACAATCTGGTTGTCATCCTCTCGCTCGACCATGCCTGCTTTAGATTCTTTTCTTACCAAAGTGAAAAAAGGGTGAAGAGCAGTGTGGTCACTTAACTATCGTCTCAAAACAGCTAAAGCGAGTGGATTGGCTGAGTCTGACACATCCCTCATATAGTAATCCGTAAATGAGGACTCACAGTGCCATTGTGCAACGGCCATGATGTCCTGTAACGGAACACCACTGTAAAGGGCGGTCGAGGCGGCTATTCCTCTAACATCGTGTGCCCTTGCACCTTGCACCTGGTGCCCAGTCGCCATCTCATGAGTAGTCTGAATGCATTCGACTACCCAACGAGAGATAGTATCCATGGATGCTATGGCAGATCCACAGATGTCTATCGTTCGACCGTAACGAGTCAGTCCGTTTCCTGTACTTAGTCAAAGCACGGACCGGGCACCAGACACTGGCATCACGATCAAACCTTGTTAACTTCGGTATTATGATCGGTTTGCCGGGATATCTCAAAGATTGATTCTTTGACATAAACTCTGCTCTTGGCAGAAGACGCAGACCCTCTCCAGAGACAATAAATCGGTCCCTCTCTGCCGAAAGCGCATGGATCTCACTGCGCCTTCTAGCTGAGGAAGCTGCCAATAGAAAAACCGCCTTTAGAGTCAAATGCTTTAGACTAGCCGAACGCAACGGTTCGAAAGGGCGCTTGGCCAGTACATTAAGCACTAAAGATAGACTCCAGGCTGGAATGACTACCGGTTGTCTCGGTCGGAGATTGCTCATTCCCTTCACCATCACATTTAACTGGGCCACCTCTGGACTATTCCTGTTGGCTAGACAAGGGATAACTGATGCCAAAGCTGACTTGTATCCAGCAATTGTGACGGGAGCTAGTCCTGAAAAGAACAGCTCACAGAGAAAGTCTGCTATTTGCTGAATAGTGGATTGAAAGGTATCAATACCCTTTTCTTCACACCAGTCTGCAAATCTGTTAACCTTGTTGTTATATGACTTGAAGGTTGACCTCCTTCTCGCAGCCGCGATGAAATCAGCAGCTTGTCGAGAAAAGCCTTCCGACATGGAACGTTGTTTGATAACATCCACGCAGTCAATTTGAACATTTCGGGACGCTCGTGTAGGAAGCGTCCCTTGGCCTGGGAGATTATGTTCGGAATCTCGGGCAACTGCACTGGGTTTTCCACCAGCAGATCTAGCAGATCCGTGAACCACGCCCTGCTGGGCCAATACGGCGCTATTAGCAGGACCAGACACGGTTCCTCCCTGATCTTCACCAATACCTTCGGCAGAAGGATGGTGGGTGGGTACGCGTAAGCGTGCATCCCTCTCCAGCTTATCGCCAGAGCGTCTGTATCGACGGCATTTGGATCTGGAATCGGCGAGACACAAGTCATGATTTGAGCATTTTCCCTTGTGGCGAACAAGTCCACGTTCGGTTTGCCCCAGTGCTCGAAGATCCTTCGTAGAACTGGAGGGTTGAGGGACCATTCTGTCGGCAGAATTCTCTGTCTGCGAGACAAAGCATCCGCCAGAATGTTCAATCGGCCAGGAATGTGAGCTGCTTTCAAAACAACCGAGTAATTCCTGCACCATTGAATCAAGTGCCACACTTTGATACAAAGTGTGGGTGACCTGGTCCCGCCTTGGCGATTTATGTATGATACTACCGTCGAATTGTCCGACCGTATCAATATCACCTTGCCCCTGATCATCAGAAGAAACTCTTCCAACGCCAGTTCCACTGCCATCATTTCCAACAGATTGATATGCAGCTGACTCTCCGGGAGAGTCCATGTGCCCGAGACCTGGTGTTCTCCCAGGCATGCACCCCACCCTTCCAGCGATGCATCCGTGTAAACGGACAGCTGGGCGTGGGGTAGGTGCAGCGAAACCCCTATTAGGAGATTCTGACGCTGTTTCCACCATAGAAGATGCGATATTATCGGCTCCAAAACTGGCACCAGTTTTGACAGGGGTTCTGTTCTCTGTTTCCACAGAGACATCAGATACAACTGGATAGGTCTTCGCATTAGAGCAGCGAACGGGATCACCTGCTCCATGGAGACCATCATACCCAGCATCTGAAGAAACTGCCTCGCCTGAATGTGGTTTCCCACTCGAAAACTCTCGAGGATGGCTAACAGAGACACCACTCTGGGCTCTGACGGGTAAACCCTGCCCTCCTCGAGATCGAATCGTATCCCCAAATAAACGAAATGTTGAGTGGGTGTCAACTCGGATTTCTCCTTGTTGACTATCCAGCCTAGATCTGAAAGTAACTTCAGAGTCAGAGCAGTATCCACGTTCAACCTGGCTGCCGAGTCTGCCGTGAGCAGCCAGTCGTCCATGTAGGTGTGTAGCGGCACGTTCTCTTTTCTGAGAAACGCTGTCACCGCAAGGACCACTCTTGTGAAAACCCTCGGAGCTGTCGACAGGCCAAATGGGAGAACAGTAAACTCCCATACTTGATTCTGAAACGCAAATCTCAGAAACCTGTGCCAACTCCGGTTCATGGGAATGTGGAAATATGCATCTTTCAGATCGATCGACACACACCACATTCCCTTCCTCAATCCCGCCATTACCGATCTCGCCGTTTCCATCTGGAACCGAGGCGTATGGATAAACCAATTTAATGGCCTGAGATTGAGTATGGGTCTCCATCCCCCCCCATGCTCTTGGGGACAAGGAACATGTTTGAATAGAAGCCTGGAGTGTTCCGGTTCGCTGGTTTTATTGCTCCCTTCAGAAGCAAACCCGACACTTCCTTTTGCACGGCTTCTAACTTGTCTGGCTCCCTTGGTACGGGTGTCCAGACAGGTGCCAAAGACAGATTTTGTGGCGGAAAGTCCCACCAGTCCGGCATGTACCCCTGGGATAACCATCCCAGGACCAGACTGTCTGACGTCACACCCCGCCAGGCCTCGATGAAACGCATGAGCTTTCCACCCACCATAGACGCCTCAACGTCTAACGGGGTTGTCCGGCTCGCGGTCCGCTCCCCCCCCCTCTCTTAACGAGAGAGAGAACCATTTCGGTCTTGCCACGGCGGGTATAACTGGCACCGCTGTTCCTGTCGCACAGGTGCGGTCCAGGCGGATATGAAGGGAGCTCTCGTACCCTCAGGTACGATCCGCCCCCTTCTGTCCGCCCTTGGAGGACTTACCCTTACCCTTCCCCTTGCCCTTCCCACCTCTAGGGCGGTCAGGAGCAACCTTGGGGAGGGTAGGAGCCTCAACAATCTTCCTGGCTTTCTTAGCCGGCGGCGGCTGAGAAAAACCAGCTGAAGCAGAAGTCGCAGCAGGCTTAGCTTTCGCCTTGCCCTTATGCTTCTTCCGCTTCTTTGGAGGTTGTCCAGCTAGCGGTTTCCCTACAGCCCCTAGTGCGTGCGCTTGCTGCACTAGCTCTAGCTGTAGGTTGACCGCCAACCGATTCTGCGCGATACTAGCCGTATCCTCTAGGATGGCCCGCGATTGGCCACCGAAGATGCTAGGCCCTGTAAGGGGCGTCCCAAGAAGACGCTCCCTGACTGCCGTAGCCGGACGCATATGGTCAATAACCATTTGCCTCCTGGATTTGGTCACACGCGCCTGCACCCTTGCCAATGCGTCCATAGACAGCACCAAGCCGTCATTCACGCACGAAAGCGCCACAGGTGGCACAGGGTGGCCTGCCCCCGCTTCAGCCCACACCGACTGAAGGAGACGATAAGAGTGGTTGACACCACTCATAGCTGCCCTCACACCCTCGGCGCATAGGGACAGGACTTCCTCTTGGTGCACTCTGAACCCCCAGGACCCATCAGTCATCCTCCGTGACCGACGGCACTACACCATATCTGTCGTATTCCCCAGGCGGAATACGACACCTTGCCCACACATCCCTGGAGGCCGCAGGGAGCTGGCCCTTGGTCGCAAGTTGCTTGCTATAAATAGCATCCAACAACTCTATGAACCGTGGATCCAGTCCCACTGACTGGATCCGGGCCGCGGGCAAGATCACCGTCCGAATCGATGCAACCGACGGACGGGGCGCATCCTCCTCGGCCGTGGCCGAAACCACAGACGGGTCCACCCTGGCTAGCCAAGCCAGAGCCTCGGACCAGTCTACTTCCGAGGAGGAAACACCCACAAACACGTCACCCGTTGACGCGCTCACGGGTCTGCCAGCCACGGCCTCCCGGCAAGGAGCCGCGGCTGACACACCAGGCACTCCGGTACCACCCGGTTCCGCCGCCACCCCATGACCCATACCAGTCCATGAGATAGGTCCGCACGGAAAACCGTACGGACCCGTAGCGGATGCGGAACCGTGGCCAAACACGGGCGCCAACGGCACCCCATGTCCGACCGCCGGACCGGGCGAGATAGGTGAGTACCACGCCCGGCCCTGCACACCGGTCACCGCGCCAGCTGGTGCCAAACCAACCGACACGGAACCGGTGCCCGGTACCAGATTGGCCTCAACCACAGGCGGAGCCGCTGCCCTGGCTTGCGCCAAGCCAGACAGATGGAGGGCGGTTCCGTCCAGGACGGAATCGACCTCCATATCCTCCACCCGTGGCATCACAGATCGCAGCAATAACTCCTCTTCGGCCTCCTCGTCTTCAGACTCCGAAGAGTCGTCACCAGACGAGGAAACCGCAGAGCCGTCCTGGCGAATGGCTCCCACACCTGACGGACCGGCCACCGCTACTGGACCACCCGGAGGTGGCCGCAGAGAGACAGAACCCGCCAGGCCGGAGCCAGACGGGACTGCCAGGGCGCCGTACGAGACGGCCCCTTCGGTAACCAGTCCAGAACCCTGTCCACGGTCAGGGTCCGTACCAGGCATGGAGAGAAACTGGCCCCCAACCTTCGGAAGCAGTGACGACACCAGCGTGGGCAGAAAACCCTGCATAGCCGGACCGAACCACGCCGGCGGTGCCATCTCCGCCACCTCCAGCTGGGGACGTGGAGTGCCCCCACCGGCCGAACCGGAGGCTCCACGATTTAACCTCGGACCGCCTGACCCCGCGTCAGACCCAGCCACATCCTTCTGGGCAAGGAACTTAACCATCGTTTCGACGGACCACACTGCACAAACATTACACCTATGATCTATATTACACAGGGCACACCTAAAACAGACATGGTCCTTAAACACGACGCGTACAAACTTATGGCACTCGTCACATGATGGCGGGGCTGGCTTGGCCTATAAAATAAGCACAAACCTACAATAAGCAAGCGGAACGAGACACAGATGGAAGGCAGACAATTAATTTTCAAATAATTTGACCATAAATTAAATGCAACCCTCCCGCACCCTACGCCGCAACGTTACAGCAAAGATCGCATTGATTATGACGACAAGAACGAAGCGGGCATAATACACCCATAATTGATCCTCCAGGATGTATCACGGCTCCAGGAATCATATCGCATAGCATTCGGGGTATATTTACCAATCAATATAAATTATACTCCTAACGAAAGCCGACACGATATGTGAAGAATCAACAAAATGTAAACAAACTGCTGTAGCACACGGTAAAACCGCAGACCACGCATCTCACAAGAATTTTGAAACCACCGATCATTGCAAACCGATCGTGATCACACGTAAACTTGACCATTCCAAAGTTTCCTGGTACCATTTTTAGTACGCAGCACCCAGAACAGATGCGCGAATTAATGAAAACATTTTCTTCACATAAACATCCGAGCCTCACGGGTGTGACGTCACCCGCTCGGACCCTACGGAAAACGACGTCAGCCGATATTCGTGTTAGAAATACTGTAGCAAACACCTATTTTCATATCTGCCGATCACCTGTTGGGGTTTAAAGAAGGCGATCGTCCGGCATATCTCGTTGTTAGCACACGTCCCAGATTCTATGGGGTCAGAAATTGGAACATGCGACACAACGAATTTTAGAGACCTAAGTCTTTTAACTATGGATAATAAGGAATTATACAACCTGGTCTTCACTGGCGGTATTCTCCATTTTATCCAGTTATATCCTTTTACGAACGCACACTATCAAATCACAGACAAGACTTCACAAAAGAACTTAAAATCTTTCCTGCAAGAAAAAAACGTGGCCAGCTCTTGTTGCTATGCAAACAAGAATGAGCTCTATGGTAGACGGGTACTCGGCGGTTGGGAGCCGGGTACCCGGTTCCAAGGAGTCGGTAAAGCTTTCTAAGTCTATAGTCCTAGAGCCAGCTGTCAAGGCCAGCTGTGTATCAGAAAGTAACAGAATGGTGAGTATTGATCGAAGGAGAAATTCCGATCTTTATTTAATTTGAAAAACCAATGTTGCTGTATCCTGCTGATGTCTAAGAAAAGCAATAATATTTCCAAAATGTACACCAGTATTTCTTCTATAATTAATCTTTTAACATCATTATGAAAAGGGATAATTAACCACCATCGAAATGAATGCTAAAGAATATAAAATTCATGATGAAAATGTTAACACTTTGGCACTCTGGCATAGTCATGCAAGCTAGTATAATGGAGGTGTTGTTAATACCTGACCAGCTCTACCTAAGTTGCTTTGAAAGGAAATAATTGCCCAAGCCATTACTGATAAGGCATGTGAGCTTTAGAACAGCTAAACAAGTTTCTTACTCAGACTCAATTATCTATCATAGTTTTATGCTTTTAACCCTTTAACACTTAAATTTGTTTAAGAAAATTTGTATTTTCTCAGAAAATGTTCATTTGCAAACCAAGAGATGACTGTTTTTGAAAATTTACCACTGGAATGACTGGCTCAGTTATCGAGCCAGTCATTCCAGTGGTAAATTTTCAAAAATAGTCTTCTCTTTGTCTGCAAATGGACATTTCTCAAGACCACTACAGAAGCCGTTTTTTGTTGATATGAGGGTTAAAGGGTTAATGGTCAAGCCCAAACAGGTCTCTTCATTGGTCTTGAGTATTGCATATTAACAAGCCAAAATAAGACTATTTTTAAAACTTTACCACTGAAATGACTGGCTTTTTTTAGCAAGCTAGTCATTCCAGTGGACTGGGATATATTTATTAGTCCCCTACCAGTAAAACCGGGGGGACTATAGGTTTGCACTCCGTCTATCAGTCTGTCCGTCCATCTGTCTGTCGCAGTTGGTTTCCCGTACTTTTTTCCGCAGTCCTTCAAGGTATTCAACTGAGAATTGGTATATTGCTTTGTTATGAGAAGTAACAGACCAAATTCGAGTTTCAGGCATATGCGTCAATTTTTTATTGAGTTATGCCCCCTTTCGACTTAAGAAATACAAAAAATATCAGCTATCCCCACTTTTTTTCGCACTCCTTCAAGGTATTTAAGCGAAAATCGGTGCATCGCTTTAGTATAAGGAGTTACAGAGTAAGGTCGAGTTTCAGGCTTTTGCATCATTTTTTGATGGAGTTATGTCCACTTTCGACTTATTAAATACAAACATATCAGCTTTCAAGACTTTCCTTCTCCTCCACCATATATAACTGAAACTTGGTTTATTGCTATGTTATGAGAAGTTACAGATGAAGTTCGAGTTTCAGCTGCTTCTGTCTCAATTTTTAATGGATTTTTGGACTGTCAATCTCTAAAGATTTATATCACCAGGTAGGGAATTACAGAATGTTAGTTACCTTTGAAACAGGGGTTTTAAAATTTCGGTATGAATGGGATAGCATGATTTATTTATTTTGATGTGCTAAAACTATCTGATTCAAAGTTGTTGTTTTTGGAAACACTTGTATTCAAATTTTACCCACAAATATTCAGAGTTTTTATTTTATTTGTAAGTTTCTGATGTTTCGGATTCCTAAATTTCATTCCTCGTCACATGACAACTGGTTTTCATACTGAAAAGCAATGCTTGTAGGCTGCTGCTGTCTAAGAAAACTAGTTTGCTTTGTAAGGTGATAATTGCCCATTCTACTACATATAAGAATTTGAGAATTAAACCTAAGACTGAGACAGTAGGATTCAGTTAGAGAGCATTGGCTTAAGGAATTGGGATGTAACAGCAAGCAAAGACCAGACTGGAAGCAAAGCTCATTTCATTTTATATATGCATTGATAATGTGTGTTACATAAAACAGAGAAAATCATGTGAATATTTTGAAAACCATGTGACTGAAAATTGTTGCTGGCTAAGAACACACCACTTTCAGCTAAATTATTTTCAAAATAATCTAAATATTTCATTTCCAACTTCTTTAAAACCAGGCTGATTAAAACTGATTATAACATGTGTGAAGTGTATGAAAAAGAATTTAAAAAAAAATTTCATGGCAATTTGTAAAGTTATACAATTTTTATAAAAGGATTAGCTCTGTTCTTATTGGGTCATATTTTTAACACTGAAACCCGAGCAACTGTATTTCAAAACAACCATACAGTTGATTATTTTGACAAAGATTTCACTGGTGGTTGTTGTTTCTTAAGGTAACAACTGTAATAGTCAATTAATTTTTAAATATTCAACAGAGTATGACATGCAAAGAGTTACAGAAGACATGAGAAATCTACATTAAATTTTTATTTGCCCTGTGCATGTACAATTGAATGTAAGAATTTATCAGAAATAGACAGTATTTTGAAAAGTATTTGAAAATACTCAAATACATTGACAATGTATTTAAACACAAATACAAATACTTTTGCCTTAAATACTTTTCAAATACAAATACTTTAAAATACCTGAAAAATGTATTTAAATTACTTCACATACAATTACTTTTGTAATTGACGGCTATATCCTTATTCTTAACCCTCACGAAAAGTGGTAACTCGCGTTTATTTTGGTTATTTAATTTTACTGCTTTCTTTATATGGCGAAAAAAAGCATCATAGAAGTATTGCCTTACTTATTAAAATGTTGTAGACATTGAAAACATTATAGATAATTTTATTTAGTGTTTTAACCAGATTTCGTGGCAAACCGAAAGCCCATAGTAAATCTATTGGAGGGCTTAGAATCATGATATAGTCTGGAAGAGTTTACCAGCAGATGCAGTGTCAGCACCTTCAATTATCAATAGCTCGGCTTTCAAATCAGCACTGTGTGGGTCGAGTTTCAAGTAAAGCAACACAGCACTGTGCACAACACATGTTTTTAGACTGTAAATATAAATATCTTTTAACTTTGATACCTGCTTATTTTGTTCACGCGGTGTATTAACCGTTGGGACAATGCTCAACTGATTTGGTCATCCATATTATTTTGAAGAAAATCATCTTCATGTATCATGTATTCATTGATCCCGGAAACACATTACATTTGCGAAAACTGATCATTTAAGAAAGGATGAAAGGGTAAAACTGCAATGACAGATTAATTAAACTAGTATTACTGAAGCCACCAATCTGATACGAATAAACCCGTAATATTACCACCAAAGGTGTGCTTTTGATCTGATAAATGATTAATTCTTTTCTTTTATATATTGTATTTACCGCCGCTCGGATCAGACTATCAGGCGAACCGCCAATGTTGTAGCGATTTGAGCAATATGCCCTCAGTGACGTCCAATACACCTATACCACACCACTTCTACTTTTAATACTGTAAGTGTCAGCTATGGCGTCGGCACCTGTACTACTACTGCAGCGTCATTTATCTATGTATTGTATTTCGTAATTTCTTCCTTTATATAGGAGCAGCATCCAGACTGACGGCGTCACTCCTCAGTGAGGTCACATACCCGCACCCCTTGGGGTATTTCTACAATTATTTGCAATGTATTTACAGACAGTCTAGATAGTGAACCAGGGCGCCACCGACAGTGTTGCTGACAGCTGTGATGTAGGTTGGTTAGAGCAGTCTGTCAACTATGCCGCACAGTGTAGTCCAGTATGCTCACATCTGTATCAACTGCCTTTTTAGATAGGCGTCTTACAGTCTTCATTTATGACATCCTGGATATACTGAAGGCAGGGTTAACATCCAACATATACGATTTACTCTATCAGAGTGTATTCACAACTGAGCTCCCGATACAAGGCCTGACACTCAGCGTGAGGTATTTTTACGCCCCCCCCCCCCCCCCCCCCCGGCACAGACACCACATGAGACAGAACTGACAGCTTTACATCCCCTCTAAAGAACATGTCATTTGAATGGCATATGATTGGCACATGTTTTTACACCTTGATCCCATCCCTGATAACATATGTAGACGTTGGGCCAACGTTGGCAACAGGTTGGCAGATTGCAGTTGACATTACAACATTGGCCAACGTTGGCACAACGTTGGCCCAACTTTGGCTGTACCACTTGTTTGCCAATGTTTGGCTAACATTGGGCCAACGTTGGGCCAGCATTGGAAATTTCACATTAAATCAAACAAAATCAACATAATATTCGAATTTTAATTTTTTTAATTGTTAATTTATGCTCTCTAGTGTGCTATTTCAAACACTTTTATAGATTTATGCCCATTGGCCCAATAACGTATTGCCAACATTGGGCCAATGAGCAAAACTGTGTTGGCTCAATTTAGTGGTAAACATTGGCTCAACACTTGCTGAGGGATGCCTGAACACGGGATCGAACCCGGCTCTTCGGATTGGAATTCCAAGCATGTGCTGCACAATGGTTTTGCCAACTGAGCCAATGTCGCAGAAGCTTTTCATGGCTCACAAGAAGCGGAATCTGGTTTATATATCACATTTCTAGACACACAAAAAGCATTTGACGTAATGTCGCACAGCATATTGTTGACTTCAATTTATGACCATAGTGTTGATGGCGAGTTGTGGAGCATCATAGCAGACCAGTATAAAGATCGGACATTATGCGTGAAATGGTGCAGACAACAAGTACAACACTTCACCATAAGTCAGGCGACAAGACGGGGTAGCTCTTATCTGCAGACCTCTACACAAATAGCACACTAACTGCCATTAAAGATTCTGGTCTAGGGTATAGCATTGGACATATGAACATCAGTAGCCCAACATGCACTGATGGCATAGCTATAATTAGCAATGGCTTGTTCGCTATGGACGCAATGGTTAATATTATAGGAACTTGTGTCAACAAAAAAAATATATATCAATGCAAGCAAGCGCTCTGTAATCGTTCTCAACGAGAGCACAATGATTAACCAAATCCTAAGATACATCAACTTCAAAGCATGCACAAATAATCAACCACACCCATTCTGGTCTACAGTCAAGGGAGATGTCAGAGACCTCGAGAAATCTTGCGTGAAAGTCTGAATACTTACTGGATGCTACATACTTGCTAGATTTAACCAGAATGAGTTCGACACAAGATTCATACTTTGTCACAAAACCCCAGAAGATCATGAACATTTCGCGTGCCAGTGCAAGTCATTACAAAGGATCAGGTCAAGATACTTCACAGAGATTGTTTATATACTGCACGCCCATGGCTATGTAGAACTGCTAAGCTTAGTTAGTCACGCCACTTGTAACCTGCTTCAGTTATGGCTTGATGCTTCCAAACTTATCGATATAGACCACAATAATACAATAGACATTTAATCTATAACATAGAACTATTAAGTAGAAGATTCATATTTGAGTACCACCAAACTCGTTCTAGAATTATCTGCAAGGACTAAGTCGTCACTACCTCATTAGAGAGGGTGCTCCCAGTTAACGGGGGGGGGGGGGGTGCGATCTCCAATCACTCAACCAACCAACCATAGCAAGTGAGGCATTATCCCAATGGCGAGTCACAGAAGATGGCAGCTCTATGTTAGGCCCAAACTAACACATGGGCATGAAGCATGCTTCCTAAGCACCAGCGATGTGGTTCTGCTAGAATATATCCAGAAAGAAAAAACTGAGGTGGTTCTACTCATTGCTTGACACATGTGGCAGCGTATGCCCTACTTGGGGCTGCACCAGTAGAAGCTGTCAGTGTCAAGAAGATCATGACTCTTTACGGTTACATTTGCAGGAGTCCAGGTACATTAGTGCATTCATTGGCCCTGCAGCAGGTAGCTCTGAAGGACCTGGCAGCCGAGCCAGTTTTCAATGGTAAAAAATTTGCTGTTAAAATATAACCTTCAGTGAGCGTGAAGGGCCCATCGCTAATCCTAGCATATACTAGAAGGGCCCATCGCTAAGCCTAGATTGAAGACAATGGTGAAGCTGTAGGTGAATACTGGACAGAGATATAGTGGCTTGAGATCTAATCCAAAGTGTCTCTATGGTACATCAACCCATTGGCACTAGAGATGGTATGGGTCCAGCCAGCATGCGTGGCCAACTGTACAAACTGGTGCAAGGGGTGAGGAGAAGGCGCCAATGAAGGACAAATTCTTGATTGGCAGCTACACCCTTCAAGGGGAAAGAGTAAATATCAAATTGATATTTAGCCTGCCGATTATGTAGCTGTGAAACACAGGACAGATTTAATTGAATTAGCAGGTGCTGCTTCTATGCAGGCCTTCGTCAGAAATATGTTGGCCGTGTGAGCATGATACTGCTTGCCATCCACCCTGAAGATGAGGTAACCAGCCTAACTACTGATCCCGAATCTCTAACCCAGCTGGCACTTGCGGCTTTCTCTAATGCTGACCTATGATGGAGCATACCCTGTGATCTCCACCAACAGTGAGCTACTATCCATCATTGAAAAATGCTTTTTACATAAATTACACACTAGACGGTGCCAGCACTTGAGGGTGAGATTATCTGATTGCCTGGTCCACGACCACTATGGAATAGTAAACTACTAGCATCATACACACCATATGAACTCTAAAACACCGTGCTTGTGTTTCGGTACGAACTCCCACTTTACACAGGTATATAGATATTTACTATTTATAAATTGGATGTTCCTGGCAGTGGACTGAATATGCCAGAAACCTGAAGGAACATCTAACAACCGGAAACAATACCATCTTGATCTTGGTGTGCCTAATGAAAATGCGGGAAGTACTGAACTGAGCTGAGCTGAGATATGGTGTCATGGAAACACCGGGCCAACTGAGTCAAGTGACATGATTTGATCTAGAAATTCCCGCTTTCATAGGAGCACCTCAGTAGTGGAGTAATGTTACAATTATAAACAAATATATCATGGTTCGCAGTTATCAACTGTCTATCTTATTTACTGCTCGCATAAGGAAGAAGTAATAAGCCACACATTGAGTGAAATGCAAAGCATAGCTTTCGTGTTATGTATTCAAGTCATATAAGAGTTTGAGTCAGCCACATACGCAGGCACATCAACGGGGAGACGAGCTGGGATCAGGAATTATCCCAGTGTCTATATGTGTTATTGTATACATTTGCATTCACGCATATTGAGCAAGGGTTGGATGCAACAAGCAGGGTCTGTAACTCAATGATGTAGTTTATACGGGCCAAAGTAGAAAGGGTTCAACCGTCTCTTCCACTTTTTGAGACACCATACATGTAGGATCTAAATGGTTTTGGTTATAAGTGACTTTGTTGCTTTGTAAATGATAAGAACCCGTAAGAAGGTACAGCTTGACTAGGAGCCGACTGATGTCCCTGGAAGATCTTAAAATGTGAGTCAGTAATTCTTGTCCTCGGATACATGTAGATCCTCCAAATGACCGTTCAAACCCAACTAGTCACTCAAAATACCTTACTTTGGTTCATTTATGAAGTTTCTGACCGCAGGATTATGTCTCTATGGTCAGATCATTATTTTCATACTGATGTACGCCGCCATGACTTTCGGTCGCAAGCATATGTCATAGAAAACTGATCAAAAGCAGTATGGACAAAATAGTCCATAAATGGAAAGGACCACTACCTCAGCTGTTGGTATAGAGAACCAGATGCACAATCAGATCACATTAAACTACTAAGATCAAGTCAACCCAGAAAACGAATCGCCTTCCAAATATCCACATTCTCGGTGACTTTAACTACAAAGAAATTAATTGGAAAACAAAACTCAGCGCAGGTGCCGCTTTATCGGATTCAGATGGCTTGGCCATAATTGACATCTTTGATGAATTTAACATTGAAAACTAGTATCTTTCCCAACACATGAAGGAAACACTTTCAAATTAATTGCTACAACATTACCTGGTCAATTAGGTAACATTCACCCGTCATACAAATTTAGTGACCCCGATGCTATTATGTCAACCCCCCCCCCCGCCCCGCCCCCCCCCCTCCCTCCCTCCCTCCCTCTCTCTCTCTCTCTCTCTCTCTCTATCTCCTTCTACCCTCCCCTTCTTCCATTTTCCCATGAGATTGATCATGTATAATTATTAATATTCGCTCATGTTGGTTAGTCGTTTTATTTGACAATAATGTGCAGCTGTTGGATGCATGCATACCCACAAATATTTCCACCGTTTACTATGTCTAAATAGTAATTAATCAGTCTACGGCCACAACAAACTTATTTCGCTTGACACTATGTCAGAGTCTTATTGTCTTATGATAACGTAAAACTATGCAAAGCCGGGAAATTGTTTCGCAAAGTGCACAATTGTGTCGGCTATGCTACCCTACAATGGTACGGTAACACATATTCAGATTCAGATTCAGATTTGTTATTTACACTCAGACCGTTTTACACAGCGTATGAGCAACATATAATATCGCATTTATGGCGGTTGTGAATATTTATCTATATAAATGGTAAAAACCTAGTAGTAGTAGTAGTAGTAGTAGTAGTAGTAGTTTAATCAGCGTTGAAAATGTTTTGTAATCTCCGTAAATTAAGTGACAAATCTTTGCTAGAAGTTTCTTGTTATTTGTTGAGAAGAGTTGGAGAAAATTGGTCCTTTGCGATAATTTTTTGGTAAAATGGTTACTCGCTTATTTTGAGTCACAAATGAATAAGTAATGAAACTCGTCTCCGATTTCATTCTTACTACAAAGGTTGCAAACGCGTTCTGCTCTATTAGTTCCATTCCACCGTCCCTTTTCTACTGGTAGACAATGGTTGCTTGTTCTAAATCTTGTAAACAGTATTTTGTTTCTATCGTCAAGTTTTAAGAGATGCACCCTTCCCTTCCCCAATTTATTTTTAAACTGTTATACATTTTCCCTTTCCATTGATCCATTCATTTGTGCGTGCCGTGACTGTATAAATTGATCCTCAAGGTTTTTGGTTATTACAATGGTACGGTAAAACAAATCAGCAGATGTGATGGCAATGACAAGTCATATTATTGTACGGCAGTAGACAAATTAAAAATTTGTGAGGGAAAGGGCTTATACGAAAAACAAACCTAATGGGTGTCTTTAACCGGAAAATTTTGAAATTGACATCTTATCGTATGCCTACTAACCTATGCCC
Organism: Chaetoderma sp. LZ-2023a; assembly: GCA_034401795.1. NCBI lineage: Eukaryota > Metazoa > Mollusca > Caudofoveata > Chaetodermatida > Chaetodermatidae > Chaetoderma > Chaetoderma sp. LZ-2023a. The sequence continues at coordinate 60,665,392 of CM067374.1, read as the reverse complement.
ACTCATATAGATCCGCTATACTCGATACACGAGCGTAGCGGGAGGGCGAGGCCCGTGCAGTAGGACGATGATGGCATCTTGGGCATTACCAGAAATCTTAACCATCAATTGGCTGTTAAATTATGTAATTATGCTTTTTTCTTTTCTGCAAAAAAGAATACCCACCCATTCCTAGTTACGTCACTGGCCCTGTTAAACTGATGGTGCGTTGCAAACGATTCCAGAAATGCGCATGTACCAGGGCTCAGGGCTTGATGGAGTGTCGGGGGAATTTGGAAATGGGCTTAGGCTGCGCTGTTTCCCTTCCACAGAGGGTGGATATGTGGCCCGTGGTACCCCCACCCCCACCCCACCGCAAAAAAGGAAAGTTATATACGCTGAGATGCCATCTCCTGCAATCTGAATAATAAATATCATTACCTCTCTATTTGGACGTGCCAATTCTGTACTTCCTGCCGGTGTATTGAAAGTGAATACCACCACACACCCACGCCCCTCCCCCCCCCACACCCCTCCAACCCCAGCTCACCTATGTGCGGATTACTACAACAAAACTCATGGACCAGTTTCAGTTTTCTTTATTGCACTCAGGCTATATTACAATAGCATATACCATGCAAGAGGATTCCACTACCTGGTTGTTATCAGTTGAGGAAGTTCGAAATGTACGGAAAATCAAGAATTTGCGTTAAAATGTGATAAAAGCTGGATGACGACTGACGAGTGGCCGCAATCTCTGATTGATCTCGTCGTCGTCGTGGTCGTGGTCGTCCATTTTGTGGAATTTTTAGGCCCTAAATAGCGAAAAAAGCAACAATCCGATTTCATGTTTAATACAAATTTGATTAAAATTTGGTATTTTGATCATCAAGTATTATTTTGTAACTTAGGCTTAGTTAAAGGTGAAAGAGCCATGGCTAATTTACTAATGAACACATACAGCTACAAAACACGACACTCGGGCCACCAACCAGCGCTTTAATACTTTAAGCCTCACATTTCTTCAAGAAAATATTATTTCTGAAAGTTTACCACTGGAATGACTGGCTCGGTTATCGCGCCAGCTACTGCAGTGGAAAATTTTCAAAAATAGTCCACTTGGTCGTCAAATGGACATTTCTCAGTACCAGTACGTACATAAGCCGATTTGGCCAGCTAGAGTGATAAAAGGCTAACATTAACCCTATAACCATTATAGAGCAGAGAACACTTTTTATGTGAGGTATGTTTTGGTGAATATTGTGCAAATTTGACTGAAGCTGTTGTTGCAGGCTTCAGGCGAATTAGTTTCAAAATATTCAACAGTTTGCGCGCAAGCCTTGAAATTGAGACATTGAAGACATTTGAAGGGCTCCCGTTAACGCGTAACATCAATCCTAGCATAAGCGATCAATTCGAAAATATTGATTGTGAAATCTACGCCATGTCTAAGATGTCTCACTTTCTTAGCTCAACTGTTAATTGACAATTGACAATTGTTGATTATGTTAATTATCACTCAATGCCCAAATCAGAAGCGAGTAGCGGCTTCTATTACTCAGTGCCCTAATCACAATCGAGTAGCGGCTTCAATCGCATCAACAGCTATTAGGCCTGAGTTGAAATGTGAGTTAATTCTGATACAGTGCTTGGCAGGTCTATGTCCTATCGACCTATATAAGCGAATAAAGAACGTTTGAAATCAAAACGTGCTAATTTATTCCCAATTGACTAGCAAAATTTTAATTAATTACTTTGATATTAAGTTCTAATTCTATATTATGATGTCGCTCTCTCTGTACTACGACATTGAAGGTGAAGATAGTCTTGATGAATCTGGAGGTATGTATAACATGACTTTTTTCAGACTGTCTGCTAGCAATATTTGGTAGTCCTAAATAATAATGAATTTAACCCGTTTAACGACAAATCCCTGAAAAAGGTAACTTAATCTTTATGATGTAAAACACATTCCGTTGAATATTTTGAAATTAATGTGACTGGAAGTGATTGCTGCCTGTATGGTTTCCTTGAAAATTACCTCTTAGGGAATCAACGCTGAAACCGTTAATATATTAGGTAATAACCTATACCTGCGCTAATCCGTAATATAAAGTGGTAGGCCTATAGCTTAATAAATGCAGTTAGTGAGTCTACTTAGTTTATAGTTTCTTTTAGCATGTGAGCTCGTTCGTGTCTAGGCGCGACATCATCATTTAGCAACGCCTTTTTGTTGACTTAATCGCCTTCCTTCAATGGAGGGATCTAATCTGTCACTCAAGTATTCGACGTCATAGCCTACTCAAATGGTGATAGCTACAAATGGGCGGGGATTAGATAGCTACAAATGGTCCGGGATAGTTACAAATAGATGGGGATAGCTACAAATGGGCGGGGATGGCTATAAATGGAAGGGGTAACTACAAATGTGCGGGGATAGCTACAAACGGGTCCGGATAGCTACAAATAGATGGGGGCGCTACAAATAGGCGGGCATAACTACAAATGGGCGGGGATAACTACAAATGGGCGGACATGACTACAAATGGGCGGGGATAACTACAAATGGGCGGGGATAACTACAAATTGGCGGGGATAACTACAAATGGGCGGGGATAACTACAAATGAGCGGGGATAACTACAAATGGGTGGGGATAACTACAAATGGGCGGGGATAACTACAAATGGGCGGGAATAACTACAAATGGGCGGGGATAACTACAAATGGGCGGGGATAACTACAAATGGATGCCTGTATACTTTAAATTGTTTATTTAACAGAACACGAGTTAATTACAAGTTAATCGTAAAACACGTCCACCAAATTATTATCACACAGTGGCACGCGCGCGCACACGCACGCACGCACTCTCCAACAATAACTACAATTATATCAGTGTATTGTAAAAATTGTAAAAAATACAGTGAAACCTGCCCTAGACGACCACTTTATGGAACACCAGAATTAATAACAAAGACATGCTCTCTGGATAATGGTCGCTTGAGTATGAGAGAGTTGTATGTATAATGATGATAATGATGATACATTATATAGGCTTGTTTAAGATTAAGTCTGTATTTTGCTATATTGTTTGTTTGTTTGTTTGTTAGGGTTTTTTTAATATGTTCTTTTCATAAGGTTCTGTAAACTGTACTGTGCTGATTAGCCGTAATGCCATAAAAAGCAATAAAGTATTATTTGGTGATGATGATGATACGCACATGTTTATGTTTATTAAATTGGATATACATCAAAATCATGCAAGTCGTACACTTGGCAGACTTTTCAAGCTTCATGGAGGATTTAAAACACGCCATTATGATTGCACGTCATTCTACATGCACGACATAATTGATTATGATGCTATATACATGAGTAACATATGCATCTCTATATTCACAAGAATACATGTTTATTATGAAGGGCACCTGAATAATGCCTCTCCACAGCAGTTGCCGAAAACGTTACGATCTTTATGTTTACTAGTTTCACTTTGTGGGGGAAATTTGTCGCGAACAACAGGCGGAGGCCTATGTCTTAAAAAAAATCAGGTGTAAATGTGTTTAGTCGGGTTAGAGTGGATAGACTGGATACTGCACTGCCAATAGGCTTGCACAATAATTCACTATTAGGCTAAATACACAATTAAATATTTAGCTAAATTTGCCAGCATATGCTGGATGCGCCTAATATAAAGACGAGATATCAAATTGAATTGAAGTTGGCATCAGACACACCACGTAAACAAATTTTCATATAAACATTGATATTGTTTATTTCAGTCTCATCTCTTTCATGTGATGACAGTTTTGAGTTTGAAGAGAACCTATATTCTGTATCTCACGAAATCATCAGCACAGAGCAGACACGCGCAGTATTACAGCCTTTACAGACCACAGGAAATTCCGATGAGGAGAATAACGTCATCCATTACGAATATAATGACGTCAGAAAAATGCTGGAAAATCCTGACATCATTTTCATTTTGGGCAAAGACAAAACGCCGGTTTATGGAGTGAAACAAATACTCACACAGAATAACAGGTAACAACTACTGCTGCTGCTACTACTACTACTACTACTACTACTACTACTACTACTACTACTACTACTACTACTACTACTTTGCAAATGTATAGACGTAACGTAATGATTCGCTCCAATTGTCCGCCATAATTATCCTGCTGAGTTATGGTGGTGGTGGTGTTTGGGGGGGGGGTGTGTTATGGGGGAGGGGTTCTTCATACGCGTCCATTTGAGAAAAAATTAAATATCAACAGATTGTCTTTACCAAAAGGCCGAGATGTGATGCGTATGACACAAAATTATTCCTCGACCAAGTATTTGTGAAGTATTAGGGTGAATAATGATTTCTGGTCAAAATAGTTTAGTAGGGTGGGTATAACTATTATATTAACAGTTTGAACCTCATATAGCAAAGTTAGGGACAGTATTTCTATTAAAGCATTGGCTTTTAACCCTTTCACGACGAAGCCGGCCAAAACCGGCCTCTGTATTGGTCTTGGGGAATGTCCATTTACAGGCCAAGAGAAGAGTATTTTTGAAATTTTCCTACTGGTGTCCAGTGGGAAATTTTTCAAAAATACTCTTCTCTTGTCCTGCAAATGGACATTCAATAAGTAAATATTTTAAGCATTCGAACAAATTTCGTCCAAGAAGATTGTTCAAGAAAATTATATTATTTAAAACACTACCAAATGTCAATCTATAACCATTTAGAAATAAAATCAGAAAAAGGTCAATATTAAATAGATTAAAGAATATTGGTAAGAAAACAGCTCTACCATGGGGCAAGTACAAGAATAGTAAGGGGAGTAACTATTAGTATTTAGATAAATAAATATGCCCGATTTATTCCCCCTTGATGTGGTAATTTTTTTAGTAGAGAACCAAGGGAAGTAACAAATGTACAGTTCGATTAAAACATATGAGTTCTCTCCCTTGTTCAGCCACATAGTCGGAGACGGAATTGTATGCCTACTATTTAATAAACATTCTATCGAATATTTTGAAACTAATTTGAGTGGGCGCTGTTGCTGCCTAACAGCACCCAGTCAAATTAGTTTCAAAATATTCAACAGCTTACATGTATAATTTTCTGGAAATTGAGTCGGGGAGTTCAGGGATCGATCTATCCCAACACGAGTGAGGTGTGGGTGGAGCTTAGCTAGAGATGGGCGGGGCATAACTAAAACTGGAATGATCCATTATTTAGCAGATACATTAGGTTATAGTTTCATGGTTACGTATTAGCAAAATCTGTCCATATTCACTAGAGTTATTTCCTCTGACAAACTTTAAATTCATCGGAAATACGGTTTCTGTTAGATTATTTGGAAATGCCAACTAGTAGACATATCCAGTTAAAGTTTAATTTGTACATCCATCTGAGAGGAACTCAGTCATGATTGTGTTATGCCAAATTAACATTGTATTCGACCGCTATCTGTGCTGACACACTTAAAGGGAAATTCCAGTGAAATCGGGAATAAGTCAACTAAAAATATACAATAATCCGAAATAGTTGCCGCAAAAAAATTTCCCTTAGATATTTCCTAATAAACAGGATAAAATTAAGCCTTAAACACAATCGCCTTCAGGTATTTCTTTATCTGTATTATTAATTAATTATTATCCCCACACGCTTTGAAAAATACATCTGGGATATTCCAGTCTCCTCTGTCTGCCTGTACCGATGTTCGTCTGTCTGTTCAGTTATCTCCTCTGAAACCATTTATGTGCGCTCACCATAAGAGTGTGGATTGCAAGATGACATCTATATCTCGGATGGGTCAAAAGGTCAGAGCATACAAATTCTGTCCATGATATTCTCTCTTCCAAACTGTTCTGTGTTCTTCAATAAAGTTTGTTATGTGAGTCACCATATCAATGCAGATTGCAAGATGACATTTCTGTTTGGCTGCCGGCCAGGACAATGACTCAAAAGGTCAAACATCATAAACATAGTAGGACCGTCATGCTAGCTCCTCCGAAACCATTAAGTGGAATTCAATCAAATATTTTATGTGATTTATCCATATGATTGTAAAATGCCAGATAACATTTACATTGGGCTCTGTTCCCTTCAGGCTAGCCCGACCAGGATTCCAAGAATCAAATATCATAAAAATGTCATCTGACATGTTGTCTCCTCTGAAAATGTTTGGTGGAATTCAACAAAATTTGTTTTGTGAGTTACCATATCATTGAGCCAGATTGGGGATTGCAAGATCATCCCCCTCCACCACACCAGGGAGAGGCTGCAGGTGGGGATTAAAAGGTATTGGTTGGAGAAAGCGTGGGGATTTTTGTGATGGCGTGCCATCGAATACATGTTCTTGTATATTTTTATTTTAAGTTTTTTTATTTTATGTTACAGTAGATTTTGTAAGTTGATTGATGGTGTGGAGAAAATATGCAAAAGTCTATGTGGCGGTCCTAAACGGAAACAGTCTTCCCCTAATGCACACCGGCCTGGTAGTCCTTTGCAGAAACAGTCTTCCCCTAATGCACACCGGCCTGGTAGTCCTTTGCAGAAACAGTGTCAGGGACAATTGGTTATTCCTATAACCGGATTTGAGAAAGTTGTTTTCCAGAAAATCGTAGAGTTTGTTCACTGTGGCGATGTAGAGATCACCATTGACTGTGTTTTTGGTAAGATTATTCATTCACTTACTACTAGTCATCCAATCCAGCACCAATGGACCTTTCCAGTTTTAGCCATGCCCCACCCATACCTAGTTAAGCTCCACCCACACCTCGCTCGTGTTGGGATCAATCGATCCCTGAACTCCCTGACTATCAATTTCCAGAAAACTATACAGGTAAGCTGTTGAATATTTTGAAACTAATTTAACTGGGTGCTGTTTCTGCTTATGGTTGCAATAGCGCCCAGTCAAATTAGTTTCAAAACATTCGGCAGAATGTTTATTAAATAGTAAAGCCATACAATTCTTACGTGTTGGACTATTAGGCGCTTAAGACAGAATAAATCGTGCCATTCATGCTGTAATTGATTATGACTTCATCCTACACATCACATAGTTGATTATGATGTCATATGATGGATGGATAAAGTGGAAATGTCCATTGCAATAATTGGTCAATCTGTCAATTAGTCCATTAACCCTCGACATGTCAATGTCTAAATTTCAAAACAACTACATGAAAACAGCAACAGACCCCAGCCCAATTAGTTTCAAAATATTCAACATCATATTCATTTCATCATAAAGAATTTGTTGTTTGTTTGTAAAGATTAAATGGTGAAACAGTTTCAGAATGTACATGTAGGGGTTAATACTTGCAGGCATTTCATCACATCCAGTGATCTAAATTACTTTTATCAGTTTCATTACGAAAATATTTAGTACATATTGTCATTCAGAAAACAACCAGGTTTGTGTTATGTCAGTGTGATTTAATCATTTTTCCTCAAATTTGTTGAAGAAAATTTCAATTTTCTCATAGAAAATGTCGATTTGAAGAACAAGTGTAGAGTATTTTTGAAAGTTTAAAATGGGAATGTTACCAGGGCAGACACCATTTTTGGCCATCATGGTTAACATAATGGAAGTTACATAAGTCATGAAATGTATGTCGCTTAGCTTTGTTACTTGGATAATTACAAGGAAACATTATACGTAGACTTAATGACAAGTTCTACCGATATTAAAATTAAGGCAGCATGCCCTACTTATATGGATCGTTCCAGTTTTAGCTATGCCCACACCCATTTCTAGCTAAGCTCCACCCATACCTCGCTCGTGTTTGGATCGATCGATCCCTGAACTCCTTGACCATCAATTTCCAGAAAGCTATACAAGTAAGCTGTTGAATATTTTGAAACTAATTTGACTGGCCGCTGTTGCTGCCTATGGCAGCAACAGCGGCCAGTCAAATTAGTTTCAAAGCATTCAACAGCATGTTTATTTAATATTAGAGACATACAATTCGTACAACGCGTCAGACTATTAAGAGTTAAAGATGGGCCAAACACAATAATTTATGACGTAATGATTATGACATCATCCTACATGCCACATAGCTGATTATGACATCATATGATAGATGTATAGTCTGGAAAGGTGAATTGTCTGAAGTTCTGTGAATACAGGCACCTACAGAATGGATTAACTGTCTGCCTGCTGAATTTCTGCAGACTACATTTTCAGTGGCATTTAACTCTTGATATACTGAATATTTTGAAAACAATTTGACTGAAAGTTCTTGGTGGCCATGCCACTAACAACTTCCAGTCAAATTATTTAAAAAAAGTTATTGTCTATTGAAATTATTGTCTTGTGGCTTGCTGCAGTCAGATAGTTAAATATGATTAGCCAGGTTACAGACTGTTACAGATTGAACACTATGAATGAAACTTGTTTTTGGTCTAATTTGAAAGATCATCTTAGCTTCGTAGTATTCTCATTATGAATTTCCTGAAGCTAAATAAATGTATGTGAGCTAAATCGATACGAAATCCTCCGAACATTTTGAAAACAAGTTGTTAATCTGTTTCACCTCAACTTGATGTCTTAAGTCTTAGGAGGCAACGGCTTTGATTTGTTTTCAAAATAACCAACAGTATTTTGACATTTCCTCTATTGTGTGGGACATACCAACTATATTTTGACATATTAAAAGATTTGTATTAGCTTTTATGTTAGATATTTAGAACACCATGCTCGATAATTATTCTGAGATTTGTTCAGTACCGGTGTAACCGACGTGAAATACCAAAAGCAAATGTAGAATCATACAAAATACTACTTTGTTTCATTTCATCAGTACAAGAATAGTAGAGATGTATGATAAACATAAACTTGGGCTATATTGCTTTTACATAAAACGATATAATACTATAATAACATATATACATTCAGTTTGGCTCTAGGTGGGGATGGGTGGAGTAGATCAGATATGGAAACTGTACAATACATATGCAGCTGTTTTGACTGACGAGTAAAAACTCCCGTAAGTCAACGTAGTCGCTGTTAAAATATCAAGATTAATTTTTTCTATAATCTCATTTTTTTGTCAGGTGTTTTGGCAGCGACAGATGTGTTTCAGCTTCCCACATTGCGCAAGGCATGCAAAGATTACGTGAAGTCGTGCACTGATACAGATAGAGTGCTATTCCTGCTCCAAGCAGCAGAACCTTACATGCTCAATGGTCATATTGCGGAAATATTGGAAAAGGTTTGTTTAAAACTTAGATAAGTCAGATAGAATAAAACCTGTTTATAGTTGTCACTGTATGATCCATCAGGCAGATCAGACTAAGTACAGGTTGGCACTTGAACATTTGATGGCTTAATATGGTCAAGAATATCAAATTATTTGCTTTCTGTATGTCCATTTTCAGGCCAAGAGAAGATAATTTTTTTCTAATTTACCACTGGAATGCCTAGCTCGGTTCTCGAGTCAGTCATTCTAGTGATAAATTTGACAAAATTGTTTTCTTTTGACCTGCAAATGGACATTCCTCAACATTGCAGAGGTCAAGTTTCGCTGATTTTGCCATATATATAAATAAAATGCCAAACTGCAGTGCCAGTAGAGTTGGCTGCACTGACACACGTAAAATTCAGCAAAGATATGGCCTCAATTATATTAATGTATCATAAGCCTATCTGGTCTCTAGACATATTTTATTGGACAAGAAATTTGAGATTTGTTTTGGCAACAACCACTAAGATTTTTTATGGGAGTATTGAATAATACTAAATAATTTTCATGGAAACTGCTAATACATTAGACAGCTACACCTTCTAGTCAAATTAGTTTCAAAATATTAAACACATTATGTTGAATTGTACCGGTGTTATTTCTAATTACAGCTCCTGGCATTCGTGGATACAAACAGCACAGTAATTTTGCACCACCCAGAGTTCGTCCTTACCAGTAAACATACTGCAGCACAAATCTTGTCCCGTACCACCCTGGGTATCAGCAGTAGCAAGAAACGCGAAGCGGCGCAACGCTGGATGGATGAACAATACAAATGCCATGCAAACAAGAAAAACTGCAACAAACTTTATAAATTAACCAAGAGAATTGTCCAGTTATTTTCTTCAAACTCAAAAAGCCAGCAGATTAAATCTAATTCAGACACTTCTCATGGTTCCAAGACAGCCATTAACCCCTTAAAGCAAGTAACCAACAAGCTACTGGCTAAGCTCCGGTTAATGAAAGTTAACAAGAATAATGATTCATTAATAATGTGACTTGTACTATAGGTAGGTGTGAGATCTAGTTAACCCTTTAATGGTCAAACGGGACAAAACCTGCCTCTGTTATATGGTCTTGTGGAATGTCCATTTACAGGCCAAGAGAACACAATTTTTGAAAATTTACCACTGGAATGACTGGCTCGATAACCGAGCCAGTCATTCCAGTGATAAATTTTCAAAAATTGTATTCTCTTGGCCTGTAAATGGGAATTCTATAGGCAGATCTTAAAAAAGTTTCATGAAATGTGGCCATTAAGGGGTTAAATCAGGTCCCATATGAACACTTATTGAGACAGTAACTGTACTGTGGTGCTAGAATACTAAATACTTTCATGTTAAAGAGCCAGGTAATCGTCAAGATTGGTCAAGAAATATTTCTGTAAATTAAATGTCCATTTGCAGGCCAAGAGACTATTTTGAAAGTAAATAAGACATAAACAATTCAGTAGTCAGCATCCTAATTAACATAGGGACTGCTGTATATTTTTGGATTGCTGTTGCTATCTGAGACAACAGCTGCTTATGGCAACATCATGATGAACATAATCACCTGTTCAATCTGCTCTTAAGAATTCACGATTATTGAGTGCAGCAAGTTATTGGTTAAATCATCAACTACATGATTAATTACGTATTGCTAATTGCTGGAACGATAACTAATTTATGTTAATTTGTTCATGTCAAACACTGAACAATAATATAATAATTAACAAATTAATGCTATGTATATAATGTGTTAAGAATTTAATATGTCATTCTGTTGTTATGTGATTAAAATATTTAAATCTATTTTGGTGCTACATGTGTGTTATTAAACTCCCATTTATATATAGACAGCCATGCTCATGAAAACCCAGGCATGCATACAATGAAATACTGCCATCCAAGACAACATAAGGCTTGCGCACGGGCATGCACATATGCATGCACATACACACGCATATACTCAGGCATGCACGCACATGTGCGCATGCACACACATGCACGCACGCGCGCGCACGCACGCGCGCGCATGCACGCACGCACGCACGTGCGCGCACGCATGCACGCACGCACACACACACATACACACACACATGTGTAGGAGCATCGAGCGCAAGATGTCTGATTACACATATGCCTAGGTATATATGGCTGAATCAATAACATAGTTGAAAGACCTTCAGAAATGACTAAATCACTATAACAGGAGGCTACTGCCACAGGGTCCTTCGGGAAAAGTTTGGTTCAAATCAGCCAAGCCATTGATAAAGAGTAGTCTTTTAAAGCAAAAGTTGATAGCCACCTGAAAATTTGACCAATCTGATTTCTATATCCACGTTCAGAAGCCTATGATGATAGGCCTTCCAGCCATGTTCGTTGTAATCAAGACAATCGGTCAATGAGTAGTCTTTTTATTGATTTCCCAGTAAATATCAGAAAATCCAAGCTTGACGCTGAAAAAGTTGAGCAATCAAATTTCTGTATATAAGTTTATCATAATAGGGCCATTCAAGCAGTTTGGTTGAAAAATTGACAATCAGATTTCTATATACAACTTCAGAATCCTATGATGAAGTCCTTTCTGACAAGTTTGTTTGAATTCGGGCCAATCAGTTAATGAGAAGTAGTCTAGATACTGATTTTCCAGAAATTTTAGGAAAAACCAAGATGGCCACCAGAAGAATTTACCGATTAAATTTTGCATTAAGTGTCAAGGGTACCACGATAGGATTCACCAATTCAAATTTCATTGAAACAGGGACAGGATAATCTTTGAAAAATCTGATATGGCCCTCTTTTCATATACATGTTTGGAAGGCTACAACTGTCAGGTCATTCCAAAAACTGTACCATCTGCCACATGATGGAGAAAAACAGATTCTTCACAAGCTCCCACACGGGCCTAACCTATAAGGCCAAAATCATAGGTAACTGCCAAACTAGAAACATCGTCTACCTCCTAACTTGTAGCAAATGCAACAAACAATACGTGGGAGAATCCCTGCGCACCTTTAAGATCCGAATTCAGGAACACCTGAAATCTATATCAAACCTCCACAAAAGTGAGAGATATGACACCCCAGTCGCCAGGCATTTCAACAAACCTGGACACTCACGAACAGACGTGCAGTTCAGAATCATACAGGTTCTCTCATCAGACCCCGATGATGAAAACTCGACACACTGGAGGAGACAAAAGGAATGCCATTGGATACACCAGCTCCACACGATGGAACCTATAGGCATCAATCTAGCAGGTTAGGCAACACCCTTTACCTGGACCAACATGCCTACTATAGGCGGACATGCCCAATACGTTGTTATTACACATCAGGTCATTCCAGCCAAGTTTGCTTGAAATTGGTTGAACAGTTAATGAGGAGTGGCTTCTTAGCGATTTTCTGGACATTTTTAGAAAATCCAAGATGGCCACCGGAAACATTAACCACTCAAATCTCTCATTGGAAGTGTTGGAGCGTACCACAATAGGATCCGTCCACCCAAGTTTCATTGAAACCTTCAAATCTTGGGTTTCTGAAACAATTTTGGGAAATCATTTTAAAAACTACAAATTGAGTGCTTTCAAGAAACTTGGCTGGAATGTCCCTATTGTGATGGTCCCATGGTGACAGGCTTCTGAATGTTTACACATAAATCTGATTGTTTCTTTTTTTTGGAGCCCATCTTGGATTTCTGAAAACGTCCAGGAAATTTTTTAAATTAAGATCATTAACCATTGGGCCCATTTTAACCAAATTTGGCTTAAAGAACTCTTAGTGTGGCATGCTTCAAAATTTTGATTGGTCAACTTTTCTGGCAGACATTTTTGATTTCTGAAAATGTCCCGGAAATCAGTTCAAATACTCAACTTCATTAACATTTGGAACAATTTCAACCAAACTTGGCTGGATCGACCATTACTGTGATATGCTTCAGAAAACTTATACAGCAATTGGATTTTTCAATTTTTCCAGCAGCCATATTTGATTTCCAAAAATGTCTAGGAAATAGTTGGGCCTAATTCTCTGGTGTGCTTAGTAAACACCATATCAGTTGAGTCTATCGTCTGTACAAGCAGGGATTTCCCGTCCACATGTGCAACTGGTCATTTGTCAGCCAGCTCTTGTGTAAGCACATAGGATGTATTCATGGCAGTACGCTCAAGAACGCATATTTGAATACTGTTCAAGTGTATTACTTTCCAGGAAAAAATACGAAAATGCTGTTGTATATTTTGACAATAATAAGTGTGAAAGTTGTTACTATCAATGACAGAATTATTATCAAAACAAGAGGCCCAAGGGTCCTGTATCGCTCACCTGGAACATAGCTATTTCAACTAGAAAGGTGATCGGCGATAAGTAGAACCCTAAGTTGACCAGAATTGCAGCAAGAACACAGCGAACATGTTTCTGTACTTATCAACTTCCCTCGAACAAAGTTTAATGGCCCTTATTCTCTAATCATACCTCAGAAAATATTGGCTAACAGGACCACAGGATTTTCATGTAGGTCATATGTGAGATTGACATGCAATCATATTACGGCCGTAAAGCATATTGGCCTAGAGCTACGACGAGAATATAATTTACTAATCTGCATTTACACCTGACCCAGAATGACGTCTTGGAAATTGGGTGAAATGCCATGCAATGGCGGCTTCAGTAAACTTGGGGAATACATTGAAATTTCACATTCAACATCAAATATCTTTCTTGGATGACTAAGTATAGAGATGAAAATTGCTTCTCTTGCTTACATACATCACATTCTATTATTTTAATACGAAATTCTTGCTCCATTTAGAATTGCTTTAATCAAACTTGGAATTGCTTTAATCAAACTTGGATCTCCATGCCGCAAGGATGCTTCCCGCCAAATACAAGAGGTGCAAGGGGCCTGTATCGCTCACATGGAATTATTGGCCACTGGCACAACTGAACAAAATGAGATGACAACACGAAATAATTTACCAATCAATTCTCTGTGAAGGATTAACCAAGTTTTATTAAAATTAGACCACTGGTTAATAAGGAAGTCTTTTTATGGTTTTCTCAGAAATTTGCAGAAAATACGAGATGTCTGCCAAAGACGCTAAATTTTGTATTGATTCGTGGCGGACATGGGATTTTTTTTACATATCAACTTTCAATGGATTAATTTTAAAGGTGCTTCGGCCCTAATATTTGCCAAATTTTGGCCTGATCCATTTAGCAGTTCTGGAGGTCATTTCAATCCAATATAGTCATTAAACACACTACATTTTATAGAGGTTGATGAATTTACACACAGACAGATAGATAGATATTAGAAGATGGCTGTGAGCGCCATAATAAATTCTCAAACCAAATTCCTGGGAATTGATTTTTTGCTAAGTGGTCTTATTGTACTCTGATCTCCCTGAATGAACATGTGTGGAAAGAAGCAATTCCTTAGTGGCAACAACTGCTGGGCTGGGTATGGTTCACAGGGCTCGCTGACAATACACGCAGGTATGCCATTAGTATTACGTTTATTACAGGTATCCATTACAATTAACAAATTTAAGGCAACTCTTCAGGAATTTTTGTTGAATATTTTGAAACTAAGTTGACTGGAACCCATTGTTGCCATCATAAAGAATTTATTGTTTCCTCTCTGAAAGGGTGATAGAGATATATAATTCTATAATTCAACCATTTTATGAAAATGGTGGCTGGTAGCTAATATTAGTAGATGACAACGGCTTTATTTCAATGTATCTCAGTACAACCAAATTGAGGGTTCTATTTCTAGCCAAGCTGTGCACATTTCTAGCTAAGATCTGCCCACTTCTTCCGCATATTTGTGATCAGTTTATATACTTTGAATCCTGAATTACCAGAATCCGAATTTCATGGTAAATTTACAGGTAAGCGGCACAGACACCCAATCAAAATATTCAACAGGCTGTTTATTAAATAGTAAAGACATACAAATGGTACACTTGATGGACTTTTCAATGTTTACGACTGAGCTAGATATGTCACTGTATTGTGGCATCAGCCTTCATATGATGTAATTGATTATAAAGTTATATACTGGAGTGACCGATCGAATGCACCCATTGTGCGTGCATGAATGCGCATACGTATGTACATGTGCGTGTGTGTGTATTTGTAGGTGGCCAAAATAATAACTAAAACAACAAAACTATTTTCTTATAAATGCATTGTTACAAAATATATGGTATAACATACTGTTAGCTAATGAAGCAGGACAAAATAAGATATTGAATAAAATAAAATAGTACATTTTAAAAAGGTTATGAAAATTAGATATATTGCTCAAAAGGAATAAAAATATAATGGATTGGATAAATGGAAGTATTGCCAACTGAACAATTATTCCTGTGAATAATTACTTTCTGTGCTCTACAACGGATGAATCCAATCTGTCGCTGAAGATTAATTTACGTCACATGTAGGTTGACATCACAATCAAAATGCAGAATGAATGATGTAGCTATAAGTTCATTATGAAGAGTCTGTCCGATGTACGAATTGTACGTCTATAATTTAGTAAACATTCTGTTGAATATTTTGAAACTAATTTGATTGGGTGCTGTTGCTGCCATAGGCAGCAACAGCAGCCAGTCAAATTAGTTTCAAAATATTCAACAGCTTACCTGTATAGTTACCTTGAAAATGGAAGTATAGGAATTCAGCATTCAAAGTATGTAAATCGATCCCAACACGTGTAAAGCATGGGTGGACCTTAACTGGGGTAGAGCTTAGCTTGGGCGGAGCTTAGCTATGGATGGACGGAGCTTAGCTAGGGATGGGCGGGTGTTATGTAAACGTGGATTCATCCATTACCATTTGTCAGACTGAGTCACACTGACTCAGCGTAAGGTTTAGTAATACCTTCAAGCTAATTTATCTAATTTGACTCACCACTCCTCTATAATTATCTATTACAGCACTTGTGAAATCTTTAAATAAAAGATTATAGATTATTGCGTCCTCATTATTCAAAATTTAGTCATTAAAATTAAATTAAAAGGAAAAGAAAACAATTAAAAACAAATATGTGGGTTATACAATTATTGCAATATATAGTATAAAATATGTAGTATATTAGCTTGGATACATCTATAGTTACTCCATCATAAAGACTAGACAAACATGTCAGCCAGTCCGGAGGTAGCTGCAGTCACTATAGGTTATATTCTAATCCATGGTAATATAGTTCCATTTCCATATTGAGGCAAATAAAATATTTACTATCAGACATTACATTTTACTAAATTAAACAAGAGGCATAAAGACCTTGATGCCAAGCTGCCTAAGACCTAAAGCTCTTGGCCTGACCAGGAGCGGATCCATGATTTCAGAAGGGCAGGGTGCGGGGGGTCCGTGAAATTTTGAAATCTAGGTATCCCCAGACGGCTTCTCCTGCATTTCCAGAGATAAATATGGACCCTTAGTTGGCTGCTAAATTATTCATGATTTAATTATAATTTAAAATTTTGGTGGGTCAAGGTGATGCTTCTCTCATTGGTGCATCACATACTGGTTGTGACTGTACTAAGAATGGGTCTAATCTAAGAACAATTACTTTTCAACAGTCACAGATTAATCGTTTGCCTAACTGGCCTCCAGATTGTTGCTGCCTTATGCTGAAAGCTTTTGCTTTTTTAACTGCCCAAGGCAGCGATAGCTTCCTGTCATTGCTTCTCTGGACAGTTACATGTATGGTTTCCAATATAAGGCAGCAACAATTTTGAGTCCTGACTCCAGGTAGACTATGAGCAACGTCTTTCAGTCCAAGTAGCCTACTGAAGTTGTTGTTGCCTTAGGTAGCAATGCCTTCCAGTCATATTAACGTGGACAGGGCACCCCTCCCAAGGGGGGGGGGGGGGTGCGCACCCCCTGCACCCCCCTCTGGATCCACCCCTGCTGACAAGATATGTACTCAATTCCAAAAGTGACTTCAACACATCTGCATAGTTACCTCCCTTACTCATTATATTTGTATTATATAATTCCAAAGGAAATAATTCTGGAGTTTGAGACACATTCAGTTCCATTTTCACAAAGCAAATATCAGATGGCAATATAAACATGTTATTCAGGTTTGTTTTTAATCTGTTCAGAAATAACCAAAACATGCCACCATTCTTCTTTGCTATGGAATTTGCCTCTATAGAGGCACTGACATCAGTCATAAATAAACAATGATAACGATGTGAATAATGAATGGCGACGCTTAACAGCGAAATAATCGCGTTCTCTTTCTTAACCCTTTAATGGTCAAGCCGGCCCAAACCGGCCTTTGCAGTAGTGTTGAGGAATGTCCATTTGCAGGCCAAGAAGACCATATTTGAAAATTTATCACTGGAATGCCTGGCTCGATTATCGAGCCAGGCATTCCAGTGGTAAATTTTCAAATATAGTTGTATGCAAGGACCATGTCTGTTTCCACTGTACTAAGTGTAGTCTTGACAGTAGGTGTAACGTTTGCGCTGTGTGGTCGGTCGATATGATGCTTAAGTTCCTTGCCAGAAGGACTTGGCAGGGTCTGACGCAGGGTCAGGCAGTCTGAAAGTAAATCGTGGAGCGTCCGTTTCGGCCCGTGGGGGCGTTCCACATCTGCAACCAGAGGTGGCGGAGATGGCACCGCCGGCATGGTTTGGTCCGGCTAGGCAAGGTTTCTTGCATAGCGTTCTGCCCACGCTGGTGTCGTCCCTGCTGCCAAAAGTTGTAGGGCAGTCTCTCCCAATGCTTGATTCGGACCCTGTCCTTGGACAGGGTTCTGGACTGGCCACCGAGGGAGCCGTCTCGTACGGCCCCCTGGCAGTCCCGTCGGGCTGATGGGTTCTGCCTCTCTGCGGCCACCTCCGGGTGGTCCAGTAGCGGTGGCCGGTTTTCCTTGTCTAGTGACGACTCTTCAGGGTCTGAAGATGAGGAGGCCGAGGAGGAGAGGTTGCTGCGGCCTGTGATGCCTGGACGGAACCGTCCTCCATCTGTCTGGCCTGGCACACGTGTTTGGCCACGGTTCCTCAACCGCTACGGGTCCGCACGGTTTTCCGTGCGGGCCTACTCCGTGGACTGGTGTGTTCCATGGGGTGGCGGCGGAAACGTACGGTACCGGAGTTCCTGGCATATCAGCAATGGCTCCTAGCCGGGAGGCCGTTGCTGGTAGGGCCGTGAATATGTCAATGGGTGACGTGTTCACGGGAGTGTCCTCCTTGGAGACGGATTGGTCTGAGGCTCTGGCTTGGCTAGCCAGGGTGGACCCGTCTGTGGTTTCGACCACAGCCGAGGAGGATGTACCCCGTCCATCGGTTGCATCGATTGGGATGGGGATCTTGCCCGCAGCCCTGATCCAGTCTGTTGGACTGGATCCAAGGTTTATGGTGTTGCTTGATGCTATTTATAGCAAACAACACTTGACCAAGGGCCAGCTTCTTGCGGCCTCCAGGGAGGTGCGGGCGATGGGTCGTATTCCACGGGGGGAATATGACAGGTATGGTGTTGTCCCATCGGTCACCGAGGATGACCGCTGAGTACTGGGTGTCCAGAGTGCTGGAGCGGGTGGCCCTGCCCCGGCACTGGTGGACAAAGCTCAGGTACACCATAATGAAGTCCTGTCCCTATGTGATGGGGGTGTGAGGACAGCAATGAGCGCTGTCAACCACTCTTATCGTCTTCTTCAGTCGGTGTGGGCTGAAGCGGGGGCAGGCCACCCTGTGCCACCTGTGGCGCTTTCGTGCGTTAATGACGGCCTGGTGCTGTCTATGGATGCATTGGCAAGGGTGCAGGTGTGTGTGACCCTGTCCAGGAGGCAGATGGTCCTTGACCATATGCGTCCAGCTACTGCCGTCAGCGAGCGTCTTCTTGGGATGCTCCTGACAGGCCTTAGCATCTTTGGTGGCCAGGCACTGGCCATCTTGGAGGACATGGCCAGCATTGCGCAGAATCGGCTGGCGGTTAATCTGCAGCTAGTGCGTCAAGCGCATGCACTAGGGACTGTAGTCAGGCCGCTGACCGGGCAACCTTCAAGAAGCAGAGAAAAAGCAAGGTGAAAGCTAAGCCTAGTGCTGCTTCTGTTTTCTGCTGGGTTTTCTCAGCCGCCTCGGCGAAGAAAGCCAAGAAGGTTGTGGGGGCCCCTACCCTCCCCAATGTTGCTCCTGATCACCTGAGAGGCGGGAAGGGCAAGGGGAGGGGTAAGTCCTCAAAGGGCAGACAGAAGGGAGCGGATCATACCCGAGGGTACGAGGGCTCCCTTCGCATCTGCCTGGACCGCACCTGTGCAACAGGAACAGCGGTGCCAGTTAGACCGGCCAAGCCAAGACCAAAATGGTTCTCTCTCTCTCGTCAAGAGAGGGGGGGGAGCGGATATGTGAGCCAGACACCCCCATTAGGCGTTGAGGCATCTATAGTGGGTGGAAGGCTCATGCGTTTTCGTCGAGGTTTGGCGAGATGTGATGTCAGACAGTCTGGTCCTGGGATGGTTATCCCAGGGGTACATACCAGAGTGGTGGGACTTTCCACCACAGAATCTGTCTTTGGCACCTGTCTGGACACCCGTTCAACGGAACCAGACAAGTTGGAAGATATTCAAAACGAAGTGTCAGGTTTGCTTCTGAAGGGAGCAATAAACCAGCAAACCGGAACACTCCAGGCTTCTATTCAAACATGTTCCTTGTCCCCAAGAGCACATGGAGACCCATACTCAGTCTCAGGCCATTGAATTGGTTTATCCATATGCCTCGGTTTCAGATGGAAACCCTGAGGTCGGTAATGGCAGGCTTGAGGAAGGGGTTGTGGTGTGTATCAATCGATCTGAGAGATGGATGTTTCCACATTCCAATGAACAGGAGTTGTCACAGGTTTCTTAGAGTTGCTGTTTCAGAATCAAGTATGGGGGTTTATATCCTCCAATTCGGCCTGTAGACAGCTCCATGGGGTTTTCACCAGAGTGGTCCTTGTGGTGACAGCGTTTCTCAATAAAGAGAACGTGGTGCTTCACACCTACATAGACGATTGGCTGATCATCAGCCAGCTTAGATGTGGATACTGCTCTGACTCTGAAGTTGCTTTCAGATCTAGGCTGGATAGTCAACAAGGAGAAATCTGAGTTGACACACCACTCAACATTTCGTTTATTTAATGATGCGATTCGATCTCGAGGAGGGCAGGGTTTTTTACCTGTCAGAGCCCAGAGTGGTGTCTCTGTTAGCCATCCTCAAGAGTTTCGATTGGGAAACCAGATTCAGGTAAGGCGGTTTCCTCAGATGCTGGGCATGATGGTCTCCATGGAGCAGGTAAACCCGTACACTGCTCGGATGCGAAGACCTATCCAGTTGTATCTGATGTCTCTGTGGAAATAGAGAATAGAACCCCTGTCAAAACTGGTGCCAGTTTTGGAGCCAATAATGTCGAATCTTGTATGGTTGGAAAAAGTGTCAGAATCTCCTAGTAGGAGTTTTCGCTGCACCTACCCCACCCCCAGCTGTCCGTGTACACGGATGCATCGCTGGAGGGATGGGGGGGCCTACCTGGGAGAACACCAGGTCTCGGGCACATGGACTCTCCGAGAGCCAGCTGCATATCAATCTGTTGGATATGATGGCAGTGGAACTGGCATTGGAAAAGGTTTCTTCCAAAAGTCAGGGGCAAGGCGATATTGATACGGTCGACAACTCGACAGTAGTATCATACAGAGATCGCCAAGGCGAGACCAAGTCACCCACACTATGTATCTAAGTGTGCCACTTGATTCAATGGTGCAGGAATTACTCGGTTGTTTTGAAAGCAGCTCATATTCCTATGCGATTGAACATTCTGGAGGATGCTTTGTCTCGCAGACAGAGAATTCTGCCAACAGAATGGTCTCTCAACCCTCCAGTTCTTCACAGGATCTTCGAGCATTGGGGAAAACCCAACGTGGACTTGTTCGCCACAAGGGAAAATGCTCAAATCATGACTTATGTCTCACCGATTCCAGATCCTAATGCCGTCGATACAGACGCTCTGGCGTTAAGCTGGAGAGGGATGCACGCTTACGGGTACCCACCCACCATTCTTCTACCGAAGATATTGGTGAAGATCAGGGAGGAACCATGCCTGGTCCTGCTATAGCGCCATTTGGCCCAGCAGGTCATGGTTCACGGATCTTCGAGGTCTGCGGGTGGAAAATCCAGTGCAGTTACCCGAGATTCCGAACATAATCTCCCAGGCCAAGGGATGCTTCCTACACGAGCATCCCGAAATGTTATTGACTGCGTGGTTGTTGTCAAACAGCGTTCCACGTCGGAGGGCTTTTCTCGACATGCTGCAGATTTCATCGCAGCTGCGAGAGGGAGGTCAACCTTCAAGTCATATAACAACAAGGTTAACGGATTTGCAGACTGGTGTGAAGAAAAGGGTATTGATACCTTTCATTCCACTATTCAGCAAATAGCAGACTTTCTCTGTGAGCTGTTCTTTTCAGGACTAGCTCCTGTCACAATTGCTGGATACAAGTCAGCTTTGGCATCAGTTATCCCTTGTCTAGCCAACAGGGATAGTCCAGAGGTGGCCCAGTTGAGTGTGATGGTGAAGGGAATGAGCAATCTCCAACCGAGACAACCGGTAGTCATTCCAGCCTGGAGTCTATCTTTAGTGCTTAAATGTACTGGCCAAGCACCCTTTCGAACCGTTGTGTTCGGCTAGTCTAAAGCATTTGACTCTAAAGGCGGTCTTTCTATTGGCAGCTTCCTCAGCTAGAAGGCGCAGTGTGATCCATGCACTTTCAGCAGAGAGGGACTGATTTATTGTCTCCAGAGAGGGTCTGCGTCTACTGCCAAGAGCAGAGTTTATGTCAAATATTCAATCTTTGAGATATCCCAGCAAACCGATCGTTATACCGAAACTAAGTAGGTTTGATCGTGATGCCAGTGTCTGGTGCCCAGTCCGTGCTTTGACTAAGTACAAAACGGACAGACTCGTTACGGTCAAATGATAGACATCTGTGATCTGCCATAAGGAGCCATATGGCACCACATCCATGGATTCTATCTCTCTTTGGGTAGTCGAATGCATTCAGACTACCCGTGAGATTACAACTGGGCAGCAGGTGCAATGTGCAAGGGCATGATGTTAGAGGAATAGACGCCTCTTCCACCCTTTTACAATGGTGTTCCGTTTAAGGACATCATGGCTGTTGCACAATGGCACTGTGAGTCCTCTTTCACGGATTACTATATGAGGGATGTGTCAGACTTCGCCAAATCCACTCGCTTTAGCTGTTTTGAGACGATAGCTATATGACCACACTGCTCTTCTTCCTGTTTTGGCATTTGTAAGAAAGAATTAAGAAGCAGACATGGTCGAGCGAGAGGATATCAACCAGACTGTGTCACTGATGGCGGGACAAGTGAATGGTTGGAGGCTTCACATCTGAAATCCAAATATCATGAGGAAATTCAGGATTGAGTGTTTGTATTATGTCTATATATCATGATCATTTATCTTATATACTCATGCTCATTCCCAGGCTACTATATGCAAAGAGCAGTTAACCCTCTTGGCATATTTGTGTTTCACATCAAGAGTATACTTACCTCCCTAATACTTTTGATATTGCTAAATATCGGCTTTCACTCAATAAACACTCAGATTAAAACAGTTAGGTGCCCCTACTGGGCAGGGAGTCAGAGCGTAGTCTGGCGGATGCCAGCCCCACCACCGCACATGCGCAGACTAGCACTTCCTCTTTGCTAATTTATTGGCAGAGAGTCTACACATGTTTTTGTGCTAGAGCTTTTCTTTACTCAATTCATAGTCTTTTTGTGTGAATTTGGAAGTGATTATCCCTGATAAAGATGGCAATAAGGATGACTTCGCCAGAGGAGGGCCCAGGACCTTTAAATCAGGTGACTTCTAGTAAAATTAGCGAGTTTTTCTCCCGGTGTAATGTGTTTCCGGGACTCGCGTTTACCGTGATAAGCGCCTTGTTTAGTTGGTTTATTTCAACTAGGTGCTATATAATACTAATCTCTCTTTGTGTTTATGTCCACAGGTCTGTGTGACGATATGTAATGGACATCACATCAGCAGAGGGTTTGTTTCTCTCCACCATGGTTCCATTTCCTACTAATACTGTTAGGTTATCTAACCAAAAATTTTATGTCCAGTGAGTCGGAGGCCTAGTATAAAGGTCTTCTCACTTTGCCCTCTTGATCCAATTCCTTCCCCTATAGGTGGAGAGAGTTAAGAGGTGTTCAGTTGGTGGAGTGGTCCAGTTCATCACGTTGGATGGTTTGTCTATACAAAGTGTCAGGTATCTAATTATTGATATGAGGTGATGTTAATTATTTAGAGAGGAAAGGGAGATAATTAACAGTATTTGCCATTGTTATCAGTATATATCTGATGGTTGTGTAGTCGAAATGTCCATTCTGCACATGTTCTGGTTAGAGATAGAATTCGTCCTTGCACTTGGATGTTTGTTGGGGATCGATTTTTTCCTGTCATAGGATTAATGACGTCATAATCAGCCTTGCTCTTTATTAACAATTAAAGTTTGTCCAAAGCTGGTTTTCTGATGAATATTGATCTTTATGATCATTTCTTTCTCTTGAGTTGGTTGAGTTTCTGAGCTTAACTAGATTGCTCATACTCCTCGTCCTTTGCCCTGTTTCAGAGACCTGGTTGTGCGTCCTGTGGACGGTTTTTGAAGGACAAGTTTGTGCCTCATCTCTGCTATCAGTGTAGCCCCTGTGGTCCCTTGATTAATTGCGAGATATGTAAGCACTGGGGGGGGGGGCGAGCTAATGTCCGAATTCTTGTGCTTGCAGGCGAAGGACAAGGTGGTGGAGGAGGAGAAGAAGAAGCAGAAAAGAGAGGGTGTGAGTAAGAAGGGTAAGAGGAAGGCCTCGTCCGCGGTGGACATGGAGGCCTTCCGGACCGAGATGTTGGGAGAGATGAGGAGGACAATAAAGGATTTGGTTCCAGAGTTGCTTCGTGGCATGCTTCCTGGACCAAATCCTTTGCTGTCCTCATCATCTGCTTCGGAGCAGGTAATCCCCACCTCTGAATCACCTTTCCTTAGTACGCTTCCGTTGTTCGAAGATTCAGAGGTGGCCCCATTAGAGGGGGCGTTCCACGACCCTGGCAGCAGGCTTAGTGCCGCGCCGAGGGGCCATGGACGGTTGTCGCTGGAACCCGCGGGCTGCTTATCAGTCCAGGGGTATCCGCACGCCGCAGGTGCCAGTACCTCCTATGGCACCTTCCCTGGCCAGTCCGGGTTAGCTCTCTTTGCTGACCCGGAGTCTAATCTGTCTGGCCAGGAGGAAGAGGATTACCTGTTGGGGTCGCCGTCTGAGGACGTGGCCATGGATTATGACGTCTGTGCACCCCTCGCGGGGAATACAGGCGACTTATTCCATGGTTCTACTCACGCAGGAGTAGAATCCACGGTTCAGACTGTGGCCCTGGGCGCTGCTGAGGGCCAGCGTTACCGCACACCTCGGCTTGCCGAGAGTGTCGCTGGTGCTGGCCGGGGCCGTGGTGGGGTGGTATGTGCCCCGCGCTCTACCACGGCGCCTGCTCCTGGTCAAGCCAGTGAGATTAGCATGCCGGTGTTGTCAGGCCTGCATGTTCTCCCTGGCTTGCCAGGGGTATCAGCGTATCCGCCGTCAAGCTCTGTTGCTTGCGCTCAGGAGGAAGACGAAGGCCCCCGTCTTGTAGAGCGCTCGCAGCTAGCCACGGAGGAGGATTGGTCTGACGCTTGCCAGTGGTTGGTAAGTGTAAGGCCAGATCTGCCCGTGGAGCAGTCGGCTAGCCAACGTGACCACAGGCCGTGGTTAGCTGGTAAGGCTACTGTTAACGCTATGCCTTCTCTGCCGCTGGCAGAGCATGTCGTTGACATGTTCGAGGCGGCGGAGACGTCCATTAAGTCGAGTGGACGTCTCGCGAAGGCCCCGCATGAGGTGGCCAGGCATTGCCGCATCGTGCCCCTGGATTACCAGCGGTACAGTGTGGTACCTAAGCCGAGCGTGGATGACCGCGCGGCTTTGGGTGAGGATGCGCGGCCAGGCTCCCGTTCTGACATGGGAGTCTTGTGTTCGAACGCGTTGCGTTCAGCAAATACCGCGTTGCGTGATGCGGAGGAGAGTGGGAGGGCTTCTATTGCCGCTCTGTCCCACGTCTCCCAGCTGTTACAAGGGGTAGTAACAGCATCCGCATCGCGCCAGCCAAGTCCGGTCACAGTCCAGCGAGCCATCCAGGATGGTATCAACCTGGCTCTGGACTGTATGACGCGGGCGGTGACCAGGAGTGTCCGGGCACGGCGCACATTTGCCTTGGACAATCTGTGCCCGTCCCAGGACCTGTACAATAGGCTACTGCGTACGCCTATGACAGGTCCTGGTCTCTTTGGAGGTGAGGGATGTAGACACCTCCAGGAGACGGTTACTCTGGTAAATAACCAGAGGGCGCTGCGCGAGCAGTTTGAGGTGCTTCGTCGTGCTAACGTTGGTGCCACACCCCCTGCGTATCGTCCCCTGCAGGCTCGAGGTGGTGGTGGCCAGGTCAGAGGCCAACCACCATCGCAGCGTCGGCCTCGGCCGCGTGCGATTCGGCCAGCAGCGAGGGGGGCGCAGGCTCCTTAGGCGCAGTCAGCCAGGCAGCCGCCCGCGCACTGAGGTGCGTGCGGTGCTGGTCATGGCGCGCAAGGATCTGGGCGTGGTAATCTGGGCGTGGTGAGAACCGCTCCGGTGTTTCTGGCAAAGGAGACAGTGCCGCACTTGCACTCCTTATGTCCACCTCTATCCCTAGGTGGACCGGTGGGAGGCCGGCTAGCCGACCACATGCAAGAGTGGGAACGGTTAACTCAGGACCGTTTAGTCTTGCGATGGCTTTCAGTCGGGTATCATCCCGATTGGATGACAGGCCCGCCATCGCGACTGTCTCTAGTGCCGATCTGGACTCCAAATCCGAGAGATCCAGAGCAAAGGTTGTGTATCGAGGAGGAAATAAATTCCCTCATACAAAAAGGAGCTATTCAGCCGGCACAAAGGTGTCCGGGCTTCTATTCAACCCTGTTCTTAGTAACAAAAAACACCGGAGGGTGGAGACCAATTCTCAACCTCAAGCCATTTGAACAAGTTCATAGAGACGCCCAGTTTCAAGATGGAGACTGTGCGCTCGGTGTTGGCGGGGTTAGAGAGGTGAATGCGGACAGCATCGATAGATTTGAAGGACGCTTATTTCCACATCCCCATACACAGGAGTTTCCGTCGCTTCCTGAGATTTGCATTCCAGGGCAGACAGTGGGAATTCAGGGTGTTACCCTTCGGAATTTCCACGGCTCCTCGGGTTTTCACCCGTGTGGTTCTTGCGATCACCGCATACCTCCGCAGGAGAAGCATAGCAGTCCACACATACATAGATGACTGGCTGTTGAAAGCGCACACCCAGGAAAGTTTATCGGCCAGTCTGGAGATTGTTTTGAAGACTCTCACAGACTTGGGCTGGATGATCAATTTCCCAAAATCAGAGCTGACTCCATCCCAGAAGTTTGTTTACCTGGGGATGTTCTTCGATCTAGAGACAGGATATGTTTTTCCTACTCAGGAGAGAGTTCAGAAACTCATCTCATTAATTCAGTCAGTGTGCGACAGTCATCATGTCCTGGCACGGGTTTACTTGAGAATGCTGGGGTTGATGGTTTCATTGGAACCAGTCATTCCTCAGGCCGCCTTACGCAGGCGGCCGATCCAGTTATTTCTCATGACACAATGGACCCAGAGTACAGGTTCGCTGGACTCGAACGTGTCAGTGTTTGTGCCTCTGATTCATCACCTGCAATGGTGGTTGGACACAGAGAATATCTTGGTGGGGGTTATGCTAACCCCTCCCCACCCTCAGGTGACTGTGTATACAGATGCATCGATGGAGGGCTGGGGAGCTTGCCTGGAAGAATCCACGATATCAGAGCTTTGGGATCTGGAACAGTCAAAGGAACATATAAATCTACTGGAGCTAAGAGCAGTAGTCCTGGGCCTGGAACATTTCTTACAGAAAGTTTAGGGCAAGATTGTTCTTATTCGTTCAGACAACTCAACAGTTGTGACGTACATAAACCGCCAGGGCCGAACGAAGTTGCCCAGTCTCTGTATGATGACATGGAGACTGCTTTGTTGGTGCCTGGATCACCAGATTACCTTGAAAGCAGTTCATATTCCGGGAAGGTTAAATCTGCTAGCAGACTCATTGAGCCGAAGGATGAGTGTTTTACCCACGGAATGGCAACTAAATCAATGTGTGGCGGATCGTCTGTTCGACCATTGGGGGAAACCCAACATCGATTTGTTCACAACGAAGAAGAATGCGAAGATGACGACGTACGTCTCTCCGATTCCGGATCCAAGCGCTTTCGCAACAGATGCGTTAGCTATCAGCTGGGGGAGAATGTATGCATACGCATTCCCTCCAGCAATCCTGATTCCAAAGATTCTTCAGAAAATCAGACAGGAGGAATGCCAAGTGCTTCTGATCGCCCCGGATTGGCCAAGCCGATCATGGTATACGGATCTGCTGGACCTTCTGGTCTGCAATCCGGTTCCTCTGCCTCTGATGGACGACATTATCTTCCAGGGCAAGGCCCTTCACAACAATCCGTCAATGTTCAGATTGACTGCATGGATGTTGTCAAGGAATCTAGAATTAAGGAGGGCTTTTCTGAGCAAGCAGCCATGTTTATGGCCAAAGCCAGGAGGGGGTCAACCTCCAGAGCATATAATTATAAAATCAACAGATTTGCAGAATGGTGCTCAAAAAGATGTATTGATCCAATGGATTCATCTATTCAGGTAGTAGCTGATTTCCTCTGTCACCTGTATGATGCCTATAGCCTCAAGCCTAACTCTATTGCTGGTTATAAGTCAGCTTTAATGTCTGTTATTCCTTGCTTGGCTAAGAGGGGAAGTGAAATGTATTAATTAAAGGCATGGGCAATCTCAGACCAAGGAATCCCCCTGTGATTCCGTCTTGGAGTTTATCGCTAGTGCTTCAAGTACTAGGTGATAAGCCTTTTGAACCACTTAGTTCCATTTCTATGAAACTATTAACACTGAAGACTGTGTTTTTAATTGCTGCGGCCTCGGCTAGGCGTAGAAGTGAAATTCATGCCTTATCAGCCGAGGATGACCGTTTTGTGGTTTCAGGGGAAGGCCTTAAGCTGCTACCTAGGATTAATTTCTTGGCTAAGAATCAGTCGTTGAAATATCCAGGTCAACCTATTGTTTTGCCTGCTTTAACTAGATATGATCCTAATTCTAAAGCATGGTGTTCCATTTGTGTATTTATGTGGTTCATTGTTGAGAGTATACGAAAAGGGAGTTTTTTCGTCTCTGTCCTGTAGTACATGGCACTTGTACGTAGAGAGCGTATAGGACATTGAGGTCATTCGACTCTTCCTCCCAGGAAGGAGGGGGGGGGAGCGCATATGACATTCGGTCATCTCTCATACATCGGTGGTGTTATCCGATGGCTAGTCAAATCCTGAATGTTTTTTCATACAGTTTCAGAAGTTTAAGTGCCTTAAACGCAGAAAAGCGTATAGGGATGAGCTGGTCTTTTGACCTCGCCTCCCTCCCGCCGAATTCACTGTCGAATTCTGGCAATATCAAAAGTATTAGGGAGGTAAGTATACTCTTGATGTGAAATAAACGAAATCAAGGATTTCTTTTTTCACGAGAGAGTTGATACTTACCTCCCTAGATACGGACCTGGCCTCTCCACCCCACAGAGGCTCGGTCTTCAGGCTCTTAATAGTTGCATGTGTATCAGCCAATAAATTAGTCAGAGGAAGTGCTAGTCTGCGCATGCGCGTTGGTGGGGCTGGCATCCGCCAGACTACGCTCTGACTCCCTGCCCAGTAGGGGCACCTAACTGTTTTAATCTGAGTGTTTATTGAGTGAAAGCCGATATTTAGCAATATCAAAAGTATTAGGGAGGTAAGTATCAACTCTCTCGTGAAAAAAGAAATCCTTGATTTCGTTTATTTTCAGGCGAGATGCTTGTTCGTGAGTTCTCTCCCTTTTCTTAGGAGAAAAAGGGGGGGGGGGGGGGCAGTGATGCGAATGTGATTCGGTTCCGTTAACTTGATGGTCCTTTTAGGTCTCCATTAGTCAAGTTTAAGTCTAGCTCTTTCTCCAAGGGGCAAACGTAGCAGTTATGGCTTGCCCCTTCCCACCAGGTTACTGACCAAATCTGGTGTATATCAGAAGTAATAGAATGGTGAGTATTGATCGAGGGAGAATGAAGGAAATTTCAATTTCCCTTTCTCCGAGATCTAACAATACTCACCATTCTATTACGGACCCAGCCTCCCAGCCCCACAGAGGCGAGCCATGGGTTTCTCTTGTTTGGTGGCTATGCAAACAATATGAGCTCTATGGTAGATGGGTACTTGGCAGTTGGGAGCCGAGTACCCGGTTCCAAGGAGTCGGTAAAGCTTTCTAAGTCTATAGTCCTAGATCCAGCTGTCAGGGCCAGCTTGTATATCAGAAGTAATAGAATGGTGAGTATTGTTAGATCTCGGAGAAAGGGAAATTGAAATTTCCTTCAATGTCCGCCAAAGACGCTAAATTTTGTATTGATTCGTGGCGGACATGGGGTTTTTTTCTTTTACATATCAACTTTCAATGGATAAATTTTAACGGTGTTTCGGCCCTAATAATATCTGCCAAATTTTGGCCCGATCCATTTAGCAGTTCTGGATGTCATTTCAATCCAATATAGTCATCAATCACACTACATTTTATAGAGGTTGATGAATTTACACACAGACAGATGGATGGATAGAAGAAGAGCGCTGTGAGCGCCATCACATTATATGGCCGGCTTTCCACAGGCATATAAAAATAAATTCCCAAACCAAATTCCCGGGAATTGATTTTTTGCTAAGTGGTCGCAATATACTCTGATCTCCCTGAATGAACATGTGTGGAAAGAAGCAATTCCTTAGTGGCAACAACTGCTGGGCTGGGTATGGTTCACAGGGATCGCTGACAATACACGCAGGTATGCCATTAGTATTACGTTTATTACAGGTATCCATTACAATTAACAAATTTAAGGCAACTCTTCAGGAATTTTTGTTGAATATTTTGAAACTAAGTTGACTGGAACCCATTGTTGCCATCATAAAGAATTTATTGTTTCCTCTCTGAAAGGGTGATAGAGATATATAATTCTATAATTCAACCATTTTATGAAAATGGTGGCTGGTAGCTAATATTAATAGATGACAACGGCTTTATTTCAATGTATCTCAGTACAACCAAATTGAGGGTTCTATTTCTAGCCAAGCTGTGCACATTTCTAGCTAAGATCTGCCCACTTCTTCCGCATATTTGTGATCAGTTTATATACTTTGAATCCTGATGTTTCATTTTCCAGATTCAGAGGAATATCCTGGTGTTATCTAAATGTGGATTCATCCATTACCATTTGTCAGACTGAGTCACACTGACTCAGCGTAAGGTTTAGTAATACCTTCAAGCTAATTTATCTAATTTGACTCACCACTCCTCTATAATTATCTATTACAGCACTTGTGAAATCTTTAAATAAAAGATTATAGATTATTGCGTCCTCATTATTCAAAATTTAGTCATTAAAATTAAATTAAAAGGAAAAGAAAACAATTAAAAACAAATATGTGGGTTATACAATTATTGCAATATATAGTATAAAATATGAAGTATATTAGCTTGGATACATCTATAGTTACTCCATCATAAAGACTAGACAAACATGTCAGCCAGTCCGGAGGTAGCTGCAGTCACTATAGGTTATATTCTAATCCATGGTAATATAGTTCCATTTCCATATTGAGGCAAATAAAATATTTACTATCAGACATTACATTTTACTAAGTTAAACAAGAGGCATAAAGGCCTTGATGCCAAGCTGCCTAAGACCTAAAGCTCTTGGCCTGATAAGATATGTACTCAATTCCAAAAGTGACTTCAACACATCTGCATAGTTACCTCCCTTACTCATTATATTTATATTATATAATTCCAAGGGAAATAATTCTGGAGTTTGAGACACATTCAGTTACATTTTCACAAAGCAAATATCAGATGGCAATATGAACATGTTATTCAGGTTTGTTTTTAATCTGTTCAGAAATAACCAAAACATGCCACCATTCTTCTTTACTATGGAATTTGCCTCTATAGCGGCACTGACATCAGTCGTAAATAAACAATGATAATGATAACGGTGAAGTAATCACGTTCTCTCTCTCTCTCTTAACCCTTTAATGGTCAAGCCGGCCCAAACCGGCCTTTGCAGTAGTGTTGAGGAATGTCTATTTGCAGGCCAAGAAGACTATATTTGAAAATTTATCACTGGAATACCTGGCTCGATTATCGAGCCAGGCATTCCAGTGGCAAATTTTCAAAAATAGTCTTCTCTTGACCTGCAAATGGACATTTACAAAATTGTTAAAAAATGTGCTTGAAAAATCTTGACCATTAAAGGGTTAAATAGAATGTGAGGAACTAGTCATTCAGTGCAGTGCCACTAATTACTGTGTCTAAAAATCAATGGGTGCAATTGACCTTGAACCTTATAAATCAGATACAAAACTATAATATTTTGAAAGTAATTTGACTGAGAACTGGCACGTAAGATTTTACCAGCTTCCATTCAAATTAATTTCAAAACATTTAACAATTTAATGGTATGGATGTTTTGCAATTCAGACATTTGGATTTTAGAGATAATTGGGTTAATTAGTAATGACTGTACAGATTTGTGTTTGACATGTATGAATAAGGCACTGTGAAGCATACAAACAAAGTGATGAAGAAAATGTTACAATTTCAAAATATAATTATATAAGAAGTCGCAAGATAAATCTTTAAAGCTCTAAATTAATGTGAACTGCAGAATATTCAATGCAACTATTTCTACCGTAACACTTTCACAGAGGAACTTCCCATATATCATTTTCACAGCAGCCATAGAGGAAAACTTCAATATTTTGAAATTAATTTGACTGCATAAGGCAGCAACGGCTCAACAGAATAGGTTTTATATTGTAAAGAATTTACTTTTTCAGGGATTTGGTCGGTGAAGTGGTTAAGAACCAAATTTGGTAACGAAAGTGAACAAAGGCCAAGAGAACGCTATTGTTGAAACTGTATCACTGAAATGACTGGCTCTGCTATCTCGGTTATTGAGTCAGGTATTCCAGTGATAAATCTTCTAAAATAGTCATCTACTGAACTGCAAATGGACTTCCTCAACACCACTGCAGAAGCTGCTTTTGCCTGGCTTGACTGTTAAAGACTGAAAACCAGTTGTTGTATTTTGCTGTAGGATTTTCACTGTTTGAAATAGCAGAGGGTGATCAGAGAACACAGCACACTTATGGTGATTGATGGCTTAAAAGTCACTCCACTAGAGTGTAGTGTGAATGGCACCACACGCTTACTCATCCACTCATAGGCATCAGTCAGTCCCTGTGCTTGCAACGTCGTACCAACAACAGTCCTCACAAGTTCATGGTACTCATTAAGCCATCGTAGCTGTGAAAAACATCAAGGGTGCAGGTATAGTGTTCAAGCTAAGTTTTTTTTAATAGCATAAGTAGCAGTATGCGTAGGAAAAAACCCCATTCACTTCAAATTCCTTAAAAGTAATTTTTCTCCATTTTGGAAAATGAAGACAGAACCCTAAGAAGTTGGAAAACTAGGACAAAGTAGGACACATATGTTCAAATAGAAGTAGGACCGGGAAGATGGCTGCCTATTGAGAAATTTGGTGTGCAGAATTGTGCATCAAGGCCCAAATGGAAAGGCTTCTACCTTCTCTTGAAAGGGGCCGACCTTCCGTGCCTTGCACCATAAAGGTATCTCTATCAGCCACCAATGACAGAACAAGTGGAAACTCCAGAAACGCCATGCAGTACCATATGATAGTAATATATAATAGCACGCTCATCTGATCCTGCAGATGCCAATTCCACCTTATGAAGGCCGGAGCATCAAAGAACAACTTTCTCTAGCTAAGATACACCCACACGATACCCATTGGGATCGATCGATCCCTGAACTCCCTGACTATCACTTTCCAGAAAACTATACAGGTAAGCTGTTGGATATTTTGAAATTAATTTGCAAGAGCACCCAGTTAAATTAGTTTCAAAATATTCAATAGCGTGTTTATTAAATAGTAATGGCATACAATTCATATAACAACGCTTAGTCCATCATCAATTATGCGTTCGTGATGAACTTAGCCACGTCATTTTTGACGTAATTGATTATGATGTCATCCTACATGTCCACGTAGTTGAGTATGACATCATATAATTGACTGAGAAACTGGAGTCCTCTATTACAATGTACGGAGCCACAAGGCATCACCAATACAGGATATGACAATCTGTTTAAAAGATAGTGCATACATGTACACACATACTCTTGCGGATGTATACAAGAATGTGTAACTCATATCCATGTTGTCATCATCATTCCTCTTTTGACCTTTAATGACCATGTGAGCTATTAATCAAGAAGAGTTTAACACAGGGATCCATTTCTGGCCAATCCCTAGCTAAGCTCAGCCAACTTTTTATGCATACTGGAATCGATTTGAAACTTTAAAAGCTGACTCACTAGAATCTATATTTCAAGGTAATTACACAGGTAAGCGGTTGAATAATTTGACATTAATTTGACCAGGGTGTTGCCTATGGCAGCAACAGCTCTCAGTCAAATTAGTCTCAAAATATTAAACAGAATGTTTATTAAATTCTATATTCATGAATCCATTTCCTCACTCAATCATATGATGTCATAATCAACTACGCGACGTGTATGCTGATGTCATAATCATGACATCATGAATGATTCGATTATGCCCGTCTTTAACGCTTAATAGTCTGACACGTTGTACGAATTGTATGTCTTTGCTATTTAATAAACATTCTGTTGAATATTTTGAAATTAAATTGCCTGGACGCTGTTGCTGCCATAGCCAGTCAAATTAGTTTCAAAACATTCAACAGCTTACCTGTATAGCTTTCAAGAAATTCATAGTCAGGAAGTTCAGCGATTGATCGATCCCAACATGAGTGAGGTGTGGGTGGAGCTTAGATAGAGATGGGCGGGGCATAATTAAAGGTAAAACGGTGAATTTGGACACTCTGTGGCAGACTTTTTGATTTTTGTGATGGAGCTATAATCAGGTCAATATATGGTTTGAAACACCCCCCTAAATTATACATTGAAGATGTCTTTTCCAACACTCTTCTCAGATCCTTACAGTGTCTTAATGTATTTCTAGGCTCCATGAACCTGGGGGTAGACACCAAAATCGCCAGTCTAGTATGAATAGTTAGCAACTTACGGGCATTATATGGTTTTGGTGGTTATTTTGGACGCCATCTTGAAAATGATGACATGTTCTTTAGTAAAACAAATCCTACCATAAAATGTTGAAAATTTTTTGGAGCAATTTTTTTTTAATAAGGCAAGGGTTTTTCATATATGGACCTGATTACAATACATCATTCTGATTGTGATATGAGCTAGCATGTGACATATTTGATTATGACATCAAATACTTGAGTGACAGATCAGATCTCTCCATTACTCAGATATTGCATAAAGAATGCAATCATTTATTCTATCAAGTAATTAATTTTCACTACCTGGTCATCCCTCATGAGACTTGTGTCAATCAAATTATCTTCAAATGGCACCAAAGTCACCGGCGAGAATTTGAAGAAATTGTCATCTTTGTTATACTGTAAACAAAATAGACATTTTAAGATGTGACATGAGTATGGTACTTAATGGACATTTCCTGTTTACCCATATGAATCATATGATGTCATAATCAACTATGTGACGTGTGGGATGAATGATGTCATAATCAACTACGTGATCTGTATGATCTGTCAAAATTAACGACGTCATGAATGACGTAAATAAGTTTGTCACGAACATTTTATTGATGACGGACTATACGTTGTTGTACAAATTGTATGTCTTTAGGCCTACTATTTAATAAACACGCTGTTGAATATTTTGAAACTAATTTGACTGGGAGCTGTTGCTGCCACAGGCATCAACAGCACCCAGTCAAATTAGTTTCAGAGCATTCAACAGCTTACGAGTATAGTTTTTTGGATCTCAACATGGCCCAAGTGTGGGTGAAGTTTAACTAGAGATAGGTAAGGCATAGCTAACACTGGATGTCTCCATTAAGAGGAGGAAACTATTGCTATCAGGGTTTTCAGTAGAGCTTTGCCCGTTTATTTTATCAAGGTCACCCTGACCCTGGCCTTTGGCACAGTGACAGTGGTAGCCATGCATTCAAAGGTTTCGCTATGAGGAGAAAGTCATCATCCTATTCTTAGTAAACTGTGAATGTGAAATATTCTGTTCAGAAGAGAATCATTACCTCAGAGGTTCTCCGAACTCCATGTTAAATTTACGGATGGTATTTTTGTGAAAGAAAGCAAATGACATTCATTGAATTTGATCATTGTTATACCTCAGTCTCACTTTCTGTTTAGAAGATGCGACAAATATGATGAAATGAACATTAATTCCCTTTTCTCCTAATTCTTATATTACGCATGATTATCAGAGTTTTACACGCATATAACATGTATAACAGATCTTATTAATGTTAACCATTTTTCCTGAATGTTGTTGCTTTACAACATCATTTTGACATGGACCTTCATGTATCACACCATTGAAGAAATTAATAACAGTACATCGGATGGTTTAGCAACACAAGAGATACCATAGTATTAAATTTAGATACATTTTAGATACCTGGGTCTCGGCTTTCATCACCGTAACAATTGTCTCCAGGCGAACTCCAAACTGCCCAGGCTCATAGTACCCTGGTTCTATAATAGAGTTGAAAATGTATATGTGTTAATAAGTGTTTGCATAAGATTATAAATTATACAAGAGCTCTGCAAACGGTGCATAATACCCCACCCCGATGACACAGCAATGAATGAGAACTATCAGACAATAGTGATTTCTTCCTGCGACATACACCAGTCATTCTATGAAGTTTCAAAGTGATCCACTAAACAGTCATGGAGATATCATCTGGAAACTAATCTTCAAGGTGGCTGTCAGCCATATTCGATTTCGGATCATCTTCGATTTCACTAGGTTTCTTTCTAAGACATAGTCTGGTTACCCTATGAGGTTTCAAAGCGATCCGCTAATTGGAAATAGAGTTATCGTTCAGAAACCAATTTTTTTCGGTGGCCGCCATATTGGATTTAGGATCATCGTCTATTTTGACCTAGTCTCGTCATCCTATGAAGTTTCACAGCAATCGGCTAAACGGTAATGGAGTTTTCATCCGGTAACTAATTTTCAAGATGGAGGCCCTTGGCTGGCGGACATCTTGGATTTTGGATTATCATCAGTTTCAATAGGTTTCATCTACACACCTAGTCCAAGAACACTATGAAGTTTCAAAGCAATCCGATTAAAGGTAATGGGGTTATCGTCCGGAACCAATTTTCAAGATGGCCGCCCTTAGCTGGTGGCCATCTTGAATTTCGGATTATCGTCAATTTAGATAGGTTTATTCCTCAGAGCCAGTCCAGTCATCCTATAGTTTCAAAGCAATTCAATAAACGGTAATGAAGTTATCATCCAGAAATCAATTTTCAAGGTGGCTGCCCTTGGCTGGCGGCTATCATGGATTTCTATAGGTTTCTTCCCCAGATATAGTCTAATAAGCCTCTAAAGTTTCAAAATGATCCGATAAACAGTAATGGAGTTATCATCTGGAAACCAATTTTCAAGATGACCACCAATGGCTGGCAGCCATCTTGGATTTAGGATCATCAACAATTTGAATAAACGAAATCACAGATTTTTATTTTCACGAGAGAGTTGCTACTTACCACCCTGATACTCTATGATATTTCCTAAATATCGACCTAGCTTCAATAATACTCAGAATTAAAAAGAAACCGCCCCCACTGGGCAGGTTACACAACTGACAGACCAGCGGATGTGTGGCCCAAATTCGCACATGTGTGGGGCTGTCTCATTCTATTCCAAAATATTGGCTGACATAATTCCAACATAAAACGCCGAAAGACCGAGCCTCTGAGGGGCGGAGAGGCCGAGATCGTATCAGGGTGGTAAGTATCAACTCTCATGAAAAAAGAAATCTGTGATTTCATTTATTTCACATCAAGAGTATACTTACCACCCGGATACTCTATGATATAGCCAGAATTCATAATTCGGCGGGATGGAGGCGAAGGTCAGAAGACCAGCTCATCCTTGGAAAAGCAAGCTCTTTTGCTTTTGGAGCACAAAAAATATCTGAAATTGCATATGTAAACACAATCAGGAAATGATTTGGACATCGGCTAACATGACCGATGTTGAGAGTAATGACCGTTTAACATTCGCTCCCCCCCACTCTTTTAAAGAGGGAGCGATGACCTCAATGTCCTATACGCTCTCTATGTACTCGTGCTAAAGTACTATAAGACATCGGACGAAAGCTTCATTTCGTTTACTCTCAGATGGACCCACAAAGAACATAAACCATCACCATTTTAGTAAGTAATAATGAACCATCAACAAATATAGGACTAACCTATTTTGATGAGATTCCCTTTAATCACCGCTGGTGATGATAGGTACAGTACGGAAAAGCGGGGATTCCCCCACTAAATTGCACTGTGTGTGAGTCAATGGCCTTATGTACAATATTTACAAAAATATATACAGTTTAACGTTTATGTAAAATCGATAAGGCAAGCGGATTTGACGTGTCACAGAGGTATTGATCTGTAAAACTAAACTCACAGTGCCATTGTGCTACCGGCATAATATCATCCACCAGCACTCCGTTAAACAGAGCCGTGGATGTCACTATGCCACGGACACTATGAGCCTTGGCCATGTCAACTTGTTTTCCTGTGGTGGCTTTGTGGCAATGCTGGATGCATTCCACAATCCACCTAGAAATGGTTTCTTGAGAAGCTCTCCCATGGGGTTCAATGTAAGATAGCCATAAAGCACTAGGGTCCATCTGCCATTCCTCTGTACATTGTTTATAACATGTTAATGCACGGACAGGACACCAAGCTTTTGAATTAGGGTCAAACCTAGTCAAAGCGGGCAAAACAATAGGCTGACCAGGATATTTTAAAGACTGGTTTTTCGCCATAAAGTTAACTGTAGGTAGAAGCCTGAGGGCTTCCCCTGTAACCACAAAATGGTCTGGCACTGCTGACAAAGCATGTAAAAAAATCACTTCTTCATCTGGCTGAAGCTGTAGCAATCAGAAAAACTGTTTTAAACGTCAACATTTTCATGGAAATGGAGCTTAGTGGTTCAAAGGGTTTATCTGCTAATACTTGAAGTAATAATGCTAAACTCCAAGACGGAATCACTGGTGGATTCCTTGGTCTAAGATTACCCAGGCCTTTGTTTAAAGTATTTAGAATACATACCTCATCACTTCCCCTATTAGCCAAGCAAGGGATAACTGACATTAAAGCTGACTTGTAGCCAGCAATAGAGTTAGGCTTGAGGCTATAGGAATCAAAAAGGTGACAGAGGAAATCGACTACTACCTGAATAGATGCATCCAATGAATCAATACATCTTTTTGAGGACCATTCAGCAAATCTGTTGATTTTATAATTATATGCTCTGGAGGTTGACCCATTTCTGGCTTTAGCCATAAACATGGCTGCTTGGTCAGAAAAGTCCTCCTTAACTGCTGATTCCATGACAACATCCACGCAGTCAATTGGAACATCGATGCGTTATTGTGCAAGGCCTGGCCCTGGAAGATTATGTCGTCTATCTGAGGCAGAGGAACAGGATTGCCGACCAGAAGGTCCAGCAGATCCATATACCATGATCGGCTTAGCCAATTTAGGGTGATCAGAAGCACCTGGCACTCCTCCTGCCTGATTTTCTGGAGAACTTTTGGAATTAGGATTGCTGGTGGAAATGTGTATGCATACATTCCCTCCAAGCTGATAGCTAGCACATCTATTGTGATAGCGCTCGGATCTGGAATCAGAGAGACGTACATGTCATCTTCGCATTCTTGTTCATTGCGAATAAATCTATGTTGGGCTTGCACCAGTGGTTGAACAGATGGTCCCCCACACATTGATTTAGTTGCCATTCCGTGGGAAGAATGCTCATCCTTTGGCTCAATGAGTCTGCTAATAGATTTAGCCTTCCCAGAACATGAACTGCTTTCAGGGAAATCCCATGATCTAGGCACCAGCAAAGCAGTTTCCATGTTATCATACAGAGACTGGGCGACTTTGTTCCGCCCTGGCGGTTTATGTAAGTCGCTTACTTTTGTATTGTCCGATCGAACCAGAGCACTCTTTCCCTTGACCTTCTCTATGAAGTGTTCCATGGCTAAGACTACTGCTCACATTTCCAGCAGATCGATATGTTCTTGTGACTGATCCAGATTCCAAAGTCTGGATACTTTGTTTTCTTCCAGGCATGCTCTCCATCCCTCCATTGATGCATCTGTGTACATCATTAACTGATGGTGGGGAGATGATAACATCACTCCTGCCAGGAGATTCTCTCTCTTCATCCACCATTGAAGGTGGTGAATAAGAGGTTCCAACACTGACACCTTTGAGTCCAGGAAACCCATACTCTGAGTCCACTGTGCCATGAGAAATAACTTGATCGTCTGTGGCATAAGGCTGCCTGTGGAATGACTGCTTCCAAAGAAACCACCAACCCCAACATTCTCAAGTAGACCCGTGCCAGGACATGACAACTGTTGCACACTGACTGTATGACTGAGTTGAGTATTTCTACTCTCTCTTGAGATGGGTAAACATACCCTACCTCTAGATCGAAGAACATGCCCAGGTAAACAAACTTCTGGGATGGAGTCAGCTCTGGTTTTTGAAAGTTGATTATCCAGCCTAGATCTGTAAGAGTTTTCAAAACTATCTCCAGAATTGCTGATAGACTTTCTTGATTGTGTGCTTTTAACAGCCAGTCGTCTATGTACATGTGGATTGCTATGTGTTTCCTGCGGAGGTATGATGTCATAGCTTGGACCACTCGAGTGAAGATCCGAAGAGCCATTGATACACCAAATGGGAGACCCCTGAACTCCCATTGGCGGCCCTGGAATGCAAATCTCAGGAACCGATGAAAGCTCTTCGCAATGGGAATGTGAAAATAGGTATCTTTTAGATCTATTGATGCTGTCCACATTCCCTTCCTCAATCCTGCTAATACCGTTCTTACAGTTTCCATTTTGAAACTTGATGTGAGGATAAACCTGTTGAGAGGTTTGAGGTTGAGAATTGGTCTCCACCCTCCAGTGCTTTTTCTCACTAGGAACATGGTTGAATAATAACCTGGACATTTTTGTGTGGGTTGAATTGCGTGTTTTAGTATGAGGCCTTGAATTTCTTCCTCTATACACAACCGTTGATCTGGATCTCTTGGATTTTGAGTCCAGATCAGAACCAGAGACAGGCGCGATGGCTGATTTGAAATCCAGTCTGGATGGTAACCGACTGAAAGTCATCGCAAGACTGAGCGGTCCTGAGTAACCTGCCAGATGGCCTCCCATGGGTGCACCTAAGGATTGAGGTGGATCCGAGAAGTGCAAGAGAAGCCCTGTCTCTGGTGGCTGTCCTAACAGCACTGGTGTGATCTGTGTGAGAGCCGACCCATCAGGTTCGGCTCCCACGACCAGAACCCCATGCTCCTCTACCAGCGCCACGTGCACCTCGGTACGCGGGCTGCCTGACGGGTTGCGCTGGAAGAGCCTGCGCTCCCCCTAGCTGGCTTATGCTGGCATTGCTGTGGCCGACGCTGCATAGGTGGTTGGCCTCTGACAAGGCCACCACCACCTCTAACCAGCTGATGGTGGAAGACAGGGGGCGCTGCTCGAACATGCTGCCTGCAAAGCACTTCAAACTGCTCTTGCAGCACCCTCTGGTTGTTCACCAGGTTTACAGTTTGTTGGAGGTGCAGGCATCCTTCACCTCCAAACAACCCTGGACCTGCCATTGGCTTCTGAAGAAGCCGAGTGTACAGGTCCTGCAAGGGGCACAAATTGTCAAGGGCAAATGTGCGCCTCGCCCGTAAACTCCTGGTTACAGATCTCGTCATGCACTCCATAGCCAGGTTAATTTCATCCTGGATGGCTCTCTGGACTGAAAGAGGAGAAGCTTGGCAGGCCATGGATGCTGCTTCTATCCCCTGTAGCAACTGGGAAATGTGCGAGAGAGCCGAGATGGCTCCTCTCATACTTTCCTCTGTGTCCCACAGTGTGGAATTTGCCTTGCGCAGGGCGCTAGCACACAAGTGTCCCATGTCAGACTGGGACCCAGCCGGCGTGTCTTCGCCCAAAACCGCACGGTCATCCGTGCAAAGCTTTGGGACGATGCCGTACTTCAGATACAGATCAGAACTGATACGGCAGCGCCATGCCACCTCGCAAGAGGCCTTCGCAAGGCATCCCTTCTGCTGAATGGACATCTCTGCTGCAGCGAACATATCAACGATATGCTCTGCATACGGCAGAGATGGCGTGGTGCTCATTACCAGGTTCCCTGCCAACCACCGGTGCTGGTCCCACTGGGAGGCCGGTGGATCCACCTGGAGTTCTGGCTTGATGCTCACCATCCATTGGCAAGGATCCAGCCAGTCCTCCTCGGTGGCCACCTGGAAATGTTCGACGAGCCTAGGGCCTTCGACGTCCTCAACCACATTCACTGGTGGGATAATGGCCGGAGCTGAAGATACTCCTGGATAGCCAGGGAAGCCATACGGACCCATAAGGGCCGGCATGGCTTGCGCCATGGCTATTCCAGGAGCCAGATCTATGGCATCATGGCGGGGGGGGGGGGCTAAATGCATGACGTCATCGTCCGGGCCTTCCTCACGGTAACTCTCGGCAAGCTGAGGGATACAGTATGGATGGCCATTGGCTCCTAGTGAGCCTAGCGATTGAGCTGTGAAACCTACTCTTGAAGAAGTAGTTCCATGGAAAAGGTCACCCATGGTCCCCCCATGGGGCCCATGGATATCCATTTCCGTGGCCATCAGCAGGTCATAACAGAGTGTCCTCTTCTTCCTGCCCAGAAAGATTAGATGCCAAGCTTGAAAAGGGATCAAACTCGGCCTGGGTAGGAGGGTATTGCGTGAGGCACTGATACCCTTAGCCGTAGGCTGCTCTAGAGTGCTCGATAAGTGAGCACCCGAGGCCATGGCTTTCGCTCCCGGGTCCACGAGCGAGGAAATCCTCAGCGCCGGACCAACAGGAGCCATCTCTGGGTCTATAACGAAAACTGGCTTACTAAGAGAACCAGACCCAGAGACGGGAACACTCTGTCCCGGAGCAAATGAAGAAGACAATGACGAACTTGACCCGGGAAGCAAGCTGCGAAGCAACTCCGGGACAAGATCCGTGATCGTCTTCTTCATTTCTCCCATCATTTCAAGATGGAAGGCCTCCATGTCTGGCATGGATGCCTTCCTTTTCTTACCACACTCCTTTTCCAGACGCCTCTTCTCGTCTGCCACCCGGTCCTTTACCTGCTGATTTAAAAAATCAGTCAAAACCTCCACCGGCCACGACTCACGCACATGGCAATTTAGAAAGGGCCCTCATGTACTGCACCTAGTGCAGTCAAGAGAGAAAAAGCAGCCTTCATGAAACGGTGGCAGGAAGGGCATTTGTTCTCAATTACCCTCTGAAACGACACAAACGGAAACAATTAGTTTTTAGTTATGACGAACCAAAAAACCAATTGGAGAAGGTTAATAAGTTCCATAAGGAAAACTTTGGCTATTAGATGAAAGGATAAGCCATGGCCATAGAGAAAAACTATGGGCCTGACTGCAGGTAAACAAATCCTAAAAACTTCTTATTCTTCTTAAAGAAGACAAGGGAGACATAAGAATTTGAACTTGAATACTTGGAGAGGCGATTTTAGACTCCACAGCTCAATACAAAGATTCATTAGTAGTTGAACTTTATAAACACAATGAACATATGCAAACCATCAAGAGAGATAAATAACTCAACACTCAGTCATAAAATCTCGGAAAAAATTTAGAAATAAAATGACTGAAAATTTTCTCTCAAAATAAACCTCAGAAGATGACTCCTGAAGAAAGAGTGAAGTCTGATGAACAACAACAGGAATACCTGATCCTGAATCCAAACACTGTGGTGGGGGGAGAATGTGGAAAAATTACTTCTTATGGTCATAATCCTCTCTGCAAACTCATAATAAATTAGATGGACCCAGAAACCAAGTATAAATATTGTTCAAATAAAGGATACACTTCAGAAATCAGCTCATGTGTCTGAAAAATAAAGCACAACATGCGTTAGCTAATATATAGGCCACCCCAAAAACAGCTAGCCTAATAAAGACATATCCACGAGCTAGCGCGAATCCCGGAAACACCATCCGAGTGAACACGCAAATTTTTTATCAATAAATTTACTAAAGTACACCTGATGGCTAGGACCGGGAGCATCCTCCGGCAACTTGGCAGCGTCAGACATACTAATATTAGTCAAAATCAAGTTGCAGAACAACTTAAAGCTTCAAAAATATTGAAAGCAAAAGCAAGACTAGAAAGCGTGTTGCAATGGCAGGTCAATATTTTAGGAAGGGAATGAGACAGCCCCGCGCATGCGCGAGCTTGGGTCGCACATCCGCTGATCTGTTAGTTGAGTAACCTGCCCAGTGGGGGTGGATTCTTTTTAATTCTGAGTATTATTGAAGCTAGGTCAATATTTAGGAAATATCATAGAGTATCAGGGTGGTAAGTATACTCTTGATGTGAAATAGTCTTTTTCCTCATACCTAGTCCAACCACCCTCGGAAATTTCAAAGCAATCCAATAAAAAGTAACTGAGTTATCATCCAGAACCCACTCTGCTGTCCATCAGCCGGTCTGCCCACCCACTTGCCCGAATGGCGTCATCACATAATACCCCATCAATTTTTTGATGTGGTATAAAAATACATGACAAAAGTGTATATCTCAGCATATATAACTTAACATAGAGGGATCTCTATACTCAAGTATCAGATGTCATAATCAAATATGCCACATGCTAGCTGAACACGAAAGTGTATGAATTGTATGTCTTTGATGAATTTACAATTTAATAAACTGTATGTTGAATATTTTTAACTAATTTCACTGTCAGATTAGTTTCAAAATATTCAACCGCTTACCTGCATGGGTACCTTGAAATGTTGATCCTGGGAATACAGGTTTCAATATGCATAAAAAAAGTGGGCAGAGCTTAGCTACAAATGGATGAAGCATAGTCTTTAACAACAGATTCTTTATACTAAAAGGATTATGGCAGCAATAGCTTCCAGTTAAATTAGTTTCAAAATATTCAAATAGTTGTATTGAAATTGAGACATGGAATTTCAATGGCTAACCAGCAGAATTCAACTTCTTCCCGCAATCATTACTGGTATTTCAAAGCTTGATTATTCAAAACAACAAGACTACTTCATTAGTTCTATCACACTAACACTCACTCACTATCCCCCTATACCCATGTATACAAACACATATTCAACTGGGAGGGCTATACCCCCACCACCACCCCACCCGACACCAGAAATCCTTAATTTTGACCGATCTGTGAAAACAACCCCTAACCTTCACCCCACTATTTAAAAAAACGCTCCCCCAATTTGGTGCTTTCCC
This sequence comes from Chaetoderma sp. LZ-2023a, assembly GCA_034401795.1. NCBI lineage: Eukaryota > Metazoa > Mollusca > Caudofoveata > Chaetodermatida > Chaetodermatidae > Chaetoderma > Chaetoderma sp. LZ-2023a. The sequence goes on along the minus strand of CM067374.1, from coordinate 60,620,417 downwards.
CACCTCCATTTTCTAATTATCCAGCCGGCCATCATATGTGCCACTTACCATCTGAGAAGTACATGCCCTCATACAGTTTACTTTCACTTTCTCTGTACCCTAACAAAATACGTGCAGGGCCTGTGAATAAAGGTTTCACAAAAATCGTACAACAATTTAAGTGCATGTATCATGATGTATGGTGAAATATGTCTGTATATACATGTAAGTAGCTGAAAACTCAACAAATAAAAGAAAATCTTGGATTTTTCTTTTTTACAAGGGAGGTGATACCCACCATGAAGCTAAGGCAACATGAGGAAGACAAAGTGTGAAACAGGTGGTATTTAAACACTAATTTCTCTATTTTAAAATGAATGCATAGATTGGTGTAAAGTGACAGGAAATCAAGTTATGGTACCAGTAGTAATTTTATCCTTAACCTTTAAATTTATTCAAGATAATTTTAATTTTCGGATAGAAAATGTCCATTTGCAGACGAAGAGAGTGTGTACTTCTTTCCAGTACAAAAACTTACTCTGGAATGAGAAAATCTATAAGCTGAGAATAGATGTCAGAACTACATATTAGCAGTGAAGTATTGATAAAGGTCCTTGATTAATTAAATATCTGGAGTTTGTTTACCATTAACCCTTTAACCCTCATTATCAGCCAAAAACGGACTCTCCAGTGGTCCTGAGAAATGTCCATTTGCTGACCAAGAGAAGACTACTTTTGAAAATTTACCACTGGAATGACTGGCTCGATTATCGAGCCAGTCATTCCGGTTGTAAAAATTTTAAAATAGACTTCTCTGCCAGTAATTTCAGTCGTAAACCTTCAAACATAGGATTCTCTTGGTCTGAAAATAGACATTTTTTAAGACCACTGTAGAAGCCAAATTTGGCTGGCTTGTACGTTAAATAGGTTAATCTGTGGAAATTCCAGTGTCTTAACTATACAGGAAAGCTGTTGAATATTTTGAAACAAATTTGATGAAAACCATTAGGCTCCAAGTCAAAATAAATTTAAAATATTTAACAGAATATTCCAGACATCATAATAAATTTGTTGCTTTTTGGTCCCCAATGGTTAAGACTTACCTTCATGTACACCGAGATAGTGACCAATACCATGTCCTGTGCCATGATTATAATCCAGACCAGCTCTCCAGATAGGAGCTCGGGCTAATGCATCAATATCACGACCTTAAGAGAATTGAAAGGTACCATCATTATAGCACGTTTATGGAGTTTCTTGTATATTATATCTAGAAATGCATTCATAGAATTTGAATGTTCCCCCCCCCCTCATAGGCATGCCATAAACGTAAAAAAATATACAAGTAAAGTGAAAACATCACACCTTATTAGCTCGCCATGATGACAATCCGTCGTCTGTCCATCCATCAACTTTTTCTTTAAACGACTTCTTCTCAAGAACCACGGGGTTGATTTGAATTATATTTGGCAGGATGCAGCCTTAGGCCATAGGGATCTAAGTTTGTTCAAACAAAGCCAATCGGCCACTTTGGTCAGTGGCCATCTTGGATTTTGGCCAATATTTAGAGTCTTTAAAAATCTTCTCCGAAACTGCTTGAGGGATCGATTCAGAACTCATGAGATTCATCTAGGGCAAGAGCTGAACCGAGTTTGTTCAAGGGAACTTGATTAGCCAAATAGTTCGATGGACATTAAACGAAATCAAGGATTTCTTTTTTCACGAGAGAGTTGATACTTACCTCCCTAATACTTTTGATATTGCTAAATATTGGCTTTCACTCAATAAACACTCAGATTAAAACAGTTAGGTGCCCCTACTGGGCAGGGAGTCAGAGCATAGTCTGGCGGATGCCAGCCCCACCACCGCGCATGCGCAGACTAGCACTTCCTCTGACTAATTTATTGGCTGATACACATGCAACTATAAAGAGCCTGAAGACCGAGCCACTGTGGGGTGGAGAGGCTGGGTCCGTATCTAGGGAGGTAAGTATCAACTCTCTCGTGAAAAAAGAAATCCTTGATTTCGTTTATTTCACATCAAGAGTATACTTACCTCCCTAATACTTTTGATATTGCCAGAATTCGACAGTGAATTCGGCGGGAGGGAGGCGAGGTCAAAAGACCAGCTCATCCCTATACGCTTTTCTGCGTTTAAGGCACTTAAACTTCTGAAACTGTATGAAAAAACAGTCAGGATTTGACTAACCATCGGATAACACCCCCGATGTATGAGAGATGACCGAATGTCATATGCGCTCCCCCCCCCTCGAATGACCTCAATGTCCTATACGCTCTCTACGTACAAGTGCCATGTACTACAGGACAGAGACGAAAAAAACCCATTTTCGTATACTCTCAACAATGAACCACATAAATACACAAAACCATCATCATATTAATAACGGGTAACGTGACAAGACAATCAACAATGGACAACACATACACAAGACTGACCTTGTTGAAAATGGCTGCTGACATCCTCTTCCCATTGGTGAAGCACGATGCAGTCCCAAATTAGTGGTTGTTTCCATAAATTAATTGTGAAATATATAAGCAATGAGGAAACCCCATCAAAAATATATGCCAAGTTATTTTTTCAAAATCGACAAGGCGAGAGGATTAGAGGTGTCACGGAGATAATGGTCTGTAAAACTTGACTCACAGTGCCACTGAGCCACCGACATAATATCATCCACCGGGACCCCATTAAATAGGGCAGTGGATGTCACTACGCCGCAGACACTGTGAGCCTTGGCCACGTCAACCTGCTTCCCGGTGGCGGATTTATGGCAAAACTGAATGCATTCTACAATCCACCTGGAAATGGTGTCCTTAGAAGCCCTGCCATGGGGTTCAATATAAGACAACCATAACGCCGACTGGTCGGTGCGCCACTCCGCCGTACGTTGTTTGTACCGGCAAAGCGCCCGGACGGGACACCATGCTTTAGAATTAGGATCATATCTAGTTAAAGCAGGCAAAACAATAGGTTGACCTGGATATTTCAACGACTGATTTTTAGCCAAGAAATTAATCCTAGGTAGCAGCTTAAGGCCTTCCCCTGAAACCACAAAACGGTCATCCTCGACTGATAAGGCATGAATTTCACTCCTACGCCTAGCCGAGGCCGCAGCAATTAAAAACACAGTCTTCAGTGTTAATAGTTTCATAGAAATGGAACTAAGTGGTTCAAACGGCTTATCACCTAGTACTTGAAGCACTAGCGATAAACTCCAAGACGGAATCACAGGTGGATTCCTTGGTCTTAGATTGCCCATGCCTTTAATTAATACATTTAATGTATTTACTTCATCACTTCCCCTCTTAGCCAAGCAAGGAATAACAGACATTAATGCTGACTTATAACCAGCAATAGAGTTAGGCTTGAGGCTATAGGCATCATAGAGGTGACAGAGGAAATCAGCTACTACTTGAATAGATGAATCCATTGGATCAATACATCTTTTTGAGCACCATTCTGCAAATCTGTTGATTTTATAATTATATGCTCTGGAGGTTGACCCCCTCCTGGCTTTGGCCATAAACATGGCTGCTTGCTCAGAAAAGCCCTCCTTAATTCTAGATTCCTTGACAACATCCATGCAGTCAATCTGAACATTGACGGATTGTTGTGAAGGGCCTTGCCCTGGAAGATAATATCGTCCATCAGAGGCAGAGGAACCGGATTGCAGACCAGAAGGTCCAGCAGATCCGTATACCATGATCGGCTTGGCCAATCCGGGGCGATCAGAAGCACTTGGCATTCCTCTTGTCTGATTTTCTGAAGAATTTTTGGAATCAGGATTGCTGGAGGGAATGCGTATGCATACATTCTCCCCCAGCTGATAGCTAACGCATCTGTTGCGAAAGCGCTTGGATCCGGAATCGGAGAGACGTACGTCGTCATCTTCGCATTCTTCTTCGTTGCGAACAAATCGATGTTGGGTTTCCCCCAATGGTCGAACAGACGATCCGCCACACATTGATTTAGTTGCCATTCCGTGGGTAAAACACTCATCCTTCGGCTCAATGAGTCTGCTAGCAGGTTTAACCTTCCCGGAATATGAACTGCTTTCAAGGTAATCTGGTGATCCAGACACCAACAAAGCAGTTTCCATGTCATCATACAGAGACTGGGCGACTTCGTTCCGCCCTGGCGGTTTATGTAAGTCACAACTGTTGAGTTGTCTGAACGAATAAGAACAATCTTGCCCTGAACTTTCTGTAAGAAATGTTCCAGGCCCAGGACTACTGCTCTTAGCTCCAGTAGATTTATATGTTCCTGTGACTGTTCCAGATTCCAAAGCCCTGATATCGTGGATTCTTCCAGGCAAGCTCCCCAGCCCTCCATCGATGCATCTGTATACACAGTCACCTGAGGGTGGGGAGGGGTTAGCAAAACCCCCGGTAAGAGATTCTCTGTATTCAACCACCATTGCAGGTGGTGAATCAGAGGCGCCAACACTGACACATTCGAGTCCAGCGAACCTGTACTCTGGGTCCATTGTGTCATGAGAAACAACTGGATCGGCCGCCTGCGTAAGGCGGCCTGAGGAATGACTGGTTCCAACGAAACCATCAACCCCAGCATTCTCAAGTAAACCCGTGCCAGGACATGACGACTGTCGCACACTGACTGAATCAACGAGATGAGTATTTGAACTCTCTCCTGAGTAGGATAAACATATCCTGTCTCCAGATCGAAGAACATCCCCAGGTAAACAAACTTCTGGGATGGAGTCAGCTCTGATTTTGGGAAATTGATCATCCAGCCCAAGTCTGTGAGAATTTTCAAAACAATCTCCAGATTGGCGGACAAACTTTCCCGGGTGTGCGCTTTCAACAGCCAGTCGTCTATGTACGTGTGGACTGCTATGCTTCTCCTGCGGAGGTATGCTGTGATCGCAAGAACCACACGGGTGAAAACCCGAGGAGCCGTGGAAATTCCGAAGGGCAACACCCTGAATTCCCACTGTCTGCCCTGGAATGCAAATCTCAGGAAGCGACAGAAACTCCTGTGGATGGGGATGTGGAAATAAGCGTCCTTCAAATCTATCGACGCCGTCCACATCCCCCTCTCCAACCCCGCCAACACCGAGCGCACCGTTTCCATCTTGAAACTGGGCGTCTCGATGAACTTGTTCAATGGCTTGAGGTTGAGAATCGGTCTCCACCCACCGGTGCGTTTTGTTACCAAGAACAGGGTTGAATAGAAGCCCGGACACCTTTGTGCCGGCTGAATAGCTCCTTTTTGTACGAGGGAATTTATCTCCTCCTCGATACACAACCTTTGATCTGGATCTCTCGGAATGGGAGTCCAGACTGGCACCAGAGACAGTCGCGACGGCGGGCCTGTCATCCACTCTGGATGATACCCCACGGAAAGCCATCGCAAGACTAAACGGTCCTGAGTTAACCGTTCCCACTCTTGCATGTGGTCGGCTAGCCGGCCTCCCACCGGTCCACCTAGGGACCGCGGTGGACACAAGGCATGCAAGAGCGGCACTGTCTCCGTCGCCATACACACCGGCATGGTCCTTACCGCGGTAAGCGCCCTGTCAGGAACGATAACCACGCCCAGATCCTCGCGCGACCCGCCCCGCCCCGCGCGCACCTCGGTGCACGGGCGGCTGCCTGGCTGACGGCGGCTGAGGAGCCTGCGCCCCCCTCACTGCTGGCCGAATCGCACGCGGCCGAGGCCGGCGCTGCGACGGCGGCTGGCCTCTGACTTGGCCAGCACCACCTCGAGCCTGCAGGGGACGATACGCAGGGGCCGCGGCGCGAACGTTAGCACGACGCAGTACCTCAAACTGTTCGCGCAGCGCCCTCTGGTTATTCACCAGGGTGACCGTCTCCTGGAGGTGGCGACATCCCTCACCTCCAAAAAGACCAGGACCCGTCATAGGCGTACGGAGTAGCCTATTATACAGGTCCTGAGACGGGCACAGATTGTCCAGGGCAAATGTGCGTCTTGCCCTGACACTCCTGGTCACCGCCCGCGTCATACAGTCCAGCGCCAGGTTAATACCATCCTGGATGGTTCGCTGGACCGCGAGCGGGCCTGGCTGGCGCGATGCGGATGCCGTTACTACCCCCTGTAACAGCTGGGAGACGTGGGACAGAGCGGCAATCGAAGCCCTCCCACTCTCCTCCGCATCACGCAACGCGGTATTCGCCGAACGCAACGCGTTCGCGCACAAGACCCCCGCGTCAGAACGGGATCCTGGCCGCGTATCCTCACCCAAAGCCGCGCGGTCATCCACGCTGGGCTTGGGTACCACACCGTACCGCTGGTAGTCCAGGGGCACGATGCGACAACGCCTGGCCACCTCGCGAGGGGCCTTCGCGAGACGTCCACTCGTGTTAATGGACGCCTCCGCCGCCTTGAACATGTCAACGACATGCTCCGCCAGCGGCAGAGAAGGCATAGCGTTAGCAGTTGGTTTCCCAGCTAACCACGGCGTGTGAACACGGTGGCTAGCCGACTGCTCCACGGGCAGATCAGGCCTAACGCTCACCTAACCACTGGCAAGCGTCATACCAATCCTCCTCCGTGGCTAACTGCGAGCGCTCTACAAGACGGGGTCCTTCGTCTTCCTCCTGAGCGCAAGCAGTAGAGCTTGACGGCGGGTACGCTGATACACCTGGCAAGCCAGGGAAAACATGCGGGCCTGACAGCACCGGCATGAGAATATCACTGGTTTGACCAGGAGCAGGCACCGCGGTAGAGCGCGGGGTATATATAGCCCTACCACGGGCCCGGCCAGCACCAGCTACACTCTCGGCAAGCCGAGGTATGCGGTACCGCTGGCCATCAGCAGCGCCCTGGGCCACCACCTGAACCGCGGACCTTACTCCAGGGTGAGTAATACCGTGGAAAAAAGCGCCTATATTCCCCGCGAGGGGTGCACAAACGTCTTCATCCATGTCCACGTCGTCAGACGGCGACCCTAGCAGGTAATCCTCATCACCCTGGTCAGAAAGATTAGACCCCGGGTCAGCAAAGAGAGCTAACCCGGGCTGACCAGGAACGGTGCCATAGGAGGTACTGGCCACCGCGGCGTGCGGATACCCCTGGACTGATAAGCAGCCAGCGGGTTCCAGCGACAACCGTCCACGGTCCCCTATCGGCGCGGCAATAAGCCTGCTGCCAGGGCCGTGGAACGCCCCCTCTAATGGGGCCACCTCTGAATCGTCGGACAACGGAAGCGGACTAAGGAAAATCGATCCAGAGGCGGGGATTACCTGCTCCGAAGCCGATGATGAGGACAATAAAGGATCTGGTCCAGGAAGCATGCCACGAAGCAACCCTGGAACCAAATCTTTTATTGTCCTCTTCATCTCTCCCAACATCTCGGTCCGGAAGGTCTCCATATCCACCGCGGACGAGACCTTCCCCTTACCCTTCTTACTTACAACCTCTCGTTTCCGCTTCTTCTTCTTCTCCTCCACTACCACCTTGTCCGTCGCCTGTAAGCAGCACAAGAATTCGGACATTAACTCGCCCCCCCAGTGCTTACATATGTCACAATTAATCAATGGACCACAAGGGCTACATCGATAACACAGATGCGGCCAGAACTTCACATGCATAAAACGTCCACAGGACGCGCAACCCGGTCCCTGAAACAGGGCAAAGGACAAGGAGTATGAGCAACTAGTTAAGCTTAGAAACTCAATCCAACTCAAGGAGAAGGAAAACGATCATAAAGATCAATATACATCAAAAACCAGCCTAGCGCTTGAATTGCTAATAAATACATAGCCAGCTGATTATGACGTCATTAATCCCGTGACAGGAAAAATTCGATCCCAACAAAACATCCAAGTGCAAAGACGAATTGTATGCTGAATGGATAAGTTGACTACACAACCATCAGATACATATAGATAACTCTTTACTGGCAAAAATGTTAATTATCTCCCTTTGATTGTTTACAATAATTAACATCACCACATTATCAATAACTAGATACCTGACACTTCGTATAGACAAACCATCCAACGTGACGAACCGGAAACTCCACCATCTGCACGCCTCTTAACTCTCTCCACCTCATGGGGAAGGAATTGGAACAAGAGGGCAAAGTGAGAAGACCTTTATATCAGGCCTCCAACTCACTGGGCATAATTTTTCATTTGGTTAGATAACCTAACAGTGTTAGTAGGAAATGGAACCATGGTGGAGAGAATACTAATTCTCTGGTACTGTGACGTCACAACCTAGCGTCATACAGACCTGTGGACAGAAACAGAAAGAGAAATTAGTCCTAGGTAGCACCGAGTTGACCTAAACCAACTAACTAAGGCGCTTATCACGGTAAACGCGAGTCCCGGAAACACAATACACCGGGAAGAAAACTCGCTAATTTTACTAGAAGTCACCTGATTTAAAGGTCCTCCGTCCTCCTGTGGCGACGTATTCCTATCCGCCATCCAAAAAAGTGACTAACACTCCAAACAAACACCACTTAAACAGTTTAAGAGAGCGAAAAAGCTATTGAACAAAAAAACATGTGTGATCTCTTTGCCAATAATCTAGCAAAGAGGTAGTGCTAGTCTGCGCATGCGCGGTGGTGGGGCTGGCATCCGCCAGACTACGCTCTGACTCCCTGCCCAGTAGGGGCACCTAACTGTTTTAAATCTGAGTGTTTATTGAGTGAAAGCCAATATTTAGCAATATCAAAAGTATTAGGGAGGTAAGTATACTCTTGAAGTGAAATCAGCTACTACCTGAATAGATGAATCCATTGGATCAATACATCTTTTTGAGCACCATTCTGCAAATCTGTTGATTTTATAATTATATGCTCTGGAGGTTGACCCCCTCCTGGCTTTGGCCATAAACATGGCTGCTTGCTCAGAAAAGCCCTCCTTAATTCTATATTCCTTGACAACATCCACGCAGTCAATCTGAACATTGACGGATTGTTGTGAAGGGCCTTGCCCTGGAAGATAATATCGTCCATCAGAGGCAGAGGAACCGGATTGCAGACCAGAAGGTCCAGCAGATCCGTATACCATGATCGGCTTGGCCAATCCGGGGCGATCAGAAGCACTTGGCATTCCTCTTGTCTGATTTTCTGAAGAATTTTTGGAATCAGGATTGCTGGAGGGAATGCGTATGCATACATTCTCCCCCAGCTGATAGCTAACGCATCTGTTGCGAAAGCGCTTGGATCCGGAATCGGAGAGACGTACGTCGTCATCTTCGCATTCTTCTTCGTTGCGAACAAATCGATGTTGGGTTTCCCCCAATGGTCGAACAGACGATCCGCCACACATTGATTTAGTTGCCATTCCGTGGGTAAAACACTCATCCTTCGGCTCAATGAGTCTGCTAGCAGATTTAACCTTCCCGGAATATGAACTGCTTTCAAGGTAATCTGGTGATCCAGACACCAACAAAGCAGTCTCCATGTCATCATACAGAGACTGGGCGACTTCGTTCCGCCCTGGCGGTTTATGTAAGTCACAACTGTTGAGTTGTCTGAACGAATAAGAACAATCTTGCCCTGAACTTTCTGTAAGAAATGTTCCAGGCCCAGGACTACTGCTCTTAGCTCCAGTAGATTTATATGTTCCTTTGACTGTTCCAGATTCCAAAGCCCTGATATCGTAGACTCTTCCAGGCAAGCTCCCCAGCCCTCCATCGATGCATCTGTATACACAGTCACCTGAGGGTGGGGAGGGGTTAGCATAACCCCCACCAAGAGATTCTCTGTGTCCAACCACCATTGCAGGTGATGAATCAGAGGCGCCAACACTGACACATTCGAGTCCAGCGAACCTGTACTCTGGGTCCATTGTGTCATGAGAAATAACTGGATCGGCCGCCTGCGTAAGGCGGCCTGAGGAATGACTGGTTCCAATGAAACCATCAACCCCAGCATTCTCAAGTAAACCCGTGCCAGGACATGACGACTGTCGCACACTGACTGAATTAATGAGATGAGTTTCTGAACTCTCTCCTGAGTAGGATAAACATATCCTGTCTCTAGATCGAAGAACATCCCCAGGTAAACAAACTTCTGGGATGGAATCAGCTCTGATTTTGGGAAATTGATCATCCAGCCTAAGTCTGTGAGAGTTTTCAAAACAATCTCCAGACTGGCCGATAAACTTTCCCGGGTGTGCGCTTTCAACAGCCAGTCGTCTATGTACGTGTGGACTGCTATGCTTCTCCTGCGGAGGTATGCGGTGATCGCAAGAACCACACGGGTGAAAACCCGAGGAGCCGTGGAAATTCCGAAGGGTAGCACCCTGAATTCCCACTGTCTGCCCTGGAATGCAAATCTCAGGAAGCGACGGAAACTCCTGTGTATGGGGATGTGGAAATAAGCGTCCTTCAAATCTATCGACGCTGTCCACATTCCCCTCTCTAACCCCGCCAACACCGAGCGCACAGTCTCCATCTTGAAACTGGGCGTCTCTATGAACTTGTTCAATGGCTTGAGGTTGAGAATTGGTCTCCACCCTCCGGTGTTCTTTGTTACTAAGAACAGGGTTGAATAGAAGCCCGGACACCTCTGTGCCGGCTGAATAGCTCCTTTTTGTATGAGGGAATTTATTTCCTCCTCGATACACAACCTTTGATCTGGAATACTCGGATTTGGAGTCCAGATCGGCACTAGAGACAGTCGCGATGGCGGGCCTGTCATCCAATCGGGATGATACCCGACTGAAAGCCATCGCAAGACTAAACGGTCCTGAGTTAACCGTTCCCACTCTTGCATGTGGTCGGCTAATCGGCCTCCCATCGGTCCACCTAGGGATAGAGGTGGACATAAGGAGTGCAAGAGCGGCACTGTCTCCTTTGCCAGAAACACCGGCGCGGTTCTCACTGCGGTAACCGTCCCATCAGGAACGATTACCCCGCCCAGATCCTCGCGCGCCACGACCAGCACCGCGCGCACCTCGGTGCGCGGGCGGCTGCCTGGCTGACTGCGCCTGAGGAGCCTGCGCCCCCCTCGCTGCTGGCCGAATCGCACGCGGCCGAGGCCGGCGCTGCGATGGTGGTTGGCCTCTGACCTGGCCACTACCACCTCGAGCCTGCAGGGGACGATACGCAGGGGGTGCGGCGCGAACGTTGGCACGACGAAGCACCTCAAACTGTTCGTGCAGCGCCCTCGGGTTATTGACCAGAGTAACCGTCTCCTGGAGGTGTCTACATCCCTCACCTCCAAAGAGACCAGGACCTGTCATAGGCGTACGTAGTAGCCTATTGTAGAGGTCCTGGGACGGGCACAGATTATCCAAGGCAAAAGTGCGCCTTGCCCGGACACTCCTGGTCACCGCCCGCGTCATACAGTCCAGAGCCAGGTTGATACCATCCTGGATGGCTCGCTGGACTGTGACCGGACTTGGCTGGCGCGATGCGGATGCTGTTACTACCCCTTGTAACAGCTTGGAGACGTGGGACAGAGCGGCAATCGAAGCCCTCCCACTCTCCTCCGCATCACGCAACGCGGCATTTGCCGAACGCAACGCGTTCGAACACAAGACTCCCGTGTCAGAACGGGAGCCTGGCCGCGCATCCTCACCCAAAGCCGCGCGGTCATCCACGCTCGGCTTTGGTACCACACCGTACCGCTGGTAGTCCAGGGGCACGATGCAGCAACGCCTGGCCACCTCACGCGGGGCTTTAGCGAGACGTCCACTCGCCTTAATGGACGTCTCCGCCGCCTCGAACATGTCAACGACATGCTCTGCCAGCGGCAGAGAAGGCATAGCGTTAGCAGTAGGCTTACCAGCTAACCACGGCCTGTGTTCACGCTGGCTAGCCGACTGCTCCACGGGCAGATCTGGTCTAACACTCACCAACCACTGGCAAGCGTCAGACCAATCCTCCTCCGTGGCTAGTTGCGAGCGCTCTACAAGACGGGGGCCTTCGTCTTCCTCCTGAGCACAAGCAACAGAGCTTGACGGTGGATACGCTGATATCCCTGGCAAGCCAGGGAGAGCATGCGGGCCTGATAATACCGGCATGCTAATCTCACTGGCTTGACCAGGAGCAGGCGCCGTGGTAGAGCGCGGGGCATATACCGCCCCACCACGGCCCCGGCCAGCACCAGCTACACTCTCGGCAAGCCGAGGTATGCGGTACCGCTGGCCTTCAGCGCCCAGGGCCACAGTCTGAACCGTGGATTCTACCCCTGGGAGAGTAGAACCGTGGAAAAAGGCGCCTGTATTCCCCGCGAGGGGCGCACAAACGTCATATTCCATGGCCACGTCTTCAGACGGCGACCCCAACAGGTAATCATCATCCTCCTGGCCAGAAAGATTAGACTCCGGGTCAGCAAAGAGAGCTAACCCGGACTGGCCAGGGAAGGTGCCATACGAGGTACTGGCAGCCGCGGTGTGCGGATACCCCTGGACTGATAAGCAGCCCGCGGGTTCCAGCGACGACCGTCCACGGTCCATATTGGGCGCGGCAATAAGCCTGCTGCCAGGGCCATGGAACACCCCCTCTAATGGGGCCACCTCTGAATCTTCAAACAACGGAAGCGTACTAAGGAACGTTGATTCAGAGGTGGGGATTACCTGCTCCGAAGCAGATGATGAGGTCAATAAAGGATTTGGTCCAGGAAGCATGCCACGAAGCAACTCTGGAACCAAATCCTTGATTGTCCTCCTCATCTCTCCCAACATCTCGGTCCGGAAGGCCTCCATGTCCACCGCGGACGAGGCCTTCCTCTTACCCTTCTTACTTGCGACCTCTTTTTTCAGCTTCTTCTTCTCCTCCTCCAACTTGTCCTTCGCCTGCAAGCACAAGAATTCGGACATTAGCTCGCCCCCCCAGTGCTTACATATCTCGCAATTAAGCAAGGGACCACAGGGGCTACACTGAAAACATAGATGAGGGCCAAACTTGTCCCTCAAAAATCGTCCACAGGACGCACAACCAGGTCTCTGAAAAAGGCCAAAGGACGAGGAGTATGAGCAAACTAGTTAAGCTTAGAAACTCACCAACTCAAGAGAAGGAAATGATCATAAAGATCATAATTTTTATCAGAAACCAGCTTCGGACAACTTTAATTGTAAATAAAGAGCAAAGCTGATTATGACGTCATTAATCCTATGACAGGACAAAATCGATCCCAACAAACATCCCAGTGCAAGGACGAATTGTATCTCTAACCAGAACATGTGCAGAATGGACATTTCGACTACACAAGCATCAGATAAATACTGATAACAATGGCAAATAGTGTTAATTATCTCCCTTTCTCATATCAATAATTAATACCTGACACCTTGTCTAGACAAACCATCCAACCTGATGAACTGGAGAACTCCACCACTGAACGCCTCTTAACTCTCTCCACCTCAAGGGGAAGGAATTGGATCAAGAGGGCAAAGTGAGAAGACCTTTATAATAGGCCTCCAACTCACTGGGCATAGAATTTTTGGTTAGATAACCTAACAGTATTAGTAGGAAATGGAACCATGGTGGAGAGACACAAACCCTCTGCTGATGTCATGTCCTTATTTCTCCTTCACACAGACCTGTGGACATAAACACAAAGAGAGATTAGTCTTATATAGCACCTAGTTGAAAAAACCCAACTAATTAAGGCGCTTATCACGTTTAGCGAGAGTCCCGGAAACACATTACAACGGGACAAAACTCGCTAATTTTACTAGAAGTCACCTGATTTAAAGGTCCAAGGCCCTCCTGTGGTGAAGTCACTCTCTCAGCCATCTTTGTCAGCGGTAAACTTCTATCTAATAGTCTTAAAAAGCTTTGAAAAGAGTATAGAAAGATTCTATCATGAAAGCATGTGTTGTCTCTCAGCCAATAAATTAGCAAAGAGGAAGTGCTAGTCTGCGCATGCGCGGTGGTGGGGCTGGCATCCGCCAGACTACGCTCTGACTCCCTGCCCAGTAGGGGCACCTAACTGTTTTAATCTGAGTGTTTATTGAGTGAAAGCCAATATTTAGCAATATCAAAAGTATTAGGGAGGTAAGTATACTCTTGATGTGAAATCTAGGATTTCTTTTTTCACGAGAGAGTTGATACTTACCTCCCTAATACCTTTGATATTGCTAAATATTGGCTTTCACTCAATAAAACACTCAGATTAAAAACAGTTAGGTGCCCCTACTGGGCAGGTAGTCAGAGGTAGTCCGGCGGATGCCAGCCCCACCACCGCGCATGCGCCGACTACTACTTCCTCTGACTAATTTATTGGCTAACACATGCAACTGCCAAGAGCCTGAAGACCGAGCCTCTGTGGGGTGGAGAGGCCGGGTCCGTATCTAGGGAGGTAAGTATCAACTCTCTCGTGAAAAAAGAAATCCTAGATTTCGTTTATTTCACATCAAGAGTATACTTACCTCCCTAATACTTTTGATATTGCCAGAATTCGAAAGTGAATCTGGCGGGAGGGAGGCGAGGTCAAAAGACCAGCTCTTCCCTATACGCTTTCACGCGTTTAAGGCACTTGTGACGTCTGAAATGTGTGAGAACACAGTCAGGATTTGACAAACCATCGGATAACACAACCGATGCATGAGAGATGACCGAATGTCATATGCGCTCCCCCCCCCCCTCTTGGGAGGAAGACTAGATGACCTCAATGTCCTATACGCTCTCCACGTACTAGTGCCAAGTACTATAGGACAGAGACGAAAAGGCTCCATTTTCGTATACTCTCTATGATGAACCACCTCCCACATAAACCATCACCATATTAATAATAATGGGTAACGTGACAATACAAGTAACAATGAACAACACATGAACAAGACTGACCTTGTTGAACTTGGAAGCTGTCATCATGATCCCAGTAGAGAAGCCTGATGCAGTCCCGACAAGTGGTTGTTACCATCGCTAAATTGTGAAGTATATAAGCAATGCGGAAGCACTCCTCACAAAATTTAAAAACGATTAATGTTTTAAAATCGACAAGGCGAGAGGGTTAGAGGTGTCACGGAGGTAATGGTCTGTAAAACTGGACTCACAGTGCCACTGAGCCACGGACATAATGTCATGCACAGGGACCCCACTAAACAGGGCAGTGGATGCCACGACACCGCGGACACTGTGAGCCTTGGCCACATCAACCTGTCTCCCGGTGGCGGATTTGTGACAACACTGAATACATTCTACAATCCACCTGGAAATGGTGTCCTTAGACGCCCTGCCATGGGGTTCAATATATGACAACCATAACGCTGACTGGTCGGTACGCCACTCCGAAGTACGCTGTTTGTACCGGAGCAGCGCCCGTACGGGGCACCATACTTTAGAATTAGGATCATATCTAGTTAAAGATGGCAAAAAAATAGGTTGACCTGGATATTTCAATGACTGATTCTTAGCCAAGAAATTAATCCTAGGTAGAAGCTTAAGGCCTTCCCCTGTAACCACAAAACAGTCATCCTTGGCTGATAAGGCGTGAATCTCACTCCTACGCCTTGCCGAGGCCGCAGCAATTAAAAATACAGTTTTAAGAGTTAACATTTTCATAGAAATGGAACTAAGTGGTTCAAAAGGCTTATCTCCTAGTACCTGAAGCACCAGAGATAAACTCCAGACTGGAATCAGTGGTGGATTCCTTGGTCTTAGATTGCCCATGCCTTTAATTAATACATTTAATGTACTTACTTCATCACTCCCCCTCTTAGCCAAGCAAGGAATAACAGTCATTAATGCTGATTTGTAACCAGCAATAGAGTTAGGCTTGAGGCTATAGGCATCATATAGGTGACAGAGGAAATCAGCCACTACCTGAATAGATGAGTCCATTGGATCAATACATCTTTTTGAGCACCACTCTGCAAATCTGTTGATTTTATAATTATATGCTCTGGAGGTTGACCCCCTCCTGGCTTTGGCCATAAATATGGCCGCTTGCTCAGAAAAGCCCTCCTTAATTCTAGATTCCTTGACAACATCCACGCAGTCAATCGGAACATTGACGGATTGTCGTGAAGGACCTTGCCCTGGAAGATAAGGTCGTCCATCAGAGGCAGAGGAACCGGATTGCAGACCAGAAGGTCCAGCAGATCCGTATACCACGATCGGCTTGGCCAATCCGGGGCGATCAGAAGCACTTGGCACTCCTGCTGCCTGATTTTCTGAAGCACCTTTGGAATCAGGATTGCTGGAGGGAATGCGTATGCATACATTCCCGCCCAGCTGATAGCTAACGCATCTGTTGCGAAAGCGCTTGGGTCTGGAATCGGAGAGACGTACGTCGTCATCTTCGCATTCTTCTTCGTTGCGAACAAATCGATGTTGGGTTTCCCCCAATGGTCGAACAGACGATCCGCCACACATTGATTTAGTTGCCATTCCGTGGGTAAAACACTCATCCTTCGGCTCAATGAGTCTGCTAGCAGATTTAGCCTTCCCGGAATATGAACTGCCGTCAAGGTGATCCCATGATATAGGCACCAACAAAGCAGTTTCCATGTCATCATACAGAGACTGGGCGACTTCGTTCCGCCCTGGCGGTTTATGTAAGTCACTACTGTTGAGTTGTCTGAACGAATTAGAACAATCTTGCCCTGAACTTTCTGTAAGAAATGTTCCAGGCCCAGGACTACTGCTCTTAGCTCTAGTAGATTGATATGTTCCTTGGACTGATCCAGATCCCAAAGCCCTGATATTGTGGACTCTTCCAGACAAGCTCCCCACCCCTCCATCGATGCATCTGTATACACAGTCACCTGAGGGTGGGGAGGGGTTAGCAAAACCCCCGGCAAGAGATTCTCTGTATTCAACCACCATTGCAGGTGGTGAATCAGAGGTGCCAACACTGACACGTTCGAGTCCAGTGAACCTGAACTCTGGGTCCACTGTGTCATGAGAAACAACTGGATCGGGCGCCTGCGCAAGACGGCCTGCGGAATGACTGGTTCCAATGAAACCATCAACCCCAGCATTCTCAAGTAAACCCGTGCCAGGACATGACGACTGTCGCACACCGACTGTATTACTGAGATGAGTCTTTGAACCCTCTCCTGAGTGGGATAAACATATCCTGTCTCGAGATCGAAGAACATGCCCAGGTAAACAAACTTCTGGGATGGAGTCAGCTCTGATTTTTGGAAATTGACTATCCAGCCCAAGTCCGTGAGAGTTTTCAAAACAATCTCCAGATTGGCCGATAACGTTTCCCGGGTGTGTGCTTTCAACAGCCAGTCGTCTATGTACGTGTGGACTGCTATGCTTCTCCTGCGGAGGTATGCCATGATCGCGAGAACCACACGGGTGAAGACCCGAGGAGCCGTGGAAATCCCGAAGGGTAATACCCTGAATTCCCACTGTCTGCCCTGGAATGCAAATCTCAGGAAGCGACGGAAACTCCTCTCTATGGGAATGTGGAAATAAGCATCCTTCAAATCTATTGACGCTGTCCACATTCCCTGCTCTAACCCCCGCCAACACCGAGCGCACAGTCTCCATCTTGAAACTGGGCGTCTCTATGAACTTGTTCAATGGCTTGAGGTTGAGAATCGGCCTCCACCCTCCGGTGTTTTTCGTTACTAAGAACAGGGTTGAATAGAAGCCCGGGCACCTCTGCGCCGGCTGAATGGCTTCCTTTTGTATGAGGGAATTTATTTCCTCCTCTATACACAACCTTTGATCTGGATCCCTCGGAATCGGAGTCCAGATCGGCACGAGAGACAGTCTCGATGGCGGGCCTGTCATCCAATCGGGACGATACCCGACTGAAAGCCATCGCAAGACTAAACGGTCCTGAGTCAACCGCTTCCACTCTGGCAAGTGGCCGGCCAAACGGCCGCCCACCGGTCCACCTAGGGAGAGAGGTGGACATAAGGAGTGCGAGAGTGGCACTGTCTTCTTGGCCTGAAACACCGAGTGGTTCCCACTACGGTAACCGGCCCATCAGGCCCGATTACTGCGACCAGATCCCCGCGCGCCCCGCCAAGCACCGCGCGCACCACGGTGCACGGGTGGCTGCCTGGCTGGCTGCGCCTGGGGAGCCTGCGCCCCCCCTCGCTGCTGGCCGAATCGCACGCGGCCTAGGCCGGCGCTGCGATGGTGCCTGGCCTCTGACCTGGCCAGCGCCACCTCGAGCCTGCAGGGGACGATACGCAGGGGGTGCTGCGCGAACGCGCTCCCGCCGGAGCACCTCAAACTGCTCATGCAGCGCCCTCTGGTTGTTGACCAGAGTCACCGTCTCCTGGAGGTGCCTACATCCCTCACCTCCAAAGAGACCAGGACCTGTCATAGGCGTTCGCAGCAGCCTATTATACAAGTCCTTGGACGGGCACAGATTGTCAAGGGCAAACGTGCGCCTCGCCCGGACACTCCTGGTCACCGCCCGCGTCAAACAGTCCAGAGCCAGGTTGATACCATCCTGGATGGCTCTCTGGACTGTGACCGGGTTTGGCTGACGTGAAGCGGATGCTGTTACCACCCCCTGTAACAGCTGGGAGACGTGGGACAGAGCAGCAATCGAAGCTCTCCCACTCTCCTCCGCATCACGTAGCGCGGTATTCGCTGAACGCAATGCGTTCGAGCACAGGACACCCGTGTCAGAATGGGAGCCTGGCCGCGCATCTTCGCCCAAAGCCGCGCGATCATCCACGCTAGGCTTAGGCACCACACCGTACCGCTGGTAATCCAGGGGCACGATGCGGCAACGCCTAGCCACCTCGCGAGGGGCCTTCGCGAGACGCCCATTCGTCTTAATGGACGTCTCTGCCGCCTCGAACATGTCCACGACATGCTCAGCCAGCGGCAGAGATGGCATAGTGGTGGCAGTCGGCCTACCAGCTAACCACGGCCTATGGTCACGCTGGATTGCCGACTGCTCCACGGGCAGATCTGGCCGAACGCTTACCAGCCACTGGCAAGCGTCCGACCAATCCTCCTCCATGGCTAACTGCGAGCGCTCTACTAGACGAGGGCCTTCGTCTTCCTCCTGAGCGCACGCAGTTGTACTCGACAGCAGATATGCTGATACCCCTGGCAAGCCAGGGAAAGCATGCGGGCCCGAAAGAACAGGCATGCTAAACTCCCTGGCTTGACCAGGAGCAGGCGCCGTGGTAGAGCGCCGGGCAGACACCGCCCCACCACGGCCCTGGCCAGCACCAGCGATACTCTCGGCAAGCCGAGGTATGCGGTAACCGTGGCCATCAGCACCACCCAGGGTCACCTTCTGGACCGTGAATTCTACTCCTGCATGAGTAGAACCATGGAACACGTCGCCTGTATTCCCCGCGAGGGGTGCACCGACGTCGTACTCCATGGCCACGTCCCCAGACGGCGACCCTAGCAGGTAATCCTCTTCCTCCTGGCCAGAAAGATTAGACTCCGGGTCAGCAAAGAGAGCTAACCCGGACTGGCCAGGGAAGGTGCCATAGGAGGTCTTGACACCCGCGGCGTGCGGATACCCAGGGTCTGATGAGCAGACCGCGGGTCCCAGCAACAACCGTTGTCCACGGCCCCTCGGCGCGGCACCAAGCCTGCTGCCAGGGTCGTGGACCGCCCCCATCAACGGGGCCACCTCTGAATCCACATCGAACACCGGACCGGACCTATGGAACTCGGATTCAGAGGCGGGGATCACCTGCTCCGAAGCAGATGCTGAGATGCATGCTGCGAAGCAACTCTGGGACCAAATCCTTTATTGTCCTCTGCATCTCTCCCAACATTTCGGACCGGAAGGCATCCATATCCACCGCGGATGAGGCCTTCCTCTTACCCTTCTTAACACCCTCTTTCTTCACCTTCCTCTCCTCTTCCATCACCTTCTCCCTCGCCTGTAATGATAAAAAGTCAGCCATTAGCTCACCCCCCCCCCCCACTGCTTACAGACATCGCATTTTAGCAACGGTCCACAGGGACTGCAGCTAAAACACAAATGTGGAGCAAATCGGTCTTTCAAAAAGCGACCACAGGACGGGCAACCGGGTCTCTGAAACAGGACAAAGGACGAGGACAATGAGCAAGTTAGTTACGGTTAGAAAACTCAAAACCAAACCAAAAGAGAGGGACAGGATCATAAAGATCACTAATCAAGAAGAAACCAGCGTTGGACAAAACTTTAAATGTTAATAAAGCGCAAGGCCGATTATGACGTCATCAATCCCTTAACAGAAATTAATCGGTCCGCAACAAGCATCCAAGTGCAAGGACGAATTGTATTCATAACTAGAACATCCTCCAAAGGATATTCAGACTACACATCATCAGATACAGAATGATAACAATGGTAAAAATCAGTCATTATTTTTTCAAATAATTCATATTACCTCATATCATTAATTAGATACCTGACACCTTGTATAGACAAACCATCCACCGTGATGCACTGGAGCACTCCACCAAGACCACGCCTCTTCACCCTTCTCCACCTTGGGGGAAGGAATTGGATCAAGAGGGCAAAGTGAGAAGACCTTTATAGAAAGCCTCCAACTCACTGAACATAGACTTTTTGGTTAGATAACCTAACAGTATTAGTAGGAAATGGAACCGTGGTGGAGAAAAACAAACCCTCCTGTGCTGAGATGTCCACTAATAATGCAAATCCATACCTGTGGACATAAACACAAAGAGAAATTAGTCTTATAAAGCACCATGTTGGAAAAACCCAACTCAAACAGGGGCTAATCACGGTAAGCGCGAGTCCCGGAAACACATTACACCGGGGGAAAACTCGCTAGAATGTCATTGAAATCACCTGATAAAGAGATCCAGTCCCCTCCTCTGGTGAATTTGTCCTCTCAGACATCTCTCTTCACTTATCTCGAACACAACAGACGTGAAATAGGCTTAAAACGCATGAAACTTGAAGATAGCTACAAGCACATGTGTTCTCCTTGCCAATAAATTAGCAAAGAGGAAGTAGTAGTCGGCGCATGCGCGGTGGTGGGGCTGGCATCCGCCGGACTACCTCTGACTACCTGCCCAGTAGGGGCACCTAACTGTTTTTAATCTGAGTGTTTTATTGAGTGAAAGCCAATATTTAGCAATATCAAAAGTATTAGGGAGGTAAGTATACTCTTGATGTGAAAATGATTTCTCCAGAACTGCTGAAGGGATTAGGCCAAAATTTGGGAGATATGCTTAGGCACTAAGGGCCATTAAGGTTTGTTCAAGGGAATTTGATCAATCAAAAAACATGGTCACCATTGGCCAATCAAAATGTAACTTCTTTGGTGGCCACATTGGACTTTTTTATTTGATGGATTTTGAGGCTGAAATTGAGTTTGTTTCATAGAGATGTAAAAACAACATGTCCATCATGAATCAATCAAAATTTAGCTTTTTTGGTGGACATCTGGTATTTTCTGGAAATTTCTGAGAAAATCATAAAAAGACAACTTATTAACCCCTGGGCCAATTTTAGTAAAACGTGGCTAAACCTTCTTCACAGAAACTTGATTTATACATTTTTCCAGTCGTTATCTCGGTTTCTTCGGTTGTGCCAGTAGCCAATAATTGCAAGCGAGTGATACAGGCCCCCTGGCCCTCTTGTTACATTGTACATTGAGACTGACAAAAAATAATATTCCAATGGAAGGATTTGATCTGTCACTCAAGCATCTGATGTGATAATCAAATTATATTACTTGTTAGCTTATGTCATCTGAATCAAATCGCGTAGGGCTGATACAAGCGAGCCAAATGTTCAACAGTAACCATCTGAATTGTCATTGTCTCTGGTGAATTTACAACTTAAGACATTCTGATGGATGTTCTGATGGAGACAGCAACAGCTCCCAGTCAAATTAATTTCAAAATCTTAAACAGTGTACCCGAGGTATTGAAATTCTAAAGATTAACAGATTAATGGGTTAGTATGTCTGTTTACTAATGGCTCTTATCTCATGAAGCGCGTCAATCATTCCATGATTTGCATATTACACAAACACATAATACCTCACAGCTCCAGATAACAGTATATGGAAAGGAGAGACAACAATGGTTAAGCCTTTAATGGTCAAGCCAGCCAAGAATGGCCTATGCGGTGGCCTTGAGGAATCTCTATTTGCAGGCCAAGAGAAAACTATTTTTGAAAATTTACTACTGGAATGCCTGGCTAGATAACCGAGCCGGTTATTCCAGCAGATAATTTTCAAAAATAGTCCTCTTTTGGCCTACAAATGGACATTTAATAAGCAAATATTTCTAATTTCTTGACCAGATTTGACCGTTAAATGGTCAATAAACATGAGAAAAAATCTATGACTTAACGACCTTTAGCCACTATCAATGACCTTTAAACTAGTCATAGTAGAAAAGTAGACAAAGTAAAACATCTAAGTTATTAAGTGTTTCAGTGTGTTTCAGCCTTCTCAGACTGGCTTTAGTGGGAGGGAGATGGGGAGGGGAAGAGAGGTGAAACAGAGTTTGGGAGGAAGGGTGAGAAAGAGGGAGAACGATGGATGGTAATGGAGTGGGAGGGGAGAGTGTAGTGAGGAAGGTGGGAGATAGAGAAGTATGATAAGATATAGAAAGCAGGGATGGGGGGATTGGGAGAGGAGTGAGAGTGAGTCCACTCACCATATTTTCCTTCTGGCCATACAACTCTAGCCAAGTCAATCATACCCATCAACACACGTGTGTACACTTCCTGCAAACATATATACACTACTTACAGACACGGCTATGTCACAAGATATTGAAAAATCAACTTAGACATAGTACCACTGGTTTATCTACTTAGTGGTCATGTGGCAAAAGAAAAAAATCCTGCCTACAGATAAGAATTATCTATAGGCAATGGGAAATGTACTTGGCAGAGATTCACTGATATAACTTGCTCTATATGTTAAGACGTCTCTAAAGAACCTGTTATGGCAGTTTTAAAGAATACATTCTGTGTTTCAATCACTGATTATTTATTCTAGAGGCATGGGCCTGCTGTTGTCAACTAGTCATGACATTTTGAAGAACTTTAACATTCTACCTAATTCCAGGATGCTAGACGCCGGGATGTTAGATGCCGGGATGCTAGACACCGGGATGTTAGATGCCATTCAAATCATTCTCAGCTTTCCGTGCGGCTCAATGAAATCTAGACAGAGTGCTTATGGCATGTCGACTGTCGAGCCCCTTTGTTTTACAATTCTCACATACTGCACATCACGCAGTGCATATCACACACTGTATGTCACACAACACAATCCACACATCACATGCCACACATGCTGTCTAAGTTAATAAAGCTCTCAAGGCATGCAAGTATAATCTCTCAGGAATTTTTTTAGAGCTGACTCATCTTATTTTTGTCTCTATAAAGCGATACCATGGTCTCTGAAATAGAGTCTGTGCAACAATCTAATCAGGTCTGCCATTGTTCAGAATTTAGCATTGCCTAGCTGTTTCCAAGCCATGAAATAACTTAATATTTAGCAGTATTTTTTGCGGGTGCTCTGGAAATGTTCTAACAGTAGTGTAGTGATCTTATAGCAGTTTCCACATCACCTTGAACGAGTCGCTATAGGTCATGGTCAATTTGAAAATTTCATCTGATTGTAGCCTATGGGGGTGATATGTCAATTACTAATTGTCTAGGAATATCATAGATGAGGCTAAAATGACACAAGGACTCAGAATGATATATTAGGATGTTAGAAAACATTGAAATGATTTCTATTGCAAGTAATTTTAAACCAAGCACAATGTTGTAAAACAATTTAATCGATGAATTTCACTATATTCTCTCAAAGTTGCATTGGATACTAGAACTATAGATTAAGACTGCCATTAAAAACATTCTAATGTCACAGTATTATGAATCATTTTATCATGAAAACTATATAACTATAATCCATCACAAATTTAGTTAAACCAAGTTTCATGAGTAAACCTGTCTACCCGTTTTTACCAAAACCGCACAGCCCTAACACACATCACACACCACACATAACAGACCACATATCACATGCTGTACATCGCATGCCAGTCACATGCAACAGGACATACACACAACACATCATGTGTCACACATGACAGGCCACATGTCACATTTCTCACATCACAGGACACATGTGATAAGCTGCGTATCATTTGGATCACTATGTCGAAACATCTTCCATTTGACAATTATAAGAGTTATCCTCTCTGGCAAAAATTAAGTCATGTGGATTGACCAATGGTGACTGTCATGTATGGTTGGGAATCTCCTAAAAAATAACTGGATAGATACCCTGTTCATATGATAAGTCTGCATGTCTACTGTTCTTATTGCATACCTTTTGATATGCAGATGGTGTACCAAAATGAAAAGTCCTTGTAACATCAGTTGTGCCATCTCTGTAAAATGAATGGAGGAATCCAGTTTTAGCTATGCCCCTCCCATCTTTAGCTAAGCTCCACACACACTTCACCCAGTTGGGGTCAATTGATCCCTGAACTGCCTGACTATCAATTTCCAGAAAACTTTACAGGTAAGCTGTAGAATAGTATCTTTATAAAAGAGTAAAGACATACAATTCATACAACAATGCTTAGTCCAACATCAATAAAGTGTTTGTGATGAAATTATCTACGTCATTCATGACATTATTGATTATGACATCATATGATTGATGGATAAACAGGAATGGTCCGTTACATTTAATAGTCAGACATATGATATTTCCTGAAGATTATCTCAGATGTTTTGTGATTTGTGACATAATTAACCTGTTGAATCCTTAATTCCCAGAATCTCAATTTCAAGGTAACTATATAGGTGAGGGGAATCGCAGTAACAGTTCTCAGTCAAATTAGCTTCAAAATATGCAAAGAATAGCTCTTTCATTGTAAATAATTTTTTCATAATTGGTCTTTTGGGTTGAAAGGGTTAATTAATATTTTCTGCTAAATTTACCATTGTACCTCCATCATTCTCAGAGATTCTTATATTATTCTGGGCAATAGTTACTGTATAACATGCAGCGCTATACATAATTTCACAATGATTATTTGTAGAAAAATTTGAGTAAAGGTTATTATTGCTGCTTTAGCATACTAAGCAAATTGTAGGCTTGGGGTAAGGAAATATTTGTAATTGTAACTTAGGTAATTTATTTGAGTAGTTGAAACGGTAATTACAAGAGTAACTCTCAAAGATTATATTTGAAATGCAATTGGTGATGTCTACTGTAGTAGTAATAACATTTTAAAATTTACATATATCAGGACTATTTCTAATTTGCCAACCCAGATAAAGATAAATATACATAGTAATTCCTTATTATGGTGTGTGAATGTGTGAATGTGTGCATACATGCGTGTGCATGTGCATGCGTGCCTATGTGCATGATGTGTGACTGTTTTTGTGTGTCCAAGATAGAAACAGATTTCAAAAAGATTCTTTCCAAAATGCACACCAGCATTTTTGAAATTATTTTCATAGCAGAGCTACACATAGTTCAACCATTTGACTCTAACAGAAGTTCACCATTTAATGGCAACAGCCTTTAGTAACATTATTTCCAAAATATTGAGATGATAAACTTCAATTGTATATCGACTTCATTTTATCATCTATTTCACATAAATGTATCTCCTCGATTATATTTAGGTCAGCTCTAGCAGGTTATTTTTAAAAACATTTACTGAAAGTTCTTGCTACCTACAAAGACAGCAACAACTGTCAATCTAACAGTAACCAAGCCAGACATTCCAGTGGTAAGTTTTCTAATATTTTCTTCCCTTCCTCTGCAAATAACACAATTCTTTCACGACCAATTTTGACCATAAAAGCATTAAATATTATTAAATTAAAATAATAATAACTACTTATTAATATTCACTAACACATACAGGTACTGAGCTCCAGAGTCTAGCAGGTACATTTCAGTAGTGGAGATGGCTCGGTCTGTAGCAGGCTCAGGTCTGTAGTGAATGATTGCGCCATTTGCACCTGATGCTGATATAGTTTCAAAGCTTAAACCTCGATTGTTCTCCTGTTTTCTGAAACAAATACCAAAGAGGAAATACAATACATTAATCCGTAATATTCCATTATCTCAAACTCAGGACACCAATACAGGAAAAGCTGTTGAATAATTTAGCTGGAGCATTTCATTTCTAACTATATCCCACCCATTTCTAGCTGATCATCCACTTTTATGTATATTAGAATTGATTCATATGTTTTGAACTCTGATTTCTCAGAATCCCAACTTTAAGGTAACTATACAGGTAAGCTGTTGAATATATTTAAACTAATTTAACAGGAACCTAATCAAATTATTTTCAAAATATTCAACCGTGTGTTCCTGACTTCATAAGGACTATAGAATATCTAGTCTGTAAGTGTTGAAATGTTATGGCAACATAGCACATGATGCTTCACATAATGACAAATTAATGAAACTTGTTGCTGCCATTATTCAAACAAGCAATGGAGGAATGAGATCTGTGACTCAAGTATATGACGTCATAGTCAAAATAGGTAATAAAAGACGTATCTAGCTCCGTCACGAAGATTTAATCGTCTATCAAGTGTATAACTTGTATGTCTTTACATTTTAATAAACATTCTGTTGAATATTTTGAAACTAATTTGACTTGGTGCTGTTGCTACCATAGGCAGCAACAGCACCCAGTCAAATCAGTTTCAATATATTCAAGCACTTACATGTGAATTCTGGAAATTACAGGTGATATCGATCCCAAAACAGGCAAAACATTGGCAGAGCTTAGCTAGAAATGGGTGGGGCCTAGCTAGAAATAGGGGAGGCATAGCTAGAAATGGATCCCTGTATTCAACTGTAAGTTCATAAGGGTAATAAAAGCAGTCAAAGATGGCTAACTGGGTGATTATCAATCCAGACAATTTATTCTTCTTTACCAATTACCTTTTCCAAAAATCCTGCCCTCCATAGTTATTTTAAATGTCGATGTTGTGCAGAGGACAGGCATATGGATAGACAGAGAAAATTCTAATATGAACTAATACCGACCACTCTGCCATTTGTGCAGATGAATCATAAAATCAAAGTTTGAAGAAGCTTGGTGAGGGATGTTTATTATGTGTACTTCTTTCCAGCACAAAATCTTACTCCGGAATGAGAAGATTTATAAGCTGAGAATAGAAGTCAGAACTACATATAGACAGTGTAGTATTGATATAGGTTCTTGATTAATGCAGTGGGGCAGGAGAAGCCCCACCCATTCCACGCAAGGGCCGACCAGAGCAGAGAGTAAGACGAACAGTGAGATGGTTTTTGGGAGACAGTGAAGCACCATAGATTTATTAAGCTCCAATTAAAACCTGTGGCTCCTATGAGCCCGGATACCAGTCAGCATCTTGGATATAATCTATGGCCCTCCAAAATTGAATAATTAAATATCTGAAGTTTATTTACTATTACCCCTTTAACCCTCATATCAGCCAAAAATGGCCTTTCCAGTGGTCTTGAGAAATGTCCATTTGCAGACCAAAACAAGACTATTTTTGAAAATTTACCACAGGAATGACTGGCTCGATAACCGAGCCAGTCATTCCAGTGGTAAATTTTCAAAGATAGTCTTCTCTTTGTCTTCAAATGGACATTTTCTATCAGAAAATTAAAGTTTTCTTGAACAAATTTGAGGATTAAAGGGTTAAATTGATAGTTTTGCTGGAGCCAAGTATTATCTAACAATGAGACAAAATTGTCTGTACCCAGGAAAGGATGCAGTTGGTATTGAATGGGCTCCTTTTTACTTTCTGTAAAAGTGAGCAAAACATTACCTATTATAAACTAATTACAGTACAGCTCAGAAAAAACAAAATAAAATGTATTATTTTAGACTTAATTTGATTGGAAACCATTACTGTCTAAGTTACCAATCAAAATCAGTCCAAAATATTCAACAAAGCATCTGAGTTTTTAAAATTCTAGTAACGAACATGCTTCTGAGTTTTGTTTTGGAAACATTTTAACTTGTTTATGAGCTCTACTGTACCGTCTGTATTTCTCCAGATCAGTGGATGCAGATATCTCAGTCCACGTCCCGGTACCTTCCTTTATCTGAAATTTAATAAAATCATAAAATATGGTAATAACTTTAAGTTAACTAAATAATATCTTAAATATTTTAACGCAATTGCCGACAACAAATCGGAAATTGTTAAAAAATATTCTGTTGAATATTGTGATATTTATTTGACTGTAGGTTGCTGCCTATGGGGACAATGACTTGGGTAAAATTATTTTCAAAATGTTCAACAGCTTAAATAATTGTTTTGAAATAGGGATACTGTAAGATAAGAGACGAATGATTAAATTAAACTATGTAATTCTGGGCATGTGCCAGTCAAATATTCGGCACATTTTGAAAAATAATCTACCTAATTCTCAAATAGGATGACATACGCCTGATGCCGCCGCATGCCATTAACAAAGTTTAGTTGTTGTTTTTATTTCACTTTACCTTATTTCCACTACAGACTTAAGCATCTACTGCCTTAGGGCAGAAAGGGTGAGGTGTTACACGTTGTTATGAAACTGTTCATTGGGCTGGCTTAGGCAACAGTAATGGATGAATTCAGTTTCTCAGTCAATCATATGACATCATAATGAACTACCTTACATGTAGGTTGACTTCATAATCAATAATGTCATGAATGACAGACATGATTATGCCCATCATAAACGCTTAATATTCCATCGAGTTGTATGAATTGTATGTCTTTACTATTTAATAAACATGTTGTTGGCAGCAAGAGCACCCAGTAAAATTAGTTTCAAATTATTCAACAGCTTACCTGTATAGTTTTCTA
The DNA here is from genome assembly GCA_034401795.1 of Chaetoderma sp. LZ-2023a. NCBI lineage: Eukaryota > Metazoa > Mollusca > Caudofoveata > Chaetodermatida > Chaetodermatidae > Chaetoderma > Chaetoderma sp. LZ-2023a. The sequence goes on along the minus strand of CM067374.1, from coordinate 60,591,742 downwards.
GAAACTGATATTCAGGGAGTGCAGGGATCAATCGATCCCAACACGGGCAAAGCATGGGTGGGGCTTAGCTAGATGTGGGCAGGGAATAGCTAGCCAAAACTGGATTCGTCCATTGTATTGCAACCAATCATAGTGGTGGTCATGCCAAATGTTGTGCTAATGATCATGGCAAAAATCCTGTTAGTGGTTTGACATGCCATCAGTTGTACTGGTGCTCATGGCAGCAGTTCTGTGGTTCTCATGGCACCAGCTGTCGTGCCATGAGTGAGTTGATGTTGGTTTTGACACCAGTTGTACTAGTGCAGGTTGTGTGTGTGCGTGTGTGTGTGTGTGCGTGTGTGTGCGTATGTGCACACAGATCATTCATACCTCTTTTTCAAGCTTTGCCAAAAATGCGATCAATGCGACAGCATCACGATTCTGAAAGAAATAAGAAAAACCTGCTCAAGAGACCACTTTGTCTTTGTGGAGTTAAATTATAGTGGTTCTTTAAGACATGTCAAAAGATGACATGTCTTAAGGAATTTCCATCCTTTGTCTCCCATAGCCAGCAAGTCACCTGCATTAAGAGACCACCTGTCTAATAGAGGGATCCATTTCTGGTTATGTCCTGCGACTCTATATCTAAGCTCTGCCCATGCTTTGCCCATGTTAGGATCGATGAAACCCTGAATGTTCTGAATCCTGATATCACGGTAAATATATAGGTAAGCTGTTGAATATTTTGAAACTAATTTGACTGGGGACTGTTGCTGCTTATGGTAGCGCCCAGTCAAATTAGTTTCAAAATATTCAACAGACTGTTTATTAAATAGTAAATCTATTAAAGACATACAATTCGCACACTTGAAAGACTCTTCCAGCTTCATGACAGAGTACTGTCTGTCAATTATTATTGTCATGTTACCCTACATGTGATGTAATTGATTATGACATCAATACTTGAGTAACCGATTGAATTCATCCATTCTGTTTATGTTCCATAAAGTGGTCACTTATAAACCAGGTTTAATGTATTTTATAGATAACATACATACATAAGCTCTAATACACATCATATTTATGTATTCAGAAAAATATCTGTGATTTTATGTTTCTCAAAATTTTTACAAAATTATTTAATTTTGGTTACATTAGAAAGTTAATGATGATGGTTATGATGATGGTGGTGGTGGTGGTGGTGGTGGTGGTGGTGATGGTGGTGGCGGTGGTGGTGGTGGTGGTGATGATGGTGATGATGATGATGATGATGATGATGATGACAATGATGATGAAGATGATGTAAAATGAAATGCTACATAATTGTGAGTCTGGTTCTCATACTCACATGTGCATTTTGCATGCCTTGTTTTTCTACAGAGTTCTTGACTGCTTTCATTAGAGCTATGGGAGATGCTTCCTGGTAAACCTTCTCCTGAAATATTCATCATTACATACAAGATATCAAACACTGTGCTTCAGATGACAAAGTCTTATTACAGCAATAGTATTAAGTTATCTCATTATTAGTACAAGTCTTATCCCTTCCACTAATAAATTCTTTGTATCTCAATCTCAAGGGCAAACAAACAGGAAAGCTGTTGAATATGTTGAATTTACTATGAGTGGAAGCCATTGATGGCTAACGCAGCAATAGCTTGCAATCATATTAATTTCCAAATAATCAACAGAATATGATGTATGTCATAAATAATTCACTTTTTCAAGGATTTGCCATTGACTGGGCTAAAACTAGTTACTAGACAACATTTCTGGCACAAAAACCCAGCTAAAACTAGCCTTATGATGTGCATGTACACACACACACACACACACACACACACACACACACACACACACACACACACACACACACACACACACACACCCACAACACAACACACCACACCACACCACACCACACCACACCACGCATGCATGCACGCACACACGCACGCATGCACACACGCGCACTCATGCACACAGGTATACAGGCACGTGCACACACACGCATGAACGAACACGCAGACATTACAATCAGAAATTATTTTAGTTCATATAAGTTCATCTTGTTTTCCACAAACAAATTGTCTCCCTTATCACAATTACCAAATAAGCATACTGAGTTATCTTCCCTGTATTACTCTGAATGCAGTGCAACTCATTCACTACCAGAGACCGTGAAACACCTCTCTCAGCACCAGCCATCTAATCTGATAAAATCTCAAATAAAGTGTCTACTGTCACACATTCCATCAACAACTTATATTCTTCAAAGTAATTTATTTTCATATCAGATGAATAGTTGAGAAACATGACTTTGGGCATCTCAACAAAGACATTGCCTATGTGTAGATGGGATCTCTACATAAGAAAACATACAGCTACGAATCACCAGCACATCCATATTCCATTTCCATCATGAGGATTTATAAGAATATAATGTTGAAAAATGCAGAGCAACAAGGCCTTTGTCGGGCTGTTGAAACTCATCTTTGCCCACTGCAATCATTATACACTTTGTCGGCACATTTCCTAAGTAGACGCACTTCCTTATCTGAAGTCAATGACACCACTATGCAGCTGTCGTGGAACACTGATAGTGAACAGTGTAATCACTAATATTATGTCTACAATGGTTGAATGTCTAAATCTTAATTTAAATTTTCAGTACAGAAAACATCTTGAAGAGTTTTAAAACTGAAAATGATCAATGTACTATATATTCAAAATAGCTAAATTATTATGTCACCTTCACCTCAAACAGCATGGCATAGACAGCATACATGTAACAATGGATCTTTCCATTTTTAGCTATGCCCCGCCCATCACTAGCTAAGCTCCACACATACATCGCCCTGTTGGGATTGATTGATCCCAGAATGCCCCAAGTATCAATTTCGTGAAAACTATACAGCTAAGTTGTTGAATATTTTGTAACTAATTTGACTGGGTGCTGTTGCTACAACAGTGCTCAGTCAAATTAGTTTCAAAGTATTCAACAGCATATTTCTTAAATCGCAAAAACATACAATTTGTACAGCATGTCGGACTATTAAGTGTTAAAGACGGGTGATATTGAATCATTCATGACATCCTGATTATGACATCAGGTATACACGTCACTTAGTTGACTGTGACATCATACAATGGATGGATACAGTGGAAATGTCCATTATTTAATCAAACACCTGTCATCACATTATGCACCTGTTGAATCACATGTAGATTATACGAGTTGTAAAACCTTTAATGGTCAAGATAATTGGCGTTTACATTTTTGCTTAATGAGTGTCCATTTGAAGGCCAAGAGAATATTTTTGAAAATTTCAGACTGGAATGGCCAACTCAGTGATAAATTTTCAAATACATTCTTCTCTTGGCCTGCAACTAACCATTCCTCAAAAGCAATGTAGAGGCCAGTTTTGGTCCCTTTGACCACTATGGGATTAAATGAGATGTGTGTTAATTGAAACCTGTCTATAACGGACACTCTATGTGGTCACTAAAGACAGGTGATCACTTAATACAACTCATTGGCTATGCGCAATTGAAATTGGGTCCAAATTATGCTAGTTCACTAAAAGGGCTGATCTTACGGCCACCTATCTTTAAGAACCATTCTTACAACGTCGGGATGAGATGAGAGTGATTGGGCTTTGCTGAGCCTTTACCCAGTATGGTTGAAGCCAGTAAGCTCCATTGTGTATCCAGTAGGCCTGCTTTCTCCATTTTTGGGGTGTTGGTGTCTACATTTGGGTCACCTCTCAAGAGTCAAGACCTGTGTAATGCGGTAGGACATGTGTTCCTATCTCTGATTAGGAAAGATGAAGCTAAAGACTACTAGTGAGTGTTCCTATATTCTAATTTTGAATTCACGCTTGGTTTCGCCTATATCCTGCTAATGGCAGTAGAGGCCCACGTCCACGCAAGATGCACTTATGTACGCTTATGGTTATGCATAGATGTGCGTGTGTGTGCATGCATGTGTGTGCGCATGCATGTGCATGTGCATACACGTACATCCATGCGCCATTGTGCCAATGAGTAGGTGAATGGGTGAGTACAGTTTCAAATTCTGTTTTGGTTTAGACAGGTCATAAGGTACACAATGCTCGGTGTTTTGCTGTTGTCAATGCTTTTGGCTGTGTATTTTGAATTCATGGTTAGTTTCACCTATCCATTTCTAATGGCGGTGGAGGCCCAATCACCCACATCTGCACGCCTACACAAAATGCACTTAAGCATGCCTATGATTTGTGTAGCCGTGCGGGCATGCGCACCCACACCACCTACATGCTATTATACCCGATGTATAGGTGGACACCATTTCTAATGCTGTTTTGGTTTAGGCAGGTGATGAGGTACATAATGCTTCATGTTTTGCAGTTGCCAATGATTTTGGCTGTGTAGAGCATTCGAGTGTGCAAGTTTTTGGATATGACTGATTCCACAGTTTTTACTGGGGCATGCGACCAGTGTGTTAGCTTGTGTTCTGGTTATTACCAGTGCTAACTGTGTTAGGAGTGTGAGTTTGGAGATCGAAAGCAGAACTGCCTGTTGCCATACCTATTTTATAGAGGTGCTTTTCTCTCCCATTACCATTTGCCCTGCACATGACAAAATATCAATCTGACCAAACCCATACCAATAAGTAAAAAAATGTCATTATAATCGATAACCAGACATTTAGGACCCAAATCCGTATTTTGGGTCCCTCATAAACCACTCATGTGCACACACATGTGCAAAATACACTGTACTGAAAAAAATCAAGGCCCCAAAATTTGGGTCCCTCGGTATGCATATGAACATATGGAATCCTACACAAGGTTTGGGTACCCAAACAGTGGACACAAAGGGAGAACAATCATTGGGCATGTCCAATATGGGACACAAGGGAAGAACAATCACTGGGCCTGTGCACTGAGTGGGTCCCAAAACCGGATACAAAGGCATATAAATAGGGGACACAAACACAGTGTCAGACATCCGACTTTTGTCACGAACCTTCAGGACAAGCGTCAGGTATACAAATCCAGAGTTATGGCATTCCACATTATAAATAATTTAAAAAGAACTAGCATCTTTGAAAAGAAAAACATGTGTCTCATAAATTGACTGCAGTTTCAATGTTATCTGTCTGAGTTACCTGAGCGATGGAGCTGTAAACTGCCTGGTTGCAGAAGGGGCTGACCCACAAACGTGTTATTGAAGAAACCTGAGCCAACTGTGTTACATCGGCCTTTATATTCTCATAGTCACGAATCTGAAATTGTATCCATTTGTATGGATCATATATTAGACACATATTTTTAAACAATAATAAAAACTAGATGCCAAAGGGCCTTGACTATCAGCAGTGATACATACAGGACAGCCCATACAGGAAACCTGTTAAATATTTTTAAATTAATTTGACTGGCAGCTGTTGCTACCTGAACAGCTTCCAGACAAACTAATTTCAAAATATTCAGCAGAATAAGTTTTATATCATAAAGAACATACTTTTGTGTGAGTTGGTAGAGAAAGGGTTATGTTCTTGAACATACATGATCCATAGCTTGATGATGAAGATTTTAAATATTTGTTTTAAATAACTCGAGAATATGGGCTGGTTGAATATTTTAATATTGGCTATAAAAAAATTAACAATTCCCCAATATTCTAAGTTGTTCTTTTATGAACAATTCTTATGGCTGTCTACACACCATTATTCAAGTTCAAAGTAAATAGCTCTATGATGAAACATGCAAGTTTTAAGTGTTTCTCATTTTCTTTGCTCCGATACTGTAGGATAGCTCCAGGCATCATAACAGTGGGTTGAGACATAAAATCTTAATTTTCATAATGATAATGTTAGATGCCCAAAGGGATTTGAAGTGTCGAGTAGAGAACAATAAGTACCTCAACACAATCACCTGTCCTTCCAGCACACTGACCAAGACTGTTAGAATTCAGCTGCGTGAGAACATTGCCAAGGCTTGTCACGGCCAGCTTCACATACAGCCTACAGATATACCAACATGGCTTCAAGTCATGATATGCATATGACAAATAAAACCTATAATACTATAATACTATAATAACAGACACATTCTATAACCTTCGTCAACTCTCAGAGATTATCTCCTATATTTCTTGAGGCGAACCAATTGAATGACAATTAACAAATAAAAACTTTTCTTTTTCACGACACTGGCAATACTCACCATGAAGATACTGTTCATGTACCTGCAGCAAACAAGCCGGTATTAGGCTCAAAACATACTACTTTCCAATGACAATCTTGGCATCATGAGGTGATGATGTGACTCATTACTTCATTGCAAGTTTCAACAATTTTGCTAAAGGGAAATTTGATTTTCATTCTTTCACATCAACAGCATACTATTTATATTTACTTATTTTTACTATTTACTATTTTTTACTATTTTTTACTATTTTTATTTATTTATTTTTATATACAATGAAGATCCTCTTTAATATAGCCAGAGGGTAGGCAGGTGTGGTTGCATAACTAGCTGTCAAAAGATCCTTTTAATGGCAAAGCTACACAATGGCAGATGGAAGATAACATGGTCAGAGAAATACTTTTCAGGTCATGAAACCATATAAAAGCCTTAGGGAAGTTACAGCGATCCATACTGACCCAACAGTAACAATCAGATAGCAATGAACACCCTTAATTATTCAAAATCTACTCCAGTCTGAGATGACATAATGTAAAAATTATACAATCTGTTAATTACCTGACACGACAATGCATGGCAAGGTATTAATATGATGACATGGAGCTGACTTTTAACCATTTACTGGTCAAGTTTGGTAAAAAAATCAAAATATTTCCTTATTGAATGTCAATCTGCAGGTAAAGAGAAGTGTATTTTTGAAAATATTGTGTGAGTGCTCCAAGTGCAGAGATGTACAATCTCGCAAGGCTATGCGATTACCTCACCAACTTCAGCCAAATAGCAATTACAAGGTTGTTTGGAACAGCTAACATATCACAGAAATAAAAGTCAGTAAAACTTGACTCACAATATCATTGTGCATCTGACATATTATTAGCCACCACTCTAGTAAATATGCGCGCTATGGGCTTTAGGTCTATCGAATCATGGAGAGTTTGAACAGTTTCCACAGTTGAGTCTTTAAATGTGTGACGAGTGGGAGCCAATTCAGCCAAACAGCATCGCTACCTGGAAGTCAGCTTCATCAGCCACTCTTCCATCCATTTCTTATATCAGACTAATTACTCCAATCCCACAATTAGAAGAGGGTATTGCAATCCGGTTTGTGTGTCGGTCGGTCGGTCAGTCAGTCAGTCAGTCAGTTGTACTATGATCTGTCTGACTGCCTGCCTGTCTGTCTCTGTCTGTCAATCCATCTTGCTGTACATCCATCCATCCATCTGTCTCAACAAGAATGATTGTTACCATTGACTGGGATTTCCAGATTTGAACCATGATTCACATTTAAAATGCTGGATCCTGATAAGATTGAATTCCTAATATATAGATATCACAGGCACCACCACTATTCCAATTTGGCTATAATTTAGCCAAATTCCTAAATAATTTACTCAATTGTCAAACTCAAGGCATTTCAATTCGTTTTTAAATTCATATGAGCATTCCTAATAGTAAATTTAATTCTGAGTAAATGTATATATATAACTTATAACATAAGATCCTCCAATCATATATGCTACCATTAGCTCACCTGATTTGAGTTGGCTCCACTATGGCATAGGCCATGAAGATTGGACTGTATAATATGTCACTTCCTCGGAGATTAAACAACCCTAGAGAAAACATATTAAACATTTCAAGAAATTCTGTCATCTGCTTCTTTTCAAACTTGAAATTCCAGTACCTTAATTTGAAAGCAACAATACTGGAGCATTGAACATGTTGGATATTTTGAAACAAATTTGGTTGAAAGCTGTTGCTTAGGTAACAAGATCGTCTCCGTAAATTAATTTTAAAACACTAAATTAGAATATTTTTATAAATTGAATTCTTCAAGGAGCCTCTGGTCTGTAGGCTTGAAAGGCCAGGTTAACGTTATATAGCTGGTATTCAGTTCAATAGTTTGCTATTAAATGGAGGGATTCAATGTGTCACTTAAGTATCTAATATTAAATAATCCAAGTATGTAACATGTTAGCTGACATCACAAGTCTGTCATAAAACTGGACATGTCTGTCACAGAAGTGCCCAAATTGTATGTCCTTTGGTGAATGTTCAAGTTAATATACATTGTTGAATATTTTGAAACTCATTTGAGTGGGAGATCTCACTGCCACAGGCCTTATATTCTTATGTGTCTTTATCATCATGGGATAGCTATTATCCCACAGGTCTAGTACCATGTACCGATTTTAGTGGTAAGAGGTCATTCTTTAGAATAACTAAAGGGACAAGGAAGAAAAGTACATATGCACATGGTGAGATGCTAATGGTACCACGTACCAAATTTCACAAGACTAGTAACAAAACTGTTGGAGATGCCTTGACAAAAATAATAGTGCATTGATATGGAATGATGATGGATTGAAGAATAAATAAAAGTCAAGTTCTGGTCACACGTCCCTTGACCAGGGCTTTTTATTACAATCCCAATTTTTTTAATCCAAATATTGTGCGGTCTTTCAAGAAACTAAGGGGGATAACTCTGATGGTTCTAGACACATATTTCACAGATATGCAATCTCCACCGAGATCTTCTCATAAGAAGTTGAGATTCCAAATTTGAAATGAACCCATTAAAGCTAACTGAAGTTATCGAGCGGAAACCACATATTTTACGATTTATCAGGAAATCAAGGAGATAACTCTGGTGTGTCTAGATACATTTCGCCGATATGCAATCCCCGCCAAGGTCTAGTCATAAGGAGTTGAAATTCCAAATTTGACATGAATCCATTCAAGCTGACTGATGTTATCGAGCGGAAACCACATATTTTACAATTCTTCAAGAAATAAAGGGGAAATTAACCCAGTGGATCTGGATACATTTTGCCACCACACAATCCCCACCAAGATCTTGTCCTAAGGAGTTAACATTCCAAATTTGAAATGAATCTATTAAAACTAACTGAAGTTATCAAATGGAAACCAAATGCGGATGGATGGACAGATGGACAGAAGCATGGATGGGGTCCATTTCTATAGTCCCTGTTGCTGATGTCGGGGGACTACTGAATGGATGGCATCCATAAAATATAGATGGATGGCATTAATCTGAGTCAATCATCAGGTGGCAATGGTAGCACTTACCAAGTGGAGTTCACAACAATTGTAAGTAAACTGTAGGAGTATTTGCATTGATGAAAGAGTATGCTGATGCACTCAGAAATAATGATGGGCTGATGGATGAAGGAAGGAATGGATGGAGGTGGTAATAGTAATATTATCAACTTTGAAAAAAATCTGAATAAAACCATAGGAGGAATGGCAAGAAATGGTTCCAGAAAGATAAATAGAGAGAATCGACATACAGATGGACAGGATGATCACAGTATCTTCCACATTTCATGTTGGGGAGATAAAGGACAAAGTAATGTTTATTTTAACAATAGAAAGCCTGCATCCCACCTGTCTAGCCATTTCGTTTTCCTACATCATATACAGGGGTTGTTGTGAAATTATCATTAATATGGTATGGTATGGTATGGTATGGTATGGTATGGTATGGTATGGTATGGTATGGTATGGTATGGTATGGTATGGTATGGTATGGTATGGTATGGTATGGTATGGTATGCTATAAAATTATACAGCTAATGGAAGCTCCATAATCAACAGAACATGTCCTTCAGTATTGCAAGCTACATACAGAACTACGAAAACAGTTTTGGCACAGTGATAAACAGTATATAGCTCTCTGGAGGATCTAAGATCCACCACAGTAATCATTGAGACATAGAACATGTTTAGCTGTATACATTTATATGTACCTGTTTGAAACCACTGAATATACCAAAAGACACTGTTTAATCAAATGCACATACCATGTAGGTAAATTTTTCCCAAAATTATCTAACATTAAACTCGAAGAGCATAGAAAAATTACATACATTTTTCATTAAAATCATATGACTGAGCCATTGATGAATTAAATGTCTATTGGAAATCATTCTTCTAATTCTTTGGTTAAAATGTGACAAATCAACAGGAAATAATCGAAGTACAAATACCATAAATGTATCAATGGCATTCTTCTCATAGATCCAAACATCAGAAACGTATGGAAAAAATATCAAAATTAAGTTTATTATGCTGGAGACTGAATGCAATCAGGGTGAAGATTAAAACTGTGAAGTTTTATTAAAATTTGATCAGTCCTGGATGAATTAAATGTCCATTGCAAACCTTTACATTCTATGACATTCTTGTGTAAAAATAACCCAAAAGTAAGCCGAGACAAAAAAACTAGAAAAGTATGAAAATTTTCAGGATTAATTTCATTGTGCTGCAGAATGGAAGCAATCATGGTAAAGATGACAACTATAAAAATATTTAATAATATATAGTCAGATAAACCATTGGTGAATTAAATGTCCACTGAAAAACTTTAACATTTACCTAATTCTCAGATCAGACATTGCACGTTGTACACAATTCAAGTCCCTAAGTCGAGACACCCTCCACTTTGTGTAGGACTCAAGAATCTGTGACTCAATAATATGATGTCTAATCAATTATGTTACATCTAGACTGACGTCACAAGCAATAGGCATAGGCAGCAACAGCACCTAGTCAAATTAGTTTCAAAATATTCAATAGCTTACCTTGTGATTGGAAATCTGGGAATACAGGGTTCGCTCATTCCACCACGAGAAAAGCATATAGGGCAGAGCTTAGTTAGAAATGGCCTGGAAAGAAATGGATCCCTTTATTTTGAAGACGCATAGTGAGAGGCAGGAAAATATTGTACATATTACATACATGCTATTTCATCCAGAGCTGTTACAACAAGGCCTTGAGCTTCAGCTTCAAGCAACTTAGCACGCACATCAGCAATCTTCACTTGCCAAGTCTTGCCTGGAATGAGATAGTTTAAACTGTTGAATTCATTACAGGAGCATGTACAAAGACGAATCACATATGCACACACGCACACACGCACATACACACACACGCACGCACGCACGCACGCACGCACGCACGCACGCACGCACGCACGCACGCACGCACGCACGCACGCACACACACACGCACACACACACACACACATGCACAAACACACATGCATGCATACACACACGCATGCACGCACGCACGCACGCACGCACGCACGCACACACACACACACACACACACACATGCCATGATATTTTGGTATTCTACACCTCTAAAATGTGTCAAATTTGATGAAAGAATGTTTATGTTATATGGAATGGGAGCATAACAAGTACAGATAAGCGCAGTAATATATACAAATATACAGCATTACAGTATAGAATGAGCTTACCTGCAAACTTAATGTCATGCACCACAATAGGATTAGCTGATTCAGCTGGACGATCCACTGTCCAGATTTCATCAACGATGTCAGGCTCAATGGACCTTATAGAAAGACCTTCCTTCTCCAATTCAGTTTTATATTTCAACCATGTAGCTACAAAAAATATAAACACATCCGCTGCAATGCTTACACTGTTTTATATTCAAGTACCTGACACTATGTTTAGGTGTTTATTTCTTGATCATAAAAACATGAATTTGGTAGTATTTAACCCTTTAACTCTCGAAATTGTTCAAGAAAATTTCAACTTTCTCATAGAAAATGTCCATTTGCGGACCAAGATAAGACTATTTTTGAAAATTTATCACTGGGATGACTGGCTTGGACATTTCTCAAGACCACAGCAGAAGCCATTTTTGGCTGATATGAGTGTTAAAGATTTAATTAATTTGAGGTAAAATTTCTGATTTTGATATTACACTAGACACAATATCTAGCCATTGATTGAAACCTTGGTGCAAACATGCTCTCAAGAAAACATGCTCTCAATTTCCAAGGCGAAATGTTTGATGTGACCTTATAGTAAAGGAACAATTGTGTTCTATTAGTATACAAATTAGATGGTAAAGCTCATGTACAATATGAAAAAGTTCAGATACATAATCGGCTTATGACCTGATTATATTATCAATAAATCTACAAAACACTTAGCAGTATCCAATCCATTTCGAAATTTTAGAAACTGTCAATTACACCTATTACATTTCGGATTAAGGGTAGATCTGTATATAGCAAGTCCTACAGAGGTGCAGTCTAGATGAAGTAGTTACAACATGTAGTAATATCTCCCATGGAAGCGGAATGCGGTAGGTATTATGGCATATACTGTCTTAACTACAAACACATGCCCAGGTGTTGACATGCCTTAGCAGGGCCAGACCTGGCTTTCACAAATTGCTAGCCAATAGATTAGCCAACTACCCTTTTTCTTAGCCAATTGCTATGATTTATGACCACCAGGTACCCCTTTCAACCAAACGCTGCATACCAGATACAAGATTATGTTGAATATTTTGAAACTAATTTGTCTGGAAGCTGTTGCTGCCTAAGGCACCAACAGCTTCCAGTCAAATTACTTTCAAAATATTCAACAGCTGGCCAATATGGGTGATTTTTTTCTGAGATATTAGGATTTCAGGGTTTATTTGATTACAATAAAACATAATATATAAGTACTAGTTACATAAATTATTTATTTTTAAGATGTTTTTTCATGGTTAATTTTAATAATATTCTACTTTGAAATTATGTATGGTGTGATTTTGATCATTAGCCAAATATTTAGCCAATCCTGCATTCTATTAGCCAGATCTCAGTTTTACTAGCATTTGGCTAATTGGCAAATGGGTAGGTCGGTCCCTTCCTTAGCACAAGAACTGCACAGATGGGACTGGGTCCAAGTCCCCATACATAAGTTCCTACTAAAATGAGTGACTAGAGGCTAGGCCTGTGCATGTCAAGTAATCAGGCCTTTTCTTTAACATTTACTTAATACTCAGATCGGATGCCAGACACAAATCATATTGCTAAGTCAAGGCATCAGCTAGTTTGTATAGGGACATATTAAAATCTTTCAATCTTGCCCAACCTCTTCGATGTTTGTTTTTAAATCTGTCATAATTTTGTATAAATCTCACACTTTTCAAAAGATTATCTTTAAAATTTGCATTATAATAAATGAGTTTATGTCTATGCTACTCAAGCACATATTGACTGTAGTCAACCAATGCATTTCCAATGGGTTTCAAACAAAACTGTGTCATTATATTTATTAGATTTCCAGATGTCCTGTAGCATGCCTTTAACAATTCTCCAACAGACTACAGCTAGGGAAGCTTCTTAAAATAAATTCAAAAACATACATATATGACTGCATATATAAGCCTAAATAGGAAGTTTGATAATGGCTAAAGGGAGACCATGTATGAAAAAATTGGGATGACTGACAGAGGCAAACTATTGGTCAATTATGGCTGGTATGGACAGGAAACGGCTGGATGACTGTTACCAGCATATTTACAGATAATACACTAATAGATGCTTTCATGATTTTACATCTAAACTCTTCCAATCCCTGTATTCTATTTCATGAAAGGTTCATAAGTAGGGGGATAGGTATAGTGTAAGTCGTAACCTATGCACCTTTGTGCTCCAGATCAGTAAATTTGCATGGTTAAAAACATCTGTATTTATGCTCAAACACTGTTACTTCAGTTAATTTGACTAGCTTTCCCTTTGCTGAAGGACATTTGTGTGTGAAAGTTGATAACACAAAATAAAAGTTAGTCCTAGCCCTTTAGCACTCATATCAGTCAAAAACAGCTTCTGCAGTGGTCATTAGAAATGTCCATTTGCAGACTAAGAGAAGACTATTTCTGAAAATTTACCACTAGAATGACTGGATCGATAACCAAGCTAGTTATTCCATTTGTAAATTTTCAAAAACAGTGTTCTCTTTTTCTGCAAATGGACATTTTCTATGAGAAAATTTAACTTTTCTAAAAACAAATTCGAGTGTTAAAGGGTTAAAAGATACTACTTTTGAATTCTATGATCAGATTCTTCATGTATTTCCTTACCAGAGGAAAGCAGATATGGACTGACACCGACGGCCTGTCCACGTGTCAGCTCACTAATCAACCACTCTGTTAGACTCGGTGTGTCAGGCTCACCTGCAATATAAATATCATATCAAACTGATCAAGCGACCATATGCATGTGGCAGACAAAGGATGGACTCTTACAGACAAACCACTTCACAACCCACCTGCTTTTGTCTTCAACAAGCAAATCCCAGATAACAGGTGACTTGTATTAAAATGTCACATGTCGAAGTGACTGATTATTTGTACTCCATAAGGTGGTCATATTTGACACGTTTGACTTAGGTTTGTGCGATTATTGCTTTGAGTGATCACGATCGATTATTTAAAAATAATCGTGCTTATGATTTTAATCTTTCACTGTTCCTGTACTGCAAAGTGTGCAAAAGTTGAGTTAAAATTGGAGCCAAATCGGATCAGTTGCTTTTGTGAGAAAGGCGGGCGTGGGTGGGCCGGCGGGTGGGCGGGCAGATTGAGCGACAGACATGCTGGGCGAGGGTAACTTATATCTACATACCTTGTTTCATCAATATCCAGTTGCAATCTAGTTCATTTTCTGCCTGTAAGAAGTATCGACCATCTGTCCATAGGGCTGCCTTAGTAAGAGTCACCACAGCAACTCCTAATTGAACAAAGCAGAGTAAGCAGAAAAACAAATAATAGTACGCCTTTAATAAAAGGCCAATGAAAGGGATGGAAGTTAATGGATCTTTCCACTTTTAGCTATGCCCTACCCATCTTAATCTAAGCTCCACCCACACCAAATCCGTGTTGGGATCGATCGATCTCTGAACTCCCTGAATATCAATTTCCAGAAAACTATACATGTAAGCGGTTAAATATTTTGAAATTAATTTTACCGGGTGCTGTTGCAACAACATCCAGTCAAATTAGTTTCAAAATATATGACAAAATGTTTTTTAAATAGTAAAGACATACAATTTGTATAACTTGTCGGACTATTGAGCATTAAAGATGGGATATATCGAATCATTCATGATATAAAGTTTATGACATCATTATACATGTCACTTAGTTAATTATGACATCATATGACGTCAGATGTATGATGGATAAACTGGAAAGGTGATTTATTCAGCACAAAAAGATTGATAAACAAATTTTAGCCCTTTTCAAGCGAGAGAACAAAGATATAAACATTTAGTCGACACACTATCCTCTGCAAGCTAGGGTCATGTCAGATCAGGAGGTGTTGACACATTAATTTAATGGAAATCCATAAACGCTTTCCTGAGTCATAATCCGGAAAACAGATTTTTTATAATTTTAAATTTTTTCAGAGGAGGTACCAAACTTAGCATGAATCAATGCAGGTACATTAATGTTATCATGCAGAAATGCATCTAGATGTGTGTATGCACACATACGCATGCCTATGCACCTGCACAGACACAGACACACATGCATGCATGCATGCGTGCACGCACACACACTGTGTGCCTAATTCATGTTCCCTTGTCTATGATGTCAGTGGACAATGGCAAATAGTATTGGACACAGATTTTGCATAGAACACTGCTTCTGCATCGTGTTATTTTTTACCTTATGTTAAAATAATTTTTAAGAATTTCTACAACAATTAAATTCATGATGTAGTAATTTATTAGGATATATCATTATAATAATATAAACTGCTTTAAGCTGATGGCATTGAAATGGACTGAAAGAGACAATGTTATTATGTCATCAATAATCTGTCAAAAATATTAAACATAATAAGGATAATCTCCAGGCTATCAAATTTGTTTGAGCCCCACCAATTTCTAGCTAAGCCTCACCCATATTTTTACTGTGTTTGGATTGGTCGAACCCTGAACCTCATTTTCCAGAAAACTATACCGGTAAACTGTTGACTGGGTCCCGTTGCTGCCCATGGCAGCAACATCTCCAAGTCAAATTTGTTTCAAAATATTCAACAGAATGTTTATCAAATAGTAAAGCCATAGAATTCAAACAATTAACTTGACGGACTACTAAGCATTTATGCTGGACTTTGATACGTCATTCATGATGTAATTGATTATGATGTCAACCTACATGTGACATAATTCATCATGACAGATATTTGACTGACAGATTGGATTCCACTATTGAAATGACCTCTTTGACTTAGTTTGAATAAGTTCATCTTGATGTTAACCTTTTAATCCTCAAATCTCGTCAAATTTCACATAGAAAATGTCCATTTGCAAACAAAGAAGACTTTTTTGAAAATTTATAACTGGAATAACTGGCACTGTCGTCATCATCGTCGGCACCATCATTATCATCATCATCATAATCATCATCATCATTTATACTCGTAATGCTCAAGATGGGCAACGCCGCAATGCTATGGTCAAGATAGGCCAAGAGTATCCTATTTTTGATAATTTACCCTTAGAATGACTGCTTGTTAACCAAATCTAACTAAGCAAGAATCTAACTTTTCTTGACAAACCTTGACCATTAAAAAGGTAAAAAATTATTTGTGCTCACCACTTGACCCTTTGAAGCCAGAGATGTACATTCTCCTCTGGTCATATTCAGTCACAAACTCACTCTGTATCAATGCAAAGTAAGAGAATGAAACATAATAATAAATTGTTGATTATACTAAATTGGAACATAGAAATGAGAAATTAATCAATCTTATACAGAATAATATAATGTCCTGATATGATGAATTAACACACATACATTTACGCACATTATTTAGACATGTACGCACACACACATGCATGCATGCATGCATGCAGCATACACACACACTGGCATGGTCCCGCACACCAGAACACCTGACACATATGTGTGAATCCATGCATGCAAGCATGTGCACACACACCCACACACCCACCCACCCACAAACACACTCACACAAACACACATGCACACTCGCCTGCTTGCTCACACGCAAGCATGCACACCCACCCACCCACCCACAAACACACTGACACAAAAACAACCCCACACACACGCACACACTCATGCATGCACGCACGCACGCATGCACGCACGCATGCACGCACGCATGCATGCACGCACGCACGCACGCACGCACACACACACACACACACACACACACACATATGCACACATACGCACGCACGCACGCACGCACGCACACACACACAAACATGCACAAATGCTAAGAAAACACATGCATGCACACATAGATGTATGCGCATGCATGCCATATTACCTACAGCATGAGCATCCCGTGAGAGGATAATGTATGCCTGAATAGAGTTGGTAGCGAATCTGGCTCTCAGAGTTTGCAAGCGAGTCGTTGTATCCACACGTCCTACTGGTGCTGTCTAAACACAAGGAAAATGTCAGTGTCAACAATTTTATTACTGTGCATGTTTGCGCAAGCATTCATGCATGCATGCATGTGTGTGCGTGGCACACAGTTGTGTCTGTATCTACTATAGCCAATTAAGAATGTTGATTATGTATGTGTGTATGCATGCTTTCTGAGGGGTGGACTGACCAACAAGACATTACACTCTTCCTAGACAGATAATCATCTATTCCACAAAATTAAATATTCCAAAGAAGTCACTTATCATGTTTAACATTTAAAAATCAATTTGAATGCAAGCTGTTCAGGCAGCAATGGATTCTAGTCAGCTTAATTAACCCTTACCACACTGATGTCAAGATTTTAAATTTTCAATATAAAGTAAAAGATGAACTGTGGTTTATTTTTCAACAAATTTGGTGGAAGATGGTGCTGTCATAGACGGCAACATCTTCCACCAAAATTGTTGAAAAATGTACACTCGTTTCTTTGCTATTGACACTGTAAAAGATAGAATATTGACATCAGTGTACTAAGGGTTAACCAACACTCACCACCTTTCTTGTATAATATTGATGATGAGTGACTGCAGCTCAAAGGAGTGGAAGTTTCTGTCTTCTGTCAGCTGCAATAAGTTTTCTTCAGCCTTCTCCACTGTGTCGTATCCAGTGTGAACATTCTAAGCTTCTTTAGGTTCTGTTTCACCCCTAAGTGACCCAATATTACATATTTTGGATCTGATCGCAAAACACTTAACAAATTTGTGTCATGGCATGTTGTGGATATCTGATATTTGTTGGCAGCTTAAGTATTGAAAGATCTAATGATTACTGCAAGGGTGTATATCTCTGGCAATTGCAGAACATTGGTCATTGCATAGTTGTGCTATCATTATAGAGAGTGGAATGGCATTGCACAGTTTCTACAGTGCTGAGGCTGAGTTTAGACTTTGTGGCCAGTGGTGATCCATGATGCCTCATAAGTGCTTGTGACAGCAACCATCAAGTTTGTTCAAATTTGGGCCCTTAGTGCTGCCCACCAGTCACAGTTAGTTCCTCTATAGCTACCTTGAAATGGTATTCCAGGCAGGCAAGAGGGGCTAAATAAGACATGCCAGGGAAAGTTTATAAACCATGTAACTTTCCAAGAACTCCAGCCATGCACACAACAGTCAATTGAAAATGTAATGATATTGATTCTAATGCAACAGCCACAGGAACATTGGTCTACTGTAATGACCATTCTCTGTAAATCACACAGCCTTCTGAAAACTTTGAGTGGGTTATGTTTAACAATGTATGTATGACAACTTTCAAGCAAGAACTATTATGCTGATATTTGTAAAATTAATTTTACTGAAAGCTGTTGCGCCAATTGTATCCAGTCACATGAACTTCAAAATATTTGACAGCTTTCTTTTAACGTTGGTTTAAATTTAAAACACTGGCATTTTCGGATATTGTTAAATAATACAAGTCATGTTATTGTGTGGAAGCTGAAGTGTTTACACAACATTATACAATATATATGGCTATATCCTCTGGCATCACCATCGGAAACAGGATGATATTTGCTTAATTCACACCAAATGTCTGAACCTTTCACCCATTTTTTTTTTTACACTCGATATTATGGGCTTAAAATCTAAATTATGAGCCTGACTTTCATGATGCTGCAAGCATTCAAAGCTGCTGTGATCTGTAACCCTTTACCTGTTACAAGCCATCAGACAATAATTTCAATAGCCAATAACTCGGGACGTGCTGAATATTTTGGCTTAGCCACCAACAACTTTCACTCAAATTGTTTTCAAAATATTCAGTATATCCAGAATGAAACCTCATGAGAAATGTAGTCTGCAGAGCCAGCAGGCGGGCAGTTAATGATCAAGAATGAAGGAAATTTAAATATTTGCTTAGTGAATGTCCATTTACAAGTCAAGAGTACTTCCTTTAAAATGTCATCATCGAGTTTCAAAAATAGTTTTTGGCTTTCAACTGGGCATTCACTATGCAAAAGTTTAAATTTCCTTAATAGATTTTGACCATTCAAGGGTTAATTATGCTAAGCATTTAACCCATACAATTTTGATGCCAAAATCTTAAATTTTCAAATTAAATTAAAAGATGAACTTGTGTTCATTTTTCAACAAATTTGGTGAAAGATGGTGCTGTCATAAACAGCAACATCGACCATCAAATTTGTTCAAAAATGAACACCAGTTTCTTTGCTATTGACACAGTAAAGGATAGAATATCGACATCAGAGTAAGGTAAGGGTTAACAAGAATGTCAATCAGAAATTAACACGAATGTCAATCAGAGATTAACAAGAATGTCAATCAGAGATTAACAAGAATGTCAATAAGAAATTAACAAGAATGTCAATAAGAAATTAACAAGAAATTCAATAAGAAATTAACAAGAATGTCAATCAGAGATTAACAAGAATGTCAATCAGAGATTAACAAGAATGTCAATCAGATATTAACAAGAATGTCAATCAGAAATTAACAAGAATGTCAATCAGAGATTAACAAGAATGTCAATAAGAAATTAACAAGAATGCCAATAAGAAATTAACAAGAATGTCAATAAGAAATTAACAAGAACGCCAATAAGAAATTAACAAGAATGTCAATAAGAAATTAACAAGAATGTCAATCAGAAATTAACAAGAATGTCGATAAGAAATTAACAAGAATGCCAATAAGAAATTAACAAGAATGTCAATCAGAGATTAACAAGAATGTCAATAAGAAATTAACAAGAATGTCAATCAGAGATTTGTGAAATATGTAGCCCACCCTCACCACCCACAGCAAGACAATTTCATTGACATTTTGATGCCAAAATCAATAGTGTTCATTGGACACCAAAGGCAAACCTTTCATCTAAATCTGAAGAGTTACCATCCAGAAAAGCAATGATTCCGATAATTAAGTGAGCATGACCTTGGCTTTTTAGCTGATGGCCCCCAAATCAATAGTGTTCTTTGGACATCCAAGGCCAACTTCACATCTAAGTTTGATTAAAATACCTTCAGCAACACTCAAGTGTCAAAAACGTGTTAATTTGGTCACCATGACGTTGACGTTTTCATTGCTGAATCAATAGGTTTCTGCAGATCCTTGCGGGTATTTAACCCCTCTCATCAAAGTTTTGTGAAAATCTTTTCAGCCAAAATTGAGTTATCATATTGAAATACAACACAATGCAATTAATTGGCTCATATTATATCACCATGATGTTGAAGATTTAGATTTTGACCACATAATCAGTGGGAATCTTCTTATGATGAAGCGCACTCAAGATTGGTGAAAATACCTTCAGTAGACATGAAGAGAGACACAAAGACAAACACACAAACATACAGTACAGCTCAGAAATAAATTAACATGTTTTCAAAAACACAAACAGAAACATGTTAGTTAATAAGAGATGCTCTTCTGAATATTCTGAACATAATTGGAATGAAAGACATTGCTGCCTGTTTTATTTATGGTAGTTTTGGAAATGTGTTGAGTTATTATTGAGCTGTAATGTACACATACCTTCCATATATTTATAGAGGGGTGGGGGGGACTAACTACAATGGTTAAAATGCATATAATAAAAGGCAAAATCTTTGTCAAAGATATTTTCATTATAATTACCATTCCAGGTTGACAAGATGGCCGTATATCTACTGCCCCCGTCAGGCAATTGAAGACAATGCCTGAAAGAAACACACAATGTGTTATGTCATGTAACTAAATATCACGAAGTTACAATACTACAAACTTATATGACCATTTCAAACTAGAATATTAGTATGATAATAAATTTTACAATTCTGGAATGTCACTTAGCGATATGATACAATGAGTGCAATGGACAATCTAAATGATTAAATTATTTTGAAAATATATCCTCTGGTTTGGAGATCAAGAATGTCACAACATGATCCAGACCTTTGTATTGGTCATCTATGTGAAGGTCAAAGGAAGAAAAGGTACCGCCACTGGTCTCTGATAGAATATAGCCCTGACAAGTATGTAGCAAAATAAAGCTGTTGTTTTAATGAGGGAAATACCATCCGAGATCGGTAAATTTTCCATTTTTTGCTACTGGGAAAACCAGTCTGTCGAGGACCCCTGCATGAAAGGGCACCTACAAGAATATACCCCCCATACTGACTTTTCCAGCTTCTGCGTGGTCAGGCTAAATCTCTGAACCAGTGCCACTCTACAGAATTAATATACCACATATACGCGGTTGATGTTAATATTTTCAAGGGACACAATTTACTAAACTAATGTGCGGGTGGTTCATGGATTTCTAGTGTGGCTGAGGGGTAGGAGAGGGGTAAAGTAGAGCTACATTAATGTGTCTGCTTCGACTTTCAGAAAATAAGGCTATCCATCTTAAGGGCAGTTCTCAATTCTAGGTGAACCTTTTGAATTCAAACATAGGAGTGTTATTCCGGTAACTCTATGTTCAGGATTTGGCAGATCCATTCTAGGTGATTTGGCAGATGGCGGCAAGTAAAACTAAATTTGTATTTATCTTAACAGTATAACCATAGGATTAGGATCTAGATGTATTTAATGGTTATTGTGCAAAACAATGGCAGCTCTCAGTATTGCTAGCCATGTGTCTAAAGTTAGTTTCCACAAGGAGGAGATAGGGTGAGCTTTGAACTAACAGCAAAAACTAAATTCTGACAAGACCACAGAACTTTCAGAAGAATTTGATGACATGGTCATAATGACATTGATTGTAAAACAATGGAAATTTCAAGTGTATCCATCCATCATATGATGTCATAACCAACTATGTAATGTGTAGGATGACATTATAAATAATGATGTCGTGAATGACGTAGATAAGTATGTCATGAATACTTAATTGAAGATGGACTATGCATTGTTGTACAAATTGTATGTCTATTTAATAAACATGCTGTTGAATGTTTTGAAACTAAATTGGCTGAGCAGCAACAGCACCCAGGCAAATTAGTTTCAAAATATTCAACAGCTTACCGTACTTGTATAGTTTTATGGAAACTGATAGTCAGAGATAGATCGATCCCAACACAAGTGACGTGTGTGTGTGGAGCTTAGCTAGTGATGGGTGGGGCATAGCTAAAACTAGAAAGATCCATTGATCAAAATGTCTAAGTGTTCCATGTCATATCAACACAGGCAAACAATTCTACCACATGTCAGGTCCAACAAGATTAGCCAATGCTGAGATAGCTGGTGAACCAGGGAGTACACAAATGTAACACAGGCAACAGCTTTGCACCAAGATCAGAATGACCTTGAACTTTAACTCTAACCACGCTGATGTCAAAACTTTAAATTTTCAAATTAAATTAAAAGATGAACCGGTGTTCATTTTTCAACAAATTTGGTGGAAGATGGTGCGGTCGTAGACAACAACATCTTCCACCAAAATTGCTGAAAAATGTACACCAGTTTCTTTGCTATTGACACAGTAAAAGATAGAATATTGACATCAGAGTGGTAAGGGTTAAGCTTAATAACATCAATGACATGGTGAATAGGTTGCTGGCTCCACTCAGGCAACCAGGGTGCTATCCACTCGGGTCAGCAAACTCGGGTCAGCAAGAGTGACAAATCCTGGGAAATATTGTTAAAATGTTGATCTAAACACAAGCACTTAGAACACTTATATAATGGTCAAATTTGGTCAAGATAATTTTAATTTTCTCATAGAAAGAGTCTATTTACAAACCAAGAGAAATCTTTTTTTCATTTACCACAAAAATGACTGGTTCAGTTACTGAGACAATCAGTCCAGTGACGTTAAAAGAGTCTTCTCTTGGTTGAACATAGGGTCAGTTTGACCACTAAACTGTTAACAAGCAGTGATGTTAAATGGCACTAGGGCCGTAGGAAAGGTGGTGGATAGTACTCACATCCTACTTTGTATATCAGACAAAATTAGTCTTGCTAAAATCTGTTGCTAGCTACAACAGAAATAAATCCAATAACATGATTTTCAAATATGACACCAATATTATCTTCCAGTAAAGAAATATTTCACTTACCTATCATAAAAATGATGAATGCGGATGAAAAAGACGTCTCCATTGAGCTTAAATAATGGCTTCCGATAACAGATCCTGGACAAGCACTGAGAGTTTGGGTGAGTTGCTTTTGCCAGGCCTAAACAATCTGAAGAACAGATGTTAGAAGATGGTACTACAGTATATTAAGATAAGATGATGCTACGATTTCAACACCACATGGTATGTATGTGATACATTCTTTTTGATTTAAGAAATATCTTGTTGAATTTTGAAACCAATTTGACTGGGAGCTGACGACACCGTAATGTGGCAACAACGTGCTACTATATTAATTTAAAACTTATTTAAATTATTAAAACAAGATACTGCATTGGGTTTGAGGAATGAAAATGATAACACATTTCATTCAAAATTTGAAGAAGTGTGAGGAATATTTTGAAACCAATTTGACTGAAAGTCATTGGTGCCTCAAGAAAAAGACACTTTCAGTCAAATTCTTCTCAAAATAATCAGCAAGCATCTAAAAACTTTGACAATTCATAAATAGAAGCCACACCTCATGGAATGAAATGACTTAATAAGGTGATCCTTTAACACTTATATCAGCCAAAACTGTATTCTGCAGTGGTCCTGAGAAATGTCCATTTGCAGACCAAGAGAAGAAAATTGTTTTAAATTTACAAATGTAATCACTGGCTCAATAACCGAGCCAGTCATTCCAGTGGTAAATTAAAAAAAATAGTCTTCTCCCTGGTCTGCAAATGGACATTTTCTCTGAGAAAATTGGAATTTTCTTGAACAAATTCGAGGGTTAAAAGGTTAAAATCATAACAGCATCTGCTAGTTTTCAGCTTGTAACTCATATGATAAACATATGCTGGGTGACATTTGGGATGTAAAAAGTCATACATCATGCAGTTAGACAATGTCTGGTAAACATTTATACATTTACACTAGCAAAAAATATATCATAATGTACACACCACACAAAAAACAATTGAATAACGGTGTACCAAAAATAACTAGCTAATATATATATTTATATATATATATATATATATATAATGATCATTACTAAGCGCATAAAATATGTAGTAGATATCTGTTCAGTACGTTAATTTGGAAATAAATTGTCTGCAAGCGGTTATTTAAATATACAAGTTGTCCAAAAATGGCTTTTGCTATTACAGGTACAAGACATGTTTTAGAAATGACCATTGGCCACCACGACAAGACCATTTTTGAAACTTTACCAATAATCAATCCACTCATTCCTGAGTGATAAATAATCTCTTGGTCAGCAAATGGACATTTTCTATGAGAAAATTTAGTACTTCTTTACAAACTTTGAGGATTAACCATTAACCTCGAATTTGTTCCAAAAAAATTGAAATTTTCTCATAGAAAGTGTCCATTTGCAGACCAAGAGAAGACTACTTTTGAAAATTTACCACTGCAATGACTGGCTCAGTTATCGAGCCAGTCATTCTAGGGGTAAATTTTCAAGAATACTTTTCCCTTGGTCTGTAAATGGACATTACTGAAGACCACTGCAGAAGTCATTTTTGGTTGATATGAAGGTTCTAGGGTTAATTACTATTCATGATACATTCTCTGTAATTTAATAATATTTAGATCTGGGTAAAAATGACCATTGATATGTTTGGCCAGAAACAAGATCTTAGTTCTTTCTGTAATAGGCGGACCCATTTCTAGATAAGTCCCACCCATTTATAGCCATGCTCCGCCCACTTATTTACATGTGTTAGAACCAATTTGAAACTTTGAAACATGAATTCCAAGAATGTAAATTTCATGCAGCTTTACAGGTAGGCTGTTGAATTTTGAAATTATCTTGAAACTCTAAGAGGGTATTTTTGAAAATTTACAATTTGGTTATTGACAGGCAAAATTAAAAAAAATATTCTTCTCCAGGGGCCAGTTTCACAAAGATGCATAAGTTACGCCCTGTTGTAAAGTAGAAAACAGACCAATCAGAATGCTTCATTTGGTAGTTACACCATACTTAAGTACCCTAATGTACTTACTGGTAACTACCCTTTGTGAAACTGACCCATGGTCAGATGTATATCCCTCAATATAGTTACAGAGGCTTGTTTAGGTCGGCTTGGTTAAGCCTTATTTGGTGAGTTTGATCATTTTATGTTTAAATGGATAGAAACATTGGCTAATTAAAAAAATTAAATATTTATAGCAAGCAAATGAGTACTGCTTGGAAAATTTTAATTTAACTGATAAACTATTTCTAACATATATTCTTCTTACCGTCACTAAGCGACTAGATATGCAATCAACCACCTGCATTATAGCCAGGATTACAGTCATAGAATGAAATAACAGTCAAGTGAACATGATTTCAATGATTCTAATAAATAATTCTGACAAACTGTATTACACATATAAAACAATAAATGCCAGCAAAGACATAAATCTCTAAGATAAAAATTACATAAAATATGTAAAACCTGTAAGGTACTTAAGAGAACATGCTCAGTGTTCATGAAGTCATTGGATGGAATAAGATGAAGTGTGTACCTTTGTTTTACCTGTTGATCGTAAAGGCTGAGTGACAATAATAGCGTAATTATGTAAATTATAATCGATAAGGCTTAGGTATCAAAGTAGAGAACTGCCTTTAAATCTTTTTCACTTGTTAAACTCTACAGGGAATTGAGATTCAAGTTCAAGTGAAAGTCATCACAGATCTAACTACAGCAAAACATGTATATAATCAACACTGTATGAGCCATCAACAATGCATTACAAAATACATACTGCAGCTAAATATGCAACTTACTGGATTAGGTAAATAGCTTTGGAGTCAAATAAATGTGGTTCATTGAGCCAGGTGGTTTTATAGCCACCTGTCTTAAAGAACCATAATATTTTGGCCTCAAAAGCAGGTGTCTGCTATAGACCAGTTTGTCTGTATGTATGTCTGTGTGAAATGAGTTACTAATATGCAGAGTCAGGGACAGAGCATGTTAACGAGAGAGTCAGGTTTAAGCGCATGTGCGAGAGATAATTAATTACTGACAATCATTGGGATGTGTAGAGAGGACAACAGGAAAATACTTTGTTGTGGGTGACTTAATGATGCCCATCTAAATTATTCCAGAAACACCCAGAATAGTTAGAATTCTTAGATATTCATGCATGTACGCACATAGAGATACACTAGCGCATACGTACACCAGGATACATGCATCACCAGACAAGGGACGGCCACTTAAAACATGTAACATTTAACTGTTTGTGGAATGGAAGAACTCATTTCTAATTTAAGGATTTGTTTGAATAGGTAGGGATGTTATCTCACAATCCAATCATATGGGTACCTCACATAACAAATTTGGTCAAATTCTGCCAAGTGCTTTTGGATGCCATAGCTGGATGGATAGACCAATGTGCAGACATACACACAGTAGACAGACAGCATGACAGACAGACAGACAGACAGACAGACAGACAGCATGACAGACAGACAGACAGACAGACAGACAGACAGACAGACTGATGACCAACAGATGGAGGCGATTTAAATATCCACACTATTGTTTCAAAAAGTGTGGGCATAATTAATAAGTTAAATGCAATGTTAGCTAAATTATTGGCCGTGTTTAAATGGGGTGGGGGTGTCAAGGTCAAGGTCAAGGTCAAGCATCTAGGATGCTTTTACCACACGAAACTGTGGCTTCTGAGAGCATCTAGAATTCCTCTCTCAGGCAAAGCTGGAGTTTACTGTTTCCATCAGTATGAAAATCTATCCTTACCGGTCAGACTACTGCAAGCCACTAGACAATAATTTCATTGGGCAATGACTATGGAGCTGCTGAATATTTCGAAAACAATTTGACTAAAAGTTGTTGGTGGCTTAGCCACCAACAACTTTCAGTCAATTTGTTTTCAAAATAATCAACATATCCAGAGTTAAACTCCATTAAAAATGTAGTCTGCAGAAATTCAGAAGGCAAATCGTTAGTGACACTTTGTATATTGCTTTTAGTTGAGAACAGACTCCAGTGGAGGAAATGGTAAAATCTATGGCATAGTAAAGTGGCCTTGTACCATAATTTCAACTTATTCATATAAGAAAGCTGTTGAACATTTCATGATTAATTTGAGAGGATGCTGTCTCTGGCACAGAAACTAAGCTTCAAGTAGAGCATAGTTTCAAAATATCAACATGGTTGTTTTTACATCGAAAATAACTTATCATATGGCCTGTAGTCCTAAAAGGGTTAATAGCATGAGTCACGTTAAGAATGAGTAGAATAGAGGGATCTATTTCTATTGTAAAGCCGCACCCATTATTATCTAGTCTTCATCCTCTTTGTATGCGTGGTGCAATCAAATTTAACGAATCACCTGTAAGCTGTTAATTATTTTGAAACTAATTTGATAGAGAGCTGTAATGCTGCCTATGATTAGCGGTTACTGTCAGACTGTTGCCTGTTTCCTGATTGATGTACGTCATTTGATTGAGGTCAGTTAACAAGTGACTTATTCCGATCTTCACATCAGATACTTGAGTGGCAGCTCTAATCCCTCCATTACAATATTTCTGCACTCAGCCAAGATGACAGGTTAATCTATGACTGCTGAATTTCTGCACACTACATTTTCCATGGGGTTTACCTTTGGATATGACAAATATTTTGAAAACAATTTGACTGAAAATTGGCCACCTAAAAAAAATCAGTCATGTCAAAATTTTGATATCAGTTTTGAACTGTACCAGTCAAAAGGTTAATGAGGAGTAGCCTTTTAACTGATTTAACAAATTTCTGATTTTCGGAAAATCCGAAATTGCCACTGGAAAAGTTGACCATTCAAAATTCTGTATATATGGTCTGAAGCATACAATTCTGGGGTCCTTCCTAATGACGTTGCTTAAAATTAGAATTTAAAAAACTGATCTCTGTAAATTTTCAGAAAATCCAAGATGGTGGCCGCAAAAATTTACCAATCAAAATAATCGTGTTGAAGTGTACCACCACAGGATGATTCCACCTAGGTTTTGTCGATATCGGGCCATTGGTCTTAGAGGAATAGCATTTTAAAGGATTTTCAGATAATTTTTGAAAAATCCAAGATGGCCACCAGAAAAATTGACCCATTACAATTTTTAAAAGATGTTCCGGAGCCTACCATCATAGGATCCTTTCAACCAAATTTGGTTGAAATTGGTCAAACTGTTAGTGAGGAGATGCAATTTGATGGACGGACGATGGATGGTCGGCCGCCATGGCATATTTAGCTCACTTGGCCCTTTGGGCCAGGTGAGCTAATAAAGGCAAGATAAGATAAACAGAACCTAGTTATTGAGCAAGAGCAATCAGAGATTACAGTCCTTCTTACGAAAACGTGTTTCTGGTAATAGACTGACAACAGACTGGCAATAAACTGACAATAAAAAATGAACACTGGCAATAAACTGAGAATAGACTGACTATAAGCTGGCATTAATTAAAGAAGAATTGACAATAAACTAGCAATAATGCCAGTTTATCTGAGATCCAGCCATCTGGCAATACACTGACAACAAATTTATCTGGTCTAAAATTAACATGACAACAAAGGCTTTGTTTTAACTATAGCTGACAATAAGCTGGCATGAAATTTTTTAACTGGCAATAGACTGGCAAGAAAGGAAATGGGAAACTTTATAAAAAATATGACTGACAACAGATTGGCAAGAAAGGAGATAGTAAAATACATCTGAAAACAGACTGGGAAGAGCAGACATAGTAAAATAAATCTGACAATAGACTGGCAACAAAGGACTTAACAATTTTCCTATCAGAGAACATGCCTCACAATACACTGGTGAGATGTGAAATAAAAATAATATTCAAGTTGATATTTTTACCTATGCCTAGAAATATAACTTACAACTTTATAACAATGATTTTAAAGCTGTATCTGTCTCATTCTTTTAATACTACCAAAATGTTAGATTTGTGTGACTGTATTTGTTCTCACATAACATAATTGTGTAATTAGATTTTTGGCAGTATTTGTATTATTCAATACTCTGATAAAGAGGTGCTCCTCCAAGTGGGGAAATCTACATGCTAAAATAAGAAGAGGTTATCTCCCTTTTTCTTTTTTGAAGATTCAACAGCTTTCCTAGCTCTGCATAAAATGTAGAAAATATATTTATAATCATGTTTATTTAATTATAATCATGTCATGTAACCCAAGAACAGCATAATCATTATCAGTTTGGTGTGTAGACATGTAAGTTGTAATGATAATTTGTGGTGCTGGTCTTGTGAGATCTGTTTTCGTAAATTATTAGACTGTATAATTGAAGTAACCCAGCTATTTGAATATTTAGTTTAATGTTTGTTTCTACTGTAGTTCCCAATACATATGTACTGAATATTAAAATGATGCCTTTTCTTATAGTTTTAAAGCATTTTGGGTGCCATCTCCATGTCATGATACCTACTTTGTCCTACAGTAATATTCATGGGCTTATTGTCCAGAAGTTTGTTCCAAATATTTTCTCGCCAGTTAGCTGACAACACACTGGCGATATGTATGACAATACACTAGCAAGAATCTACAACTGGTTTTACATTTTATTACCAGTCTATTGTCAGTTTACTGCCAGTGTGTTGTTAGTTTATTAAACTGCAAGAAAAAATAATACAGCTGACAATAGACTGGTAATAGGCAGCTGACAACAGACTGGTAAGAAACTAATTTGTAGCTGACAATAACCTGACAACAGACTAGCATGTAAATAACAATACACTGGTAGGAAGCTTGTATAGCACTGACAATAATTTGACAATAGACTGGTAATAAAATGTAAAACCAGTGGTAGATTCTTGCTAGTGTATTGTCATACATATTGCCAGTGTGTTGTTAACTAACTGGCGCAGACAACACACTGACATTATAGCTGACAATACACTGAAACCATTCCAAATCCCTCCTATTGTCAGATGTTCAGGGTATTGTCAGTGTATAACCAGTCTGTTATCAGATGTTAAAATATTACCAGTGTAATGTCAGTATTGTCAGATAAATTTCTCCTATTAGATATATGTAAATTTTGTGTGTGTCTTCACTTACCGAGTTTCATAAACCATCATTACCGGTCCGAGTACAGGATGACATCTGACAATAAACTGACAATACACTGGCAATCATCTGACAATTTATTGCCAGTTTATTACCATACCTGACAATAGTATGACAACAGACTGGTTTCACACTGATAATAAGCTGGTAATAGACTGACAATAGACTGGTAATAAAGGGATTTTTCATAAGGGTCATCACCCTCACACTCACATTTTTGTTATATTTTAACAAGTTTCGGATTTATTTTTCGGATTCTTTCAGTAGTTTCAGAAATATCAGATCTGGATGCAGGCTTTTTAACCCTTTAACCCTCAAATCTGTTCAAGAAAATTTCAATTAAATGTCTATTTGCAGTCCAAGAGGTTATTTTTGAAAATGTTTGCAAAGGGACATTTCTCAAAACCACTGCAAAAGCCGGTTTTGGCTGATATGAGTGTTAAATGGTTAATCCAGATCACAGCAAAGATTTGGAAATCTCCTGAGATGGCAACAATACTTTGTTAAACTTTTGAGCCCTTAGCCGGAGTAGTTTCTGAGATACAGCTTTTGGTGCGTGCATGCACGTATGCACACATGCACACGTGCACGCACACGCACACACACACACACACACACACACATGTAGTATGCATTTACGCATGCATGCATGCACTCATGTACGCATGCACGAGCGCGTGCACGCACGCACACACACACGCGCAAATATCGCAAATATCGACAGACCAGAATGTAAAACTGCCTTCTCCTTAATGGACAAGGATAAAACAGAGTTTTGTACCACACTCACAATGATCTTGAACACTGATATTATGACTGTCATTTCATGGTGTTGCATCCTCCTACTAACAAAACTAACCATAATTATGTCCAAGTTTATTTTCAATAAGCTTGAGCAATTCTGAAACACAAAGCAACAAAATAACAAGAGGGCCAAGGGCCTTAACGCTCACCTGGACCATTAGCATTTAAACTATTATCATTTGAACATACATTATTATACTTTAAATTCACCAGTAACATGACATAAAATTGGAATTCAGTAGAAACGATATTTAGTGGTAAATTAATGATTTTCTAATGTTTATCGATATATCAATTCTGACCTAAATGTGTCCACATAGTTTTAGATTTTCCTGAAAAGACCCATATTTAATGAATTTTACATTTGTCAGTGGACATAACTCTAGGGACTACTGACAGATTTTGCTAAAAACAGATGTAAAAAAAAATTGTGAGTACGTTCAAAACTGAGACCTGGTTTGAACACGAAAATTGTTACAAATTCAGAGTCTTTCAAAGGCGATATCTCGCATATGGACTAATGTTACTGAAATAAAATCATGACATCTCACCCTTAATTATCAGCTGAGAACACAATTGTTAGTGTCAGTTCAAAACTCTATGAGACAAAATTATGGCCCGGACAGGAAGATCTTTCAGGGGAGATAACTCTGGTAAATATTGATTGATTTGACCAAAACAAAATCACGATGCTGTCTCATCTTAAAGAAATATCCTGATAGATCTATAATTTTTTTATCACTATGTACATACAATGTTACTAGTGGGGCAATACTAGCATTTGAACATCTTATAACACGCGGGCACTCAATAGTCGAAACGAAAATGAGAAATTCCACAAACGTTTAAAAAGTAAGAACAAATTTTACTGTCATTTAATTCACAGCGAACACCAGTGTATTGCTTACAATTCCCGTCAGGATTCATCAGTCGTGAGTGTGTGCATTTTAAATGATGTATGTTGTGGATATGTCGCTCAGATTGATTTCTTTGATGTGGTCCGATATATTTTTGTAATCTGCATCATCCGTATGGATAACTTTTACAATTGATAAATATAAGATAAACCCGGTATAACATTTTGTTAGGCAGATAATCTGCTTCCCATTAGTAATATTTCAATAGTATATAGCTGTCTAGTGATATAAGTTACTGTTCTTTATTCCATTTTTTTTGCGAGAAGTTCATTCTTATACATAGGCAACTTTCATAGCCGTAATCGTTAATTTATCAATTACTCTAACACTAGCCTCAAAACAACAATTTGACAGCTCTGGATAAATAAGAAAAGCGTGATCATTAAAGTCAGGTAAAATATCATTTTCCCGTATGAAGAACAGTAACTTATATCACTAGACAGCTATATACTATTGAAATATTACTAATGGGAAGCAGATTATCTGCCTAACAAAATGTTA
Organism: Chaetoderma sp. LZ-2023a; assembly: GCA_034401795.1. Classification (NCBI taxonomy): domain Eukaryota; kingdom Metazoa; phylum Mollusca; class Caudofoveata; order Chaetodermatida; family Chaetodermatidae; genus Chaetoderma; species Chaetoderma sp. LZ-2023a. Next base: position 60,558,941 of record CM067374.1, on the reverse strand, counting down.
TACCGGGTTTATCTTATATTTCAATATTTTGCTATCAGCAAAATCATATCGGTATCACTAACGGTATAGCTATGATACCGGTAGTCGATATAATAATATCGGTAAATCGTGAAGCCCTAGACATACAATTCATACACCTGACACATTTTCGAGCTTCATGAACAATACGTTATTATGACTGTGACCTCAACCTACATTTGACCTAGTTAACTATGATGTAATATATACACCTGTGCAAAAGTTAAGCACCAGCAAAAACAATAGAACGTAGAAACATGATGGTACAACTAGGCTGCCATACTTTTTGTCCCCGCGTTAGCTGACATAATTCTAAGTACGAAATGCACATGCATGCATGACTTCACGCCGCTTGATGTCCGTGCGTGGCGGGAAACAGCACACGTGTTCAGTTATGTAAAAGTCCAGTTTGAGGTGTAGAACATTACATACAGATTTAGGCGACAAGATTAGGAATTTTGTGTTCATGACCGTGGTTTATTTGTACAGAGAGAATTAGCTCTTGATTGTGAACCGCTATGGCAAGACGAAGGTTAAGTGATCGTGTGAAATGGCAAATCATAGGCATGCATACCACTGGTATGTCATGCAGAGAGATTGGCAGACAGCTGAACATTAACCATACTGTAATCAGTCGTTTGATTGCAAAACATGGGCAAACTAACGAGGTGAAGGACAGGCCTAGATCTGGAAGACCGAAGAAGACTACTGCCCGTGATAATCGAGCCCTTGTACGCCTTGTTAGGAGATCTCCATTCACCAACAGCAGAGTGCTCAGCCAGCAATGGGAAACGCGTAATAGAGTGTCAATGTCTACCGTCAAAAGGAGACTGTATGCTGCTGGCATGAAAGCTAGGAGACCTGTCAGACGTCCTCTCCTCACTGCACACCACAAAGAGGAGCGTCTGAGGTGGTGCAATGAAAGAAGACACTGGAACATGAGATCCTGGAGACGGGTACACTGGTCCGATGAAAGTCGGTTCCTGCTTCATGCCACAGATGGTCGAACTCGTGTATGGAGGTCCAGACGCACGGCGTACGACCAACGTAACATCATGGCAGAAGTTCCATTTGGTGGAGGTTCCGTTATGATATGGGGGTGCATCTCATTTGATTGTAAGCTGGATCTGTTGACTGTACCTGGAACACTAAATGGACAAAGATATCAAGATTCCATACTGGGTAGAGTTGTGGTCCCTCATTTTGTAAATCATGCACCTGGAACCCACCCTATATTCATGGATGACAATGCCCGACCACATCATGCTAGAGCTGTGCATGAATACCTCCGCCAGAATGCCATCGAAACCCTACCATGGCCAGCAAGGAGCCCTGACATGAACCCTATTGAGCATATCTGGGACATTCTGGGAAACATGGTGAGAAGGAGGGATCCTCCTGTGCAGAACCTACAGGAATTAACAGACGCACTCCATCTTGAATGGCAACGAATACCACAATGGCGTATCAGTCGGTTGGTGACCAGCATGAGACGTCGTGTCCAGGCCGTCATCCAGGCACAAGGTGGATATACCCGGTATTAATAATGACAGTCTCAAACTCGTGCACAGATGTTAAACTTCGTTTTCAGACACCATTACTGACAATCTAGCCACGTGTGTCAACTGTAGGGCAATAGTTGTCAGTTGTGTCAACGTAACCATATTCAGGCCTCGTTTTCAAGTTCAAACAAAAACATACAGTGTTTCCCCACCATCATAATCAGCATTCCTCTAGTTGCATTATTACCTCTTGCACTAAGATGGATGGGTACATAAATGTTTATGCTATTGCTTTCTTCATAGCACATGAATATACCCTCGCATGTGCGTAAAAATAGGGTAGTGCTTAACTTTTGCACAGGTGTATACTTGAGTAACAGATCGGATCCCTCCATTGCCATACAGATTCTTGAATAATTCTGTCAAAGATGCTAATATTAGACGTTGAACCTGGATTGACATCATTAATATCAATACATGTACAAGCAATCAGTAAATATTCATATGCCTTTATAACTACCATTGAAAAATTATCACATCGATATTGAAATTATTCATTTCCTATTTTCTGGTGTTTTTGGGGGGAAAAAGATAAAAATAATTTACTGAGAATAATATTAACCATCTGACAGCTGAGTTTTTGCAGACTACATATTCCCAAGGGTCATATCTTTGGACCTGCTAAATATTTTGAAAACAATTTGACTGAAAGTTGTTGGTGGCTAAGCCACCAACAACTTTCAGTCAAATTGTTTTCAAAATATTCAGGAAATCAAGAGTTTTTGCTGATTGAAATTATTGCTTGGTGGCTTGCAGCAGCGAGACAGCTAAATATCATATACACTTGGTTACAAATTCTTGTCATATGAAGTCCACATTGCTACATAAAAAACATCCTGGTTTAATGTTTTCATCCTATAACGTTTGGATAAACAAAGTCTACATTTTCAAAACATAGACATTAAAGGGAAATTCCAGTGAAAATCAGGAATAAGTCAACTAAAAATATACTATTATCCGAAATAGTTGCTGCAGGAAAACATAAAATATATTGTTCCATTGCCGAGAAATAAGAAAATGAATATGCCCAAAACATGGGGGAAAACGTGACTCCTTGGGTGCATCCAATTTCTCGAAATGAGTGAGAAACCATGACATTATGACATCAGCTAACCAGCAAAATATCGCCAGTGCTTTAGATTTACCCGTTTACTTCGCGTTATGAAGGCTGAATATCAATTAACCCTTTAATGGCCAAATTCTGTCAGGAAAATTTGAAAATTTCCTTATTGAATGTCCATTTGCAGGTCAAGCGAAGACTAATTTTGAAAATTGACAACAGGAATGGCTGGTTCGGTTACTGAGACAGTCATTCTAGTGGTAAATTTTTAAAAATAGTCTTCTCTTGGCTTGCAAACAGACATTCCACGTGATTTTTTTTTTGAAATGGTTAAATCGCAACATGTCCACATGTCAAGCATGGACTTGCAGTAATAGGAACAATCATGGAAATGGTACAGCAATTAGTAATTTAATGCTTTCACACTATTGAAATCCAGCGTTATTAATCATTTACATTCACTCCCAATTTTAAATAACCATGCAGAGTGTGAATATTCTGAATTAAATTTGCATGAAATTATGTTGCAGTAGCTACAAAACAAATTACTTTTACACAATATGCAGGATAAATTTTAAGCTTTCTGCTTTTCTGGCCTTGAAAGAGTTAACTAATTGATCCCAATTTTAAAAGGTTGACCCAAACTTACCGCCTGTTTAATATTTTGAAACTGGAAATTGACTGGAATCAGAAGTTGCAATAGGCAGCAACAGCTTTCAGAGAAATTACTTTCAAAATTTATTCAACTAACATTTTTTACAAATTTGTTGTAACTGGTTGATTGCAAACATACATGCTCCTGGCATAAACCTTTAATATTTTAAAATAGAATATACCAATTTTTGACAATTTAGCGCTGCAATTGCTGGCACGATCATCGGGACACTAATTGCAATTTAATTTCCTCCAAACACTGGTAAAGTGTCAGTTGTTCAGCTAGTACACTAATTATCTATAAGTAAGTGCTGCAACACCAGATACAAGATTTACCTCCCCTGGTTACGACTATCCTAGATAAAGAGAGTAGGTGTGTCAGTGATGTACGCCGCTTGGCCAAAATGGCGCCTCTATCTACAGGTTATGTTAGCCATTTAAATTGTGGATATCTTTTTTACTTGTTGGCATTAAATTGTGCTCTTAGTCTCAAATTAATGCGGAGAATTAGTACTTTACGCCAGATACACAAAATCTCCCAGTGGAATATCCCTTTAACCATGTACTGGTCAGCCTGGCCAAAACAGGCATCTGTAGTGGACTTGGGCACTGTCCATTTGGAGGGTCAGAGAAAACTATTTTTGAAAAGTTACCTTTGCAATGACTGGGTCGCTAACTGAGCTAGTCATTCCTGTGGTAAATTTTCAAAAACAGACTTCAGTTGGCCTGCAAATGAAAATTAATTAAGAAGCAATGACTCAATATCATCGCGACTTAGGAAGCTTTGCCAGAAATGTAACAGATTTGACAGACAGACAGACAGACTGCGTGACTGATGTGTACTAGTTGCAAGTCACACATTTGGCTTTTCTTAACCAATCTTGACCATTAAAAGGTAGTCTATAATCACAGGATCACACTATTTGTTCTATGTAATTAGCCTCACAAAACTACTTACTGAAGTATCTTTTATCTATGTGAGTTAATGGACTAAGCACAATTGTAATTTTCATGAAACTTCATATGAAGTCTATACAGCATAAACCTGAAGCGCACTGTTTCACGTGAACAATGTGTCGCCTTTTGCAAAGTTGGAGGGATCCTAACACCAAATTTAACACGTGTTAACCTGTACACTGCAGAAAATATTCACTATATCCTATAGATTAAGTAGTTATTAGTTATTTTAGAACAGAGTAATTGAAGGTAATTGCTGCCTTCATTCATTAACAATGACTCTTAGTTCAATTGTTCTGCAAATACTGAGCATAATCTGTATACTCATAGCTAACATGTTACGTACATTATTTAGAATGAAGATTGTTATGCTATCTATTTTAAGAATTGCTCATGAGCTAACAGTAGCCAGAGTAGCCTGACACACAGAGGAAACTAAATATTTGTCAAGTTCTTAGGCTGGTCACTACTTCAAATAATTGGTTTAACGCAGTGCTAGTGTTACATTGACTGATGTCTTTGATTGCAGTGTGTGCGTGCTTGCGCACGCATGTGTGTGCATGCGCATGCTGAATATGTATGTGTGAGTGTGTGAGTGCGTGCATGCATGCAAGTATTTCTGGTTGTGGGGGCTTGGGCAGCCCAAAGTGTGTGACTGGAGATGGGATACTAGTGGTTGATAATTGCATGTGCGTGCGTGTGGGGTGGAGGTGGGGGGGGGGATTAAGGACAGATATCTGTGATGGTGTTACAAAATGTAGTGGTGGTGAGTACCTACATAAGAGTAATAAAATAATATAATACATTATTGTGCGTGCTTGCATGTGTGTGTGTGTGTGTGTGTGTCTGAGTTGGTGTGTATGTGTGAGCGTGCATGCATGCGTGCGTGCATGCATGCGTGTCCCTGTGTGTGCACGTGTGTGCATGCATGAGCATGTGCATGACTGTTCATGCGCGCGTGCATGCATGCGTGTGTGTAATAATACATTCAAGTGTGGGTGGCATTAGAGATATGTGTGATTAGGATTACCAATGTCAGTGTTGATGTTGTATTTCTAGTGTTACTGAAGGAGCTAAAACAATACCTATAGATATGGGCATGGTATGGGGTGGAGGTTATATTTTGGCAAAGAACAGATGTTCTGGTGTTACAAATACTGGCACCGGTAATGGTAGTTGTGAAGCAATCGCACCATAAGGTGGATTAATGGTCAAATTTGGTCAAGAAAACCATTTTCTTATTGAATGTCCATTTGCAGGCCAAGAGAGCAATATTTTTAAAAGTTTACCGCTGGAATGACTGGCTCGGTTATTGAGCCAGTCATTCCAGCAATAAATTAAAAAAAATAGTCTTCTCTTGGCCTGCAAATAGACATTCTTCAAGATCACTACAGAGGGCGGTTTTGCCCGGTTCGACTATTAAAGGGTTAAGTAGACTGGTCAAGACACATGTGTGCAGTTTCCGGTCGAAATTAGGATTGGAAAATAAAATAACAGTAAACTGACTAGCTTTTACATAATTTTATTATGACATTTCAGTTTAAAATCAATTATAGTCAATAAATAAGAAAATAAATATCTTTATCAGATTTTTAACTGAGCAATAAATACAATTTTGTTCTGCAGGAAAATGTAGAGAAATATATCATTATAAACACCCCGAGACCTGCTTCAAGGGACATAACTAAGACGTCAGTTCATTATTTTGATCTAACTGAAAGACGATGCTGTCTTATATTAAAGTTAAACTATTTTTATTAAAATAAACAACATGGACGTAACTTTATCATATTCAAAAGAAAACACATATTGAACAAAACTAGATTAACCCTTCCAGCTCTGAATTCCCAGTTGCCCTGTTTCAAGAGTAAACAAACGAGTATCTCTTATATTGTAAACAACTAAGTATTATCTGGTCTGGGGAGTTTGTACAGACAAAATATTTAATGCTCAGGGGTGGTATTCACGAAGAGTATTTAAGTACGAAAAAATATGTAAATATGGTGTATGGCCAAAAAATGCTTATGTCTGCATTCACCTACATTAGATGAATATTTATCTGCCCCTTGGTGATTATGACGTAGTCAGGCCTTGTAAATAGGTGCAAGCAGTTAGGCGAGTGCGTAACTTAGGCACTCTTCATGAATACGTCCCCAGAATTAGTGAATGACAGCTAGAATGATTGGTTAGTTTATCAAGCCAGCCAGTCATAAATTTAAAATGTTTTCTTTTGGCCTGCAAATGGATATTTCTGAAGACAATTACAGAGGTCAGCTTTGCTCGAGTTGACCAATAAATAATACCTCATTATCGCAGATATATTAGATAATTGTTAACCACTTGAACAGAACAGAGCAGATAAGAATATTTTGAAACAAATGTGACTGTAAAGTTTGCTATAGCATATGACAGTAACAGCATCCAGTCAAATTAGTTTCAAAGGATTCAACGGCTTACCCGTATGGCTGCCTGTGGAAAAATACATTTGCAATACCTCTGTTTAATATGTATTGTCTATACAACACTTCATACTATAACCCTTTAATGATCATACCGACCAAAATGGGCCCCTAATGTGGTCTTGTGCAATGTCCATTTACCGGTCAAGAGATTAAAATTTTTGAGAATTTACCATTAGAATGACTGGCTCAATAACTGAGCCAGTCATTCCAGTGATAAACTTTCAAAAATTGTACTCTCTTGGTCTGTAAATCTAAATTCAATGGCGAGATAGTTAAATTTTCTTGACCAGATTTGACCATTAAAGGGTTAAAGATAGCCTTTGAACATAACTAGAATTTGTTGGAATTAAATGTCTGTCGGTTTGTATCAATAAAAATTGAAAATTGTTATCTTTCATTTTTTCATTCGCTGATCATACCGCCAGTCCTGTAAGTGACTATCGACATGATCATATTGTTATCAGTAAAAGTGGTAGCAAAGTCTCACTTTCTGCCTTGCAGGCAAAGCAAAAACACATTTTCAAACCTGAAAGACACTTTATATGACCCAGCTCCTTATTTATAAATGGCATGGTCACAAAAACATTTCAATACGATTCCCAGCAATAGCATTCTTACAGGTCTGACTGCATTATAGGTAAAATTCTGCTGGTACGGTGGATTGTCATATGACATTATATCTATATTATATCTATATTATACATTGTTTGTTGGACGGATGTATTAAAATAGAGGCCATAGGGCCTTAACGCTCACCTGGACATCAGCATTTGATCTAAAGCATTTAAATAAGAACTATTACTTTTAATTCAGCAGCAACAAGGGATAAAAAACAAAATCAGAATTCAGTACAAATGATATTTAGTGGCAAATTAATGATGGATGCTGACCACACAATCAGATTTTGATTGGTCCATGACAACCATGTTTTATCAATGAACAAATTCTCTTGAACAAACTGTACTCACCCTTAGTTATCAATGAAATTAAATGTAATGAGTTTCAGTTTGATCCATACAGCAGCTCCTGAGATGTCAGTTTTGAGAACAAGACAGTCACTCGAACAAGCGGTTAATGAGGAATAGCTTTGTAAACGATTTCGGGCCATTTTTCGAAAAATCCAAGATCCAAGAACAAAAAAAAATGTAGTCAAATTTTTTATGCAAATTCTGAAGCTTACCATCCCAGGGTTCTTCCAGCTGAATTTGGTTTAAATTGGCCAAGTGGTTAATGAGGTCTTTTAACTAATTTCCGAAAATTTTCAGAAAATCCAAGATGATATGGCCACCAGAAAAATTGACCAATCACAATTTTGTATACAAGTTCTGAAGCATACCACTCTAGGGTCCCTCCAGCCGAGTTTTCTTCAAATTAGCGAAGCGGTTAATGAAGAGTAGCCTTTTAACCGACCTCCCCAAATTTTGGGAAAATCCAAGATGGCCAATCGAAAAATTGACCTATTACAATTCTGTACAAAGGATCTGAAACCTACCAGCTTAACGAGTAGCATTTTAAACGATTTCATGCCATTTTTCAGAAAATTCAAGATCGCTGCCCAAAAAAATTTAACAATCATAATTCTGTATACAAGTTCTGAATCATACCACTCTAGAGTCGTTCCAGCTGAGTTTGCTTGAAATCGTCTAAGTGGTTACTGAGTAGGTCTTTAGCTGTTTTCCAGAAATTTTCGGAAAATCCAAGATGGCCACCGGAAGAATTGAGCAATCAAAATTCTGTATACATGGTCTGAAACCTACCAGCATAGTATCCTTCCAGCCAAGTCTGGTTGAAATTGCCCAAGTAGTTAATGAGTAGTGTATTAAACGATTTCACGCTATTTTTCGGAAAATTCAAGATGGCACCAAAAAATTCTGTATGCATGTCTCTCTAGGGTTTTTCCAACCAAGTTCGCTTGAAATCGGTCAAGTGGTTAATGCGGAGTACCATATTTCGCTCAATTGTAGCCTATGCTCTAATAGAAGCCCACCCTCTAACTTTGATATATGAGCTCCAATGATTTCTTAGCAGTTTCAAAACAGCAAAACTCTGTATTAGAAGCCCACCCCCTAACTCAGCAGACTGTATATGAAAATTTTTTTTAAGCACAAATTTGTAAGCATAGCGTGTATAATAATAACAATCGTGTCACACAGGGTGTGTCTACTTAAGACCGATCTCCGCCCCGATACATTTCCGGCCCCTCTAGAAGTCAATACAGGCCTGGGATTTGTAAATCTCGACCACCTATTAGATTAATACTAATAGTAGGCCACGTATGTTCAAGATATAATAAAGTTTATACCACACTTTTGTAGTCAAAATGCGCGTAAAACAGTCTTGACGTGATTAAATACCTTTCTTATAAATATATTTTAAGACCAAATTTATGTACCAAACAAGCACGGGATAAAATGCACATCAATTTTGTAATGCCGATCAACATTAAATGATTGAATTATTACGAATGACAATATAGCCGGCTTCTTAAGTTGGCGAGCCAGCGGCTCTTTTGCGATGGGAGGCGGCGTGTTCTCGCGAGATATTATACACTAACGGGAGTTTATCAAATGGGGACCTGTTATTCAGATCAGTATCACACAATGATAATATATAGAAATTCCCGAGTTCCGAGTCCCCGATTCCAGAATATTTATATCCGAGTACTCGCTCTAAAATAAACTCTTCAATTGGAGACAAATCACGTGATTTGTATTTTTTGGTGACGCCATTTTATGATTAATTTTGACGTAGTAAATTACCTTTATTAAAGGATACGCAATATTTAGGCGCTCAAATCAAATAATTTCACTTCCCCAGTGATGTTTTGAGGTATACATTAAGCATAGGCATAGGTGGTGGGAATTTTTACGGGAGAAAATGTGTTGAATTTCCGTGGTATCAGTTTTAGAAAACATTTTTGGGAAAACTCTCTAATATAAGCCCACCCCCTTTCTCAGAGATGTTGGGTTGGAAATTGAACACCTCTTGTCCTAATAGCAGCCTAGGCTTCAATTAAGCGAAATACGGTAGGCGTTTAACTATTTCCAGAAATTCTCGGAAAATACAAGATGGCCGCTGAAACTATTGACCAATCAAAATTCTCATTAGAAGTTTTGAAGCCTACCAGTATAGAATTGGTCTACCCAAGTTGGGCCACTTATATTGGAGGAGTAGTGTTTTATATGATTTCTGGAGAATTTTCGGCCACCCGAAAAATTGACCAATCCAAATTCTGAATATTACTTCTGGTGCCTACCACCATAGGATCCTTCCAGCCAAATTTGGTTGAAATTGGTTAAAGCATAAATGAGATGTGATTTGATGGATGGACGGATGATGGATGGATGACAGACAGACCTTCGGGCCAGGTGAGCTAATAATGTATTCATATAATATAGTATTTATGAACAATATAGTTGTGTCAAATGTTTTCACACAAAATAAATATGTGTATATGCGTGAGGATTTGAAATATACAGCTTTCTATTCATCCATTACTAATACAACACAGACCAAACATAATAATAAGAATACTGCGCTGTACTATCATAGTTAACAGACTAGCAATACAAATACTTTGGTTTCAGAAAGTTTTGGCATAAAAGCTTCCAACGTTAAAGAAATCGGTTACTTTTTTCTGAGAAATCCAAGCTCTGCGGTTGAAAATGTATTTATATCATATTTAGCCATAATAACACTTTGTTAAATGTCTGTGTCCTAAGCTTGTGTGGACTACTAACTTCATACCTGCAAGTAGACATTTACTAAGCAACATATTTAATTTTCCTGATAAATTTTGACCATTAAAGGGTTAATGAATGAATGAATGCTTTTTGCAGCAAATTTTAATTTAAAATAAATAGAACTGACAGTAAATGAATTTAGTAGTGGTGTTTGAGCGGTTCTGAACCGCCCTATCTCACTTACATTTATTACAAAATTTGAGTTGAGAAGTGCACCGTCAATGTGAAATTCAAATATGGAATGGAATCTAATAAGTAATGTATCTTGTCACTTTTAGCTTGTTTTAACTCTTTCACGCATAAAACCCATCACATTTCAGGATAACCATACAATAAACATATTGGATATATTGAGTGTTACTGGAACTTATTGCAGCAACATCTCTCAATCATATTTGCTTCAAAATATTCAACAGAAGATGAATTATAGCATAAATCTATGTATTGTCTCTGCTCCGTCATTATCGAAGAGGCTAACCCTTTAATACTCAAGCTGGCCAATGAGGGCATATGCAGTGAGTCTTGAGAATGTCCATTCGCAGCCCAAAAGAACTTTTTTTTAAATTGACCACCGGAATGACCATCTCGGTGACCGAGCCAGTCATTATTACAGTGGTCAATTTTCAAAAGTAATCTTTTCTTTGTCTGCAAATGGACATTTACTATGAGGAAATAAAAATTTTCTTGAACAAATTTGAGGGTTAACCATTTAACCCTCATATCACCCAAAAATGGCTTCTGCAGTGGTCTTGAGAAATGTCCATTTGCAGACTAAGAGAAGACTATTTTTGAAAATTTACCACTGGAATGACTGGCTCGATAACTGAGCCAGTCATTCCACTGGTAAATTTTCAAAAACAGTCTTCTTTTGGTCTGCAAATGGACATGCTCTATGATAAAATTTAAATTTTCCTGAACAAATTTGAGAGTTAAAGGGTTAATAACTGATCACATGCATGCATGCATCTTATCTTCTCCGCTATCTGGGTGTGACGGCGTCATGAAGCATGGGCTGTGTAACGGGCCACACATCGGGACAACATTCCTTCACACGCAGTTCCTCTTCTGTTGGCTCAATCGGCGGATGAAGTGTGAGTTGTGTTCCTGTGATGTTAAGCAGCTTCAACTCCAGAGGACCAAGTTGTAGATAATCCTAGGTGAATCAAAATAAATACAAAATGCAAATACAGTTAATCACACTTCAGAGATGAGACACCTGTGAGAGTGGGTCTGTGGCAATTGAGGAGCGAAAATCTCCCAATAAATAGAATTCTAATGCAGTGCCAACTGCGTACGCAAACTATGCATGCGTGTGCACATGAGTGTCAAGACTTTTATAACAAAGTGTGTTACCACAAAAAGAGTATTTACAGACTTTATTCATGATCTGGATACAAAAAGCAGGATCTGGATCAGATTAAATTCTGCACCTATGGGTATCTCTGAAATCACTAGTCTGAATTGTTTCAAATTTTAACACAAGAAAGAGTCTATCCATCCACTAGGATTTTACAACTTTCAATGTTGTCAGTAGAGAAAATCTGTATTTATAAAAAACCGAGAAAATCCCAAATTTGGTTAAAACGGGACACAACAATTGCTATAATAATTATTATTATTATTATTATTATTATTATTATTATTATTACACAAACGGGCATGGAATAAGACATGCTAGATTCCACCTAGTCAGTTCCTATGACTAAACTTACATTTTCATCTTCCATGAAGAAGAACTCATTAAGAACATCCATATCTGTGGAGTCATGATCTTCATCATCATTCTCTTCTGAAATTATGTGATTTTATTTAATTTTACACAGATGACTGCTTTGATATATAAATATATATGAATTCGTATGCTGCACAATTGTCCCCTCGCATTGCGTAGACCTGAGTGGTTCTAGGAATAAAATTACGGCCTTATTAGAAAAACGTAAGACTACAATGATGTGTCAAATTGGCTTGAAATCAAGTTTAGCTGTGAAAATGATTAGTTTAAAATTCTGTTGCATAACCCTTAGCATTCTGATGTCAAAATTTTTAATTTTCAAATTAAATTAAAAGATGAACTGGTGTTAATTTTTCAACCAATTTGGTGGAAGATGGTGCTATCATATACAGCAACATCCTCCACCAAAATTCTTGAAAAATGTACACCAGTTACCTTGACATTTACACAATAAAAAGATAGAATACTGACATGAGAGTGGGAAGGGGTAAGAATATTGAATACCATACATGTATGAATTCCATGAAACTGATTTACTTAAGGACATGGAGGATTGAAAGTGTTAATAACAAAGGTCAACTAAAACTATTGTATGAATAAGAAAGCCATTCAAATCTATTACCATAAAAAAAATTTCTTTTCCGATAAAAAGGACAGAAACCTAAAAGGTAGGCCCGATGCCAAAATGTAGGAAAAGTGTAAGACCTGATGTAATGTTATTTATGATGTCACAATGGAGGGATCTGATCTGTCACTTGAGTATCTGACATCATAGTCAATTGCATCACATGTAGGCTGATATCACAATCATAATAATGTAACTTCATCATACAAATTTAAGTTGGTATGTCTTTGTTGAATTTACAATTTAATAAACATAATGTTAAATATTTTCAAATTAATTTGACTAGGAGCTAGGCAATTACTGCCCCTAGTCAAATTAATTTCAAAATATAAAACTTAATACAGCTTACCTTGAAATTGGGATTCTGGAAACTCAGGGTTCACAGCATATAAATCGATTCTAATAAAAAGTGGGCAGGGCATAGCTAGAAGTGGGCGGGGCATAGATAGAACTGGATCCCTCTATTCTTCTTGTTCTAGTGGTTGACATGTTTTTCTATATACATTGGCAATGCTGTTAGCTGTGACTTGCAACTAGTATGCAACTCATATATGTCTGTCTGTCTGTTGGACAAATATTTAACATTTCAGAAAAACTGCTTGAGTCGCAACTACAGCAGGTCACACGTGTTAGAAAAAAGAAGATAAATGATTGATTTTTGCCCATAATCTATTGTGGCTATATTTAGTGATGGTTCAATGAAACAGTGTAGAAGATGGCATAAGTACATGCTAGACACACAGACAAATTACTTCTTGAAATGTATTAACCCTTTAACATTTAAAATTTGTTCTAAAAAATCGCAATTTTCTCAAAGTAATTTCCATTTGCAAACCAAGTGAAGAATATTTTTTTTTATTTACCACTGAAATGACTGGCTAGATTATCGAGCCAGTCATTCCAGTTGTAAATTTAAAAAAATATTATTCTCTTGGCCTGCAAATAATCATTTGCAGACGCCGATTTTGGCCAGCTCAAGTGCAAAAGGGTTAAGACTCTAGTACCATAAGTCTTTGTCTTTTTCTATGTATTGCAATACATCACGGCTAATGCATGCTAACTAATAGCTACATGGTTTCAAAACAATCCCCATCTAGCTGTTAGTGTATCGGGTTGCCCATACAGACAACATACAATATACTACATGTATAATAATTTATTAAACTCTAAGGGGGATAACTCTAGTGCATACCATCAGTATCCTCTTCTTCCTCTATCTCAGTCTGACCTGCAGCTAGCAAGGGGAAAAGCTTGTCTTCAATAGCCTTAAGCACAGAGCTTTTAGGCCTAGGAAAACCTATCAGTAAAATGGAAGAAGTAACAAGAGTCTCATAGGAACTTATTTCAGAATATATTTGTATGACAAGGCTGTTTCAAAAGCTACTGACATTTTTCAATCAATATTCATTTTCATGCCCTTATCCTTATAAATTCTTTCCATATATCCTGAGTCTTAATTTTCTTTCACAAGATTATGCAATTATGCCCACCTATTTAGATTTTTCTCTTTTAGAAAACAACTGTAATTACAATATCTTATAATGCTTTGAGATATTACCTTTTATTCGAAGTATAAAGCAGGGGCTGATGGAGAGGCCCCACCATCTCACCCAGTGGTTGGTATTGAGACATACAATAGCGGCTTAGGTGAACAGTGAACCACAGATTCAAGCTTTATTTAAGAAGACATCGGGTCCCATGCATTTACAATGTGGATCAATAATAATAAGAAGAAATCTGTGGTCCTCCATAACTAAATTACATTAACCTAATGCATATTATTAAACAGGGACATGGGGTGGACAGTGTGGCGGTATTGTGACAATAAATACACAGGTGTTACCCCTCACTGGCCAGTGTTTATACAAACACAATAGATCGGATGGAGACTTCCTGTGGGAACACATACACTGGCGCCCCATAGACAGAAAAAGGAGAGTGCAAAGAAGGCCCCCACTACCCCCTGAATTAATAGCACATTAATAATATTAAAATTCCCATTAACCCTTACCACTCTGATGTCAAAATTCAATTTTTTTATTGGTTCGAAAGCGAAGAATCTGGAGTACATTTTTCAACAATTTTGGTGGATGATGTTGCTGTCTACGACAGCACCATCATCCACCAAACTTGTTGAAAGATTAACACCAGTTCATCTTTTAATTTGATTAAAAAATTTTTCAAGTTTGACATCAGTGTGGTAAGGGTTAATACAGGGGCTGATGGAGAGGCCCCTCCATCACACCCAATGGCTGACATAAAGAGCGGTTTGGGTGAACAGTGAATAATAGAATCATGTTTTATTTAAGGAGTCAGGTCCCAGGCATTTATATTCTGGAGTAATAATAATAAAATTTGTGGTCCTCCAAAGTCACACAAACTATAGGAAATAGAGGAGGGTAGGAGTATAACACAAAACCCTAACTTTAAACATATTACTACATAACATTTCTATAACATTACATTGACTACCGGTACACTCTGAATTACCTGATGGGCCTTCCAAGTCCTCTAAATCCATTTCTAACAGACCTTTCTTCTCAAAATCAACATTGTCAGAGATCTGCGTCAGAAAGAAGTTCCTGTAAATAACCAGAGGTAAATGTCACTAAAAGAACTAAAATCAGGTACATATTGCACTCTACCATTGAACCCCGATGTCCTAGATTCTCAATATATATATATATATATATATATATATATATATATATATATATATATATATATATATATATATATATATATATATATATATATATATATATATATATATATATATATATATATATATATATATATATATATATATATATATATATATATATATATATATAGTTTCAAGCTATTCAACATAATATTTCTAATAACGTAAATGATTTTTCGTATATTTTATAAGTTGAAAGGGGGTATAATTTAGAAAAACATCTGGAACACGAACACATATATGTGTGTGTGTGTATGTTTTTCTGTCCAAAATAACCTAGAAATACGAATATCTCTATTTCAAAGGACCTATATAGATAATGTGTTGAATATTTTGAAACTAATTTGACTGGTAACTGATGTTGCTTTAGAAAATATTCAACACAATCTTATGACATTTAACAATTAACAGAGTATGAAAACCACTCTATACCTATGAAAATCTGTTACAATTTTGAATTGAATTGAATTAGCAAATTTGGCAGTAACTATGCACAGACTGTCCAATTGATATTAATCCATTATGGAGTCTGACATACTTGGATATTTTGAGGTCTTCGACCTTGCATTCAAACAGGTTGCTCATGATCTCCAGATTACCCTGTTCCAGCTCCGATACTTGTTTCTGTAAGTCTCCTGTCTCCTCTCTGTGACCCGCAACCTAAAATATAACTTGATACTTAACACAAAGTATTTCCTATATTCTCAATGTTTTGAAAACAATTTTATTGAAAGTCATTCCAGCTCAATCAAACTAGTTGAAAAATATTAAGCAGTCTTTATTTTAATACGGAATTGGTTAATTTAAGAATCTTTCATTTATATATATAGTTATCTCCCTTTGGTATGAACAGCGACAAGTCATGGAGTTGCTTCCCTTTAGCTGGACAGAGCCATGTCTAGGAATAGAGTTGTCTCCCATGATCTGGACAGTTACATATATATTGATGGTGTATTTACTTCTCCTGATTTTATTTTAATGCTTGCAGTGATGAGAATGCAGACAATAGTTGCACATCAATCAATGTTGTCTTAACATAATTTAGATAATGTTGGTCAGTATGTGCATAACATGATTCATCTTTGATCCATAAATGGTCAGATTTTGTAAAGAAAATTATCTAAATATTTGCTTATTGAATGACCATTTGCAAGCCAGAGGTCTATTTTTTTTAATCTACCACTGGAATATCTATCTCGATTATCGAGCCACAAGTTCCATTGATAAATTTTTTTTAAATAGTCTTCTCTTGGACATTCCTCGAGACAACTACAGAGGCTGGCTTGACTGGCATTGACTAGCAGAGATGAAAAGGACATCTTGTGAAGTCGCCCCACATCACACCATTCAGCCTAACCCAGCTTGAAATAACCCAATCTTTAAAGCATGTGATCAACACTTTTTATCATGAATACATATGAATATGATAATAAAATGAAAGCATTCTGGATACTTTGTTTCTGGTGCTGATCTATATCCCTCATATTCTGCATTTTAATAACTGCATTGATTGGCTTGTTTAGCCTTTTCATCCATATCTTCCTTATATTTCTCTTTAAAGTAAAGACACAGACATTGTTAAATATCATGAAAATAATTTAATTGGAAGCTTTTGCTATCTTAGAAAGAAACCGCTTTCAATCAAATTAATTTCAAAATAAGAAACAAAATATTTCTCACATTAGAACAGAAACACTTAAATATTTCCAAAATAATTACATCATAGCGAATTTATAGTACATTCAAAGTGTTACGGTAGTTTCAAGAATATTTCATATAAACAAATCAACCAATCCACTTGTAATAACCATTCTCAAAAATCAAGTGAACACTAGCAGAATTTAATAAATCATATCTATACAGGGGAAATCTCCTCGGTCAAATGATTTGGGCAAATCTTATCATGGAAAATGCATGAAATTCTTATGAAAGAAATGTAGCATTCATATACAGTACACACAATTTGATTGTGTGTTTAGGATGGGATAGCTCTGTGTATATTGAAGCAGTTTCCTCATATTTGAATTAGGACATCATATTTTATATAACTTCTAATAAGACCTGTCAAAAGCAACCACATTCAAAGCACAAATAATGGACCTATGAAAACTATACAGGTAAGTTATTAAATATTTTGAAACCTATTTAGGAATTACTTTATAAAACATGGGGGGGGGGAGGGAAGAGGGGGTTGGGGGCGTGGGAGGGGGTGGTGAGTCCTATCCAATATGGTTGATACCTAAGGGGTCCATGGTGTGGAGCTGGTGAATCCAGTATGCCGCTTTCCTTCTTCTAATTGGTGTATTAGAATCAGAGTCGGGGTCGCCTCTCAAGACCTGTATGACTCTGTAGGAGACATTTATTTGCACATAGTTTGCTAAATTAAAGTGTTTGGCCACTGGTGTGTCCTTTTTATGTCCGATGTCTCTAAAGTGCTCTTGTATTCAGATTTTGAATTCTTGTTTGGTCTCCCCCACATATTGTTTGTGACATAGGGTGCATGTGAGAAGATAAACAAGATTCCGGGTTTTGCAATTTCCAATGATTCTGGCGGAAAAACCAGAGAACAAGCGTCAGGTCAATCTAATGCATGTGCTTTTTCACGTCATTGAAAAACTATTTAGGAATTAGTTTCAAAATATTCAACAGCATCATTATTAAACTGTAGACATACAATTGGTACATCAATGCTTAATCCATCACCAATAATGTGTTCGTGACTTAATGATCTACAACATTCATGACGTCATTGATTCAAAAAAGCATCCGCTTTTGTTTCTACGAGAATTCTTAATACTTACCAGATGTACTATTATGATAATGCCTATTATCTAGTCTAGATCAAAATAAACAGGTTAAAAACTCTGCACTCTCCTGGTCCTGCCCATACTGTGTCCAGGAATTACCATAGCCCCAGGTACCGAGTCAATTCCCAATCAGTCAGATTCGTCTTATATTTGCCTTGACAAACAGCGAAAGCAGCTCAGCCTCACCTCAGCGGGGCGGCTGAGGCAGGGCCATAGTACATCTGGTAAGTATTAAGAATTCTTGTAGAAACAAAAGCGGATGCTTTTTTGATTCTACTTCGAATAATACTTACCAGATGTACTATTATGATAAACTCTGGATTTTGACAGTCAAGAAATACCTGTGGGAGGAGGTGAGGCTCGAACCAGCACTCATCTACAATCCGACAGAGAAGGTTGTGAAGAGACCAGAACCCTGGCATACGCTTGGGCTCTGCCATCTGACTCATAGAGTGCTAAACTTCCATGGTCTAGACCGCGCTCCCCCCCCCCTCATTTGTCCGCACAAATTCCAGAGGGCTGTCAAACAGGGGAAATAACACCCACCAGACCCGTGTCAGCCCGAAGTCTCAGCTAGGGCAGTCCAGTAGAGTGCAAAGAAGCTACAACAACTTCTAATTTTGAAAAAACTATCAGTATATCGATTAGATTTTCAAATTGGAAATTTCTAATGTCTGTTTAAAAGAATAAGATGTTCTTGGCCAGACTATTTACTTAGTCTGGTATTTCGACTATAAGTAAACTTAAAATTAGTCACTTAATTAAGGTAAACACTCACCATTTTTGAGTGCTTGGTCTTTCTTGTTCATCACAGAAGCTCGGCCCAATCCACGGTCGTTCTCGGGTCATGTGCATGGCCATTGTTCAGTGCAAGTGGAAGAAAATTGTGATGTGTGCGAAATAGTGGTCAGATGTGGCTTTAGTTCAGATTCGATAAATTGGTGACGGCTACCGGATTAAGTGCGCTGGAGATGTCGCGAAGGTAGAAATCAGTGAATGACGACTCAGCATGCCATTGTGCTACAGACATCACCTCCTCTAATGAGACACCCTTATAAAGGGCTGATGATGCTGCTAGTACTCGGACCTGATGGACATTCGCATGATCAATCTGCTCTCCTGTAGCGATTTTGTGCGACATCTGAATAGCATCTACTATCCAACGAGAAATGGTATCTTTCGAGGTGCGCAAATGAGGAGCTTTGAGACATAACCACAGAGATTTCGGGGCATCTCTCCACTCCTCAGTACGTTTCTTATACATTTTCAGACATCTGACAGGACACCAAGCAGAAGAGTTTGGGTCATGTCTAATTAAACTTGGCAAATTAATCGGCTGTCCTGGATATTTAAGTGACTGATTCTTTGCCAGGAAACAAAGACGTGGAAGTAGTCTTAAACCTTCACCCGTGACGACAAAACGGTCTTGTTCGACAGAAAGTGCATGTATTTCGCTGATGCCGCTGCAACCAAGAAACCTGATTTAATAGTTAACAGTTTAATATCTATAGTTCTAATTGGTTCAAAGGGAGCATGCCCTAAAACCTGTAGAACAAGAGATAGATTCCACGCTGGGATAGGAATTGGCTGTCTAGGTCGCAGATTGCTCATTCCTTTAATAACTTCATTTAAAGTGTCATTCTCCACTCTTTCAATGGCCAGACTAGGAATGACTGAAGCTAATGCAGACTTATATGCTGCTAGGGTTGAAGGTACAAGTTTGTCAACTTCGTATAAATGACAGATAAAATCTGCTACGTGTTGAACAGATGCAGAAAAGGGATCGATATCTCTTCCCTTACACCACTCTGCAAATTTGTTGATTCTATAATTATATGTTCTTGTGGTTGACCCTCTTCTGGCTGAAGCAACAAACTTTGCTGCTTGCTCAGAAAAGCCACCATTAATTGCACGCTGCTTGATAACATCCATGCAGTCAATTTGAACATTTCCGGTCTGTCGTGGAGATACAGACCCTTGTTCTGAGAGATTAGATCTTTTCTGTCTGGAAGGTCCAGCAGATCCGTAAATAATGATCGGCCTGGCCAATGAGGGGCGATCAGTGGTACTTGGCACATACCATCTCTTATCTTTGCCAGAACTTTTGGGATGAGAATCGTTGGAGGATACGCATACGCGTACATTCCCTTCAAACTTATCGCCAGTGCGTCTACTGCTAAAGCCAGCGGGTCCGGGATTGGTGACACGTATGTGACCATCTTTGCGTTCAGTTTTATCGCAAAGAGGTCCACATTTGGCTTGCCCCAATGTTTGAATAGAACATCCGCTACCAATTGGTTGAACTGCCATTCTGTCGGACGACAAACCGTCCTTCGACTGAGAGCATCTGCTAAGATGTGCAGTCTTCCTGGAATGTGTGCTGCCTGAAGAATAATATTCCTCTCTTGGCACCACAGCAGAAGGTTCCAAATCATCATACACAACTCTGGTGATCTCATCCCACCTTGGTGGTTAAAATAAGACACCACTGTTGAGTTGTCAGTCCTTATTAGGACAATCTTGTCTCGGATTCAGTTCTCAAATTTTCGAAGTGCTAATGCCACCGCTAATAATTCGTGAACATTGATATGTTTCTGCGCATTGGTCCGATCCCATTCCCCTGACACTGACTGATCGTCCAATACCACACCCCAACCCGTCGTTGATGCATCTGTGAGGATGGACATCTGTGGTTAAGGAGGTTGTAGAGGAACACCTCACAGGAGATTCTGTTCTGATAACCACCACTGAAGGTGGAATATCAATGGTTCTTATACTGGAATTCTCAGAGATAACGGATCCGTTCTCTGAGACCAGGATGACATTAGATACATCTGAATCGGCCTGCATCTGAGTGCCGCATAAGGAACCACTTTCTCCAGAGACACTAGTAAACCATGTATCCTGAGAAATTGGCGTGCCGTCAGAAACCCTCCTAGAGAAACTGACTCATGTACTGTAATCAAACTCTTGACTCTGCTCTCCGCCGGAACAGCTACGCCGTCCCTGAGATTGAAAAATATTCCCAGATAAACAAACTCCTGGGATGGAGTCAATTCTGAGTTCTCTAGCTTCACAATCCATCCTAGGTCCTTTAGTAAGGCTAGGACTACCTGAAGATTGTTGCGCAGAGTGACTGGATTCTCCGCCTTCAGCAGCCAGTCATCTATGTAAGTATGAACAGCTATGTTTCTCCTGCGAAGATAAGAAGTCATGGCGAGAACCACTTTTGTGAAGACCCTCGGTGCTATGGTCAGGCCAGACGGAAGCGCATTGAATTCCCAAACATTGTCTTGGAATGCAAAGCGAAGGTATTTCTGAAAAGGAATTGACATTGGAATATGAAAATATGCATCCTTCAGATCTATCGACACTGCGCACATGCCTTTTCTCAGCCCTGTCATCACCGCTGCTACAGTCTCCATCTGAAACTTTGGAGAAAGAATAAATTTGTTCAACGGTTTGAGATTGAGAATTGGTCTCCAACCTCCGGTACATTTTGGAATGAGGAAAATGGTCCCTACTCCTTATCCCCTTTGGGGCCCTGGGCAATGAATAGTCTGGTTGAACCAGATGATATGCCGCAACTTCCAACATGTTAGAAGTGTGCGAGTCCAAGGGGAGTGTCAGCATGGCAGAAGAGCCACTTGACAGAGCGCTAGCCGCTCGCTCTGACATCCGTTCCATCGCCGGATCGCGCTGAGATCCCTGATCCAATGCCAACCCGAGACAGTCGGACATCCAGCCATGGACCTGCACCCATTCAGCTCCGGTGCAAAATGAGGACTCATCCATCAATGGACTACCGTTCTCATCTTCCTTCTCACCCTTGGATGAGAAAGCCACCGATGACCCATGCTGAGAACTATGGCCTGCACTTCTTCCACCTTGAAGCACATCCATAGCCCGACTACTAGCGGTACCAGTGTCCAGCGAATCACTGGACACGGATTCACCGCAGTCCATCGGTTCCAGCAGGGGAGCCGGGACTACAGCCGCTTTCACTACGGCAGATGATGGCACTCCGAGAGGAGCCGCACCTAACGCCGCCGGGATGCAGCTAGGAACCACCAAACACGGCTCCAACGACAGTGCAGGTTGAGCGAAATCCGGGTAAAAGATGCCCGACGGAACGTCAACATCACCACCCGACTGGCAGACACGTACAAAACCTGAGGGAGATCCCTGGGACATACTCGGGTCTGCCGTTAATGAAATATCCAGCATGCCGCAATCTTCCATAAGCAGAAGATCTTCCTCCTCCGCCGTCGGCTCTTGAGCCAAGGTCAGAGGAAGGACAGGTGCTCGTCCCTCTGCAGAACTAGCCGGACCACCGAAAGATTGCCCTGCACCAGCCTGCATCGTCGGGATCGTGGACTGCAGACTCAAACATTGGCTTAAACTGGGCCACCCATATGCCCAATGCTGAGTCCATCCGCTCGTTCAGACGCTCTTCAAGACCCTTTACTGACATCTGATCCAGCTTGGCCGCCTTGTCCCTCGCGATTCTCTCCAAATGCGCATGTCGATCACGATCGAACTCCGCCACCAACTCAGACGACCACTTCACGCACACATCACAAGGGCTTCCAACCTTGCACCTCGTGCAAGCCACACAGTGATGACCACTGAACTTGCGCTTCATGAACCTGTTACACTTTTGACACAGAGTGTCCTGGTTTTTGGTCTTCTGCGAACACAGAGTAAGAATTAAAACGCTGCACATGACATACGATGATGAACAATACGCACAACTGACTTGATTGTAAGATAGAATTACTTAGAAACATTAACTTTCTCTTAAATTAATGATAATCAAACCTTTAGGCAGGAAATATTTGAAACTTTTTAGAGTGAAATTTTATAAACACGTCTTGGTAATTAACTAACGTTAATAAAGCCAAGAAATAAATGCTGATCGCTACAAACACCCTTGACAGTCAAGCGAGAGCAAAAAATCGGCATCAAAATGAGTGCATAGACACGCCAAGCCAAAACATAACGATAAACATGGGCGCCGCCATCTTGGCTATGGGCACATCCATCTTGGAAGGAACTGAGTCGCAAGAGAAATTAACCGAGTACCCGGATAAGATTAAACAGTTAACGGGTACCGGAGCGACTCCAACAATGGCACCATTTTAAAGTAATGTGCCAATTTAAGAAATTTTAGAACAGTCATTACGGCACGAATGTATAAATTCTAGATTGATACAACCTGCCCCTGTGATGACTTTCCCTTTCATTCTATTACGCAAGCAATGAATTAGCGAAAACACGCATAAATCCATAAACTTGGCACAAATTTCGAACTTAAAAACACATGCGACTTGTTAAGTCAGCAAAATAAGTGAACCTGACTGTGGTTGGGAATTGACTCGGTACCTGGGGCTATGGTAATTCCCGGACACAGTATGGGCAGGACCAGGAGAGTGCAGAGTTTTTAATTGTTTATTTTGAGCTAGACTACATAATAGGCATTATCATAATAGTACATCTGGTAAGTATTATTCGAAGTAGAATATGATGTCATCCTATGTTACGTAGTTGATTATGACATCATATGATGGATGGATAAACTAGAAGTAAGTTATTGAATATTTTGAAACCTATTTAGGCAGCAACAGCACAGAGTCAAATTATTTTAAAATATTCAACAGCATCATTATTAAATAGTAAAGACATACAATCGGTACAACAATGCTTAGTCCGTCACCAATAATGCGTACGTGACTTAATTATCTACGTCATTCATGACGTCATTGATTATGATGTCATCCTATGTCATGTAGTTGATTATGACATCATATGATGGATGGATAATCTAGACGGTTCCACTACTCATCTAGACAGCTAATCTAATAACACAAGTGTCTTTCAATAGGATATAGCTTTTCCAGGAACAAGCTGGTGATTCATTATGACAAGTCTATAACACACAAGTTGGTGAGACTTTATGGCAGGTGGTCTCCCAAACAGGTTGTATTGTACATGTATACCGTTTAATCACTGACCTCTCTCTTGAGCCAGTCATTATCCAGAACTTCATGCCGGCTGTATTTGTCCAGTTGTGCCATGGCTTTCTGGAAACAATTCAAATATTTTTCTAAGATACATTGTATGCAAGCAAACCCCCTGATAATGCATATTTAATTGTGTCTATGAGACAATGAACACGTCTTGAGAGATAATGTGCTAATCACATAAATCACTTCTACAGGTTGTTATTTTTATCTCCTCAAGATTCATTGATGACAGATTCCATGCACAAGCATAGTTATGTTTAACAGCATTCATGCAAAAAAGCAGAATTTGGCCAAAACATAATGGATGATTCTCATGACCAAAACAGATTTGATAATAAAGGAATCCAGTTTGAGCTATGCCCTGCCCATTTCTAACTAAGCTCCACCCATACTTTGTCTGTGTTAGGATCAACCGATCCCAGCACTATCTGAATCACAATTTTCAGAAAACTATATAGATAAGCTGTTGAGTATTTTGAAATTAAATTGACTGGATGCTGTTGCTGCTTGGTTAAATTAGTTTCAAAATATTCAACAGAACATTTATTAAATAGTAAAGACATACGATTCGTACAACAATGCTAAGTCGGTCATGGATGGAACTTTCCAGTTTATCCATCCATGACATGATGTCATAATCAACTATGTGACATGTAGAATGATGACATAATCAATGACGTCATGAATAATGTAGATAAGTTTATCACGAATGCATAAATGTTGACCGACTATGCCGTGTACGAATTGTATGTCTTTTCTATTTAATAAACATGCAATATTTTGATTCAAATTAGTTTCAAAATATTCAATAGCATGGGTAGAAACAGCACCCAGTCAAATTAGTTTCAAAATATTCAACAGCTTACCTGCATAGCTACCTTGATATTAGGACTCTGGGAATTGATAGTCAGGCAGTTCAGGGATCGAGTGATCCCAACATGGTCAAAGCACGGGTAGAGCTTAGCTAGAGATGGGCGGGGCATAGCTAAAACTGTATTCCTTCATTAAACACTTATGACCAACTTAACTTGTCATTCATGATGTAATTGATTATGACATCATCCTACACATCATGTAGTTGATTATGATGTCATATGATTGACTGAGAAACTGGAATCCTCCATTCAGACAGGGATTGTTGTTGAAAAACGTACAATAGAGTGATCCATTTCTAGCTATGCCACACCCATTTCTAGTTATGCCATACCCATTTCTAGCCATGCCACGCCCATTTCTAGCTATGCCACACCAATTTCTAGTTATGCCACACCCATTTCTAGCTATTCCCCACCAATTTCTAGCTATGCCATACCCATTTCTAGCTATGCAAAACCCATTTCTCCATTTCTAGCTATACCCTGCCCATTTCTAGGAAAGCTGACTGTCCACTTTGTAAGCATGTTGGAATAAATATTAAAGAGGCCCTAGCTCCAACTTATAAAAAAAATATGTCTTGTCCAGTATTTTTACTTTAAACTAAGCAAATATGGGAGTAATTACTACCAGAAAAGAATTAGAGTAATTAGTGTATCCTAACACCCTCAAATTCTATGTTTTTTATAACTCTAATGCGTGTTTCTATTAGAAATGTAAACAAACACATGATCTGTGAATAACAAGTAGCGAGCACCCTAATGGCAGAGAGGTAGACTACTGCATGAAAAATCAAGCCAGCCATTGGCTGCCAGTTAACAGTTTGAATTTTATTCATCAATCGCTGGTAGTGGATGGTGAAGCTTGACAAGGTCAGAAGTTAAATATGCTATAAATAAAATACTGCCAATTATTTTGAAACCAATTTGCCTGAAAGTCATTGCTCATTGCCTCAGGCAGCAACAACTTTCAGTAAAATTGGTTTCAAAATAATCTAGATCTATATTTAGCTCACTTGATCTATAGCAGTATCTAGGTAGATGTTGAATTTTATGACAGATGAAGCTGCAAGGACAACTTGACTGGCTGGCTGGCTTTATGCCAGTACTAGTAGGCTACTATTACTAAGTAAGTTAGGGAGTGAATTTCACTGACATTCTCTACAAATCGGTGATGAGTCCATGTATCAAATTAATGATTACATTTTTATGATCACAGAATTCCTAATTTACATTTTATTGTTTATTAACATGCCACACATCTAAGAAATAGTGGTCAAACACTATTATTGACTCCCTAGAAGCATTTTATGCACATAATTCCATATATTAGATTTAGAAGCTAATATCTCTTTAACACTTTGAAACCCAAATTCCCAAAATCTTAATTTCAAGGTAACTATGCAGGTAAGCTGTCGGACATTTCTAAACTCATTTGACTGGGAACAGTCAAATTACTTTCAAATATATTCAACAGAATGTTTAACTTCATGAAAGACATACAATTCATACAACTTTGATTTTTGTCATGGAGCTATGTCATTATGATTGTGATGTCAGCTCACAAGTTACGCATTCGATTCGATGTCAGATACTTGAGTGATAGACCGGATCCCTCCATTATTGTTTGGCAAATGACTTCATACTATTTACACACATACCTCTGAGGCTATGTCCTTCTGACGCTCCAGTGCCTCATCCGTTTCATCTTTAATGCTTGCCTTATTCTCATCATAATCCCTCTGCAGGTGACCTGAAGTACATAAAGAAGGCCCTATACCAGCATAATATTAACATTTTAATGGTCAAGACGGCCAAAAAATGGTTTAAACAGTGGTCTTGATGACGCATGTCTTTTTGTAGGCTACGAGAAAACTATTTTTGAAAATCTAATATTTCACTGACTGCTCATTAAATGACACAGCCATTCCAGTAGTAAATTTCCATTGTAGTCTTCTCTTACCTTGGAAATTGACATTCAATCAGAAATCTTTTTCCTGAGCAACTTTGACAAATTAAAGCATTGACAGGACCACACTAGCTGTAAAGTGAAGGTCTTTGCATTGTATATTTGAACAGTGAGCTCAGGTACAAATATATTATAACATCATAATGTGTTGGGGTTTTTTAATACAGGTTTATTATTTCCTTGAGAAGCACAAATTATTGACTTTCTATAACACAATATTCAGAATTAGCCTTTAACCCTTTAATGTCTAAATTTGATCAAGAAAATCTAAATATCTGCTTATTAAATGTCCATTCGCAGGCCAAGTGTACCGGTAGCATATTTTAAAATATTTTCCACTGATATGACTGGCTCGGTAAGCAGTCATTTCAGGGGTAAATTTTCGAAAAGGCTTCTCTTGGCCTGTAAATGGACATTCCTCAAAACCACTGCTATGGCTGGTTTAATCATGAAAGGATTTAATATACATACATGTACACCACATTTCTCTTCATACATTGTCATATTGTGATTAGATATCTAGACAAATCACAGTTGTCATGGAGATTTGTGTACACAGATTAATATTCTGTTAAAAGAACAGAGGACAGTTTTTATGAAAATGGAATTTCAAACTTGTTCCCATTCATTTTAAATTGCTACACGATTTTGCAACAATCATTCCAGAGTGATCTGACAAAATATGCGAAGATAGACTATCACCCACTCAGCTGCATTTTAAATCAAAGAGCACACACTTTCACACACCCATGCATGCACGTACACATGCACACACATATATCTGTCCACCATACACACACCCACACAACACACGCACGAATACAGCGTGCATGCATGCATATGCACACATGCATGGCAATTACAATACTCACAAAATATTTTGTAGTGAGACTAAATATAATTTATAATTTTCCTAACAACTCATTCCAAATAACATTTAAATAGTAGATTCTGATGATAATTATGATAGTAAATCACAATATATTTGAAACACTGTTAATGGACAACATTCTTCAAATATAATTAATACAAAGTTACACACACTATTATTTGACATTGCTAAATGTTGCTGAACATAAGCACATATACAGATATACATATATGTTATTTTTCCCATATACTGCTTTTCACACGCTTGCAGTGTTATGGATAAATCAGAAAAATAATGGTTCAGGGGAGATAACACCCCCATAGGCCTGCTCAACCAGGAGGGGGGGTATATCTCACTAAAGAGTTATGTCCCTTGATTTGCAATCATACATTAAGTTTCTCAGGAGCAATAGATGTATTTGAAAAGATTGGTAATTATCAGGGGGAGATAATAAGGCTCATTTAAAACCCGCGCATCCATGCAGGCCAATAGATGGATCCATTGCTAGCCATGCCCCACTAACATCTAGCTAAGCTCCATCCACTTCTAGCTAAGCTCCGTCCACTTTTCATACGTGTTGTAATCGATTTGAAATTTTGAAAAATTAATTCCCAGAATCCAAATTTCAAGTTAACTACATAGATAAGCTGTTGAATATTTTGAAACTAATTTGAATGCAACAGCTCCCAGTCAAATTAGTTTCAAAATATTAAACAGAATGTTTATTAAATTGCAAGTTAATCACAGACATACAGTCTGTACACTTGGCAGACTGAATCGCATGACAAAGAGTTCTATGTCATCTTGACTGTGACATCAGCTAACATGTGACATAATTTATTATGACATCAAATACTTGAGTGGTGGATTGGATCTCTCCATTACAACAATGCATTTTCTGTTCAAGGAATATATTGTTCAATATTTGTTACAAATTTCATAAATCCTGTACAGATTAGGTTAAAACATTAATGGTCAAGCCACGCCAAAACCGGCCTCAATTATGGTCTTGTGCAATGTCCATTTACAGGTCCAGAGAACAAAGCTTTTGAAAATTTACCACCACAATGACTGGCTCGATAACCGAGACAGTCATTCCAGCGATGAATTTATTGGCTTGGCTTGTAAATGGACATTCAACAGGCAGATATTTACATTTTCTTGACCAAGTTTGACCAGTTACGGGTTAAATTGTAGCCAAGCCATTGTTAAATTAAATGCCAATATAGAGGGACCCATGCCCTTGTCATTTCTAGATAAGCTCCTCCCACCTTAGATGCGTGTTGGAATCGATATGAAACCCTGAAGACTGAATTCACAGAATCTAAATTTTAAGGTAACTATATACGTAAGCTATTGAATATTATGAAACTAATTTAAATGGGCACTGTTATTCAAAAGCTTACATGAGGCCTGGGTTTTTTTAAACAGAAAGCATTGATGACTTGCTATATTACATAATCCACAGCATTCATAGGCTCTAAGGCTACAACAGCTGTTTTAAACCAAATAGACTTCATACTATGCAAGACAGAAGCAAATCCCCTACTTTGGAATGCTCGTTCCTATTGAGGCACAGACCTCAATTCTGACCATAAGCCAGTCATTACATGCCTTCAGATGAACGATCTCTACCTAATGTATAAATGCCATACCAGGCAAGAGGGTAGAGTTACCTAAAAGCTTCCCAAGCTCATCAGCGACACAGACACTCAAATGTAACGCAAAAAGGCCCTCGGGGAGCAGATAGCTAACATCAACATCAGCTCTGATCTAAACGAAGCCGTAACCAAAATACTGAGATCTATGGAATCATCAGCTACCAGTACAATAGGTGTTCTTAAAAACAACCGAACTAGGTATACGGATGACCCTCTAGTAGTAAAACTGTCAGCACAGCAGAAAGCGTTATGGCTGCGAATCTATCAAAGTGGTCAAAGACTGCACCAAACTATGCCGGGAGCGCAATAACATTCTGCACCACATTAGCGAATGCTTAAAAGATCTTACTATTCAACAAGCAGACTCCTTAGCAGATGAAATCACTGCCAATCACAGCCCGAGCCCTGAGAGTTACTGACTACACACTACCACTCACTGTACACAACTCTAAAGGACACTTTATCGGGACTGACCATGGCAAAGCTGAGGCGATTCAAGAATGGTTCAAGGAACAGTTCACTGACCATGATGATGAGCCCTTGCACCCATTCTCAGGAGACCCCAGGCCATTACTAACACCAATTAATACAGCAGAGGTTGAGAAGGCACTTAAAGCCCTGAAAAATGGATGTGCATCTGGATCTGATGGCATTGGTAATGAACTATTCAAATATGCAAGTGAAAATATCTCAAAACTGATCACGCACCTAATTAATTCAGCTTTTATGCACCACCTTCCAATCGACGCTGTAGGCCAAGGAACCCTTAGCGCACTACCCAAGCCCAAGAAGCCACCTGGCACACACCTCCCCCCCCCCAGCCAATATGTGGCCCATTGTGCTCCTCAACAGCATACAGGAAATCCTATCCAATGTTAATCTATACATCCAAGACAAGATCAATGACTTCACCGGATCATGTCAAAGTGGCTTCAAACATGGATGCAGCTGCACAGACACTGTATGGGCTCAACGACACAAGTAAACACTCAAAGACACCAAGCTGAGAATATGAGTCAAGTCAGTGAAGTCTGTAGAGTTTGAGACATCAATCACCTCCACACAGGGAAATGGTCTACCTCCGCTGCTTTTCACCTGTTACCTTGTTGCTGCATTGAAATCCGTGCCGGAAAGTTCCACAAGACCAAATCCCCCAGTCTCAATACTGGGTATGTCACTAGAGCTGGAATATGCCGATAATGTGGACTTCATAGACGAGGAAAAGAAACCGCTTGATGAACCTCTCCCAATAGCTGCAAGCAAACTAAAAATTTAGAATCTCTATGAATGAATCCAAAACAGAGTTCACCCACATATACCTATCTACAAAGCATGAAACTAAAGAAAATGATGATCCACTTCGTGACAGCGAACCATGGAGGAAAAGTAAAATCCTGGGCTCACTGCTTTGCAGTACTGCTGACATTGCTGTATGCTGCGTCATGGGGAACATAGCTTTCCCATCCTTCTGGAAGCTATGGATTCATAGATCAAAGATGCCCTTGATTAAAAGGCTACGTTTATACAATGCAACATGTGTATCCTTGATGCTGTATAACTGTAACAACTGGGCAGCTCCACAGGCAGCTCTAGACAAACTCAATGCCTGCCACCGCAAACACCTATGCACCATCACTGGACACCGATTGCCAGACAGTATAATTTCCAATGATACACTATACAAGATGTGTAATACATCGCCGCTGTCTGTAAAAGTTGCCTAGCAAAGATGGTCCATGTCTGCAGAACTCGTACACACAAGTCAAGAATGGACCTGAGGAAGCTACAGATTTCAGCCGAGGACAAGACACAGTGGGCAAAAGCGAAGAAGGACTGATTGCAGCTGTAGGATGTTTCTTCTACTACAGCCACAGAATACAGTAATCATACATACAGCATTCATATAGCATATATCTAGCTGAGTGGTAAATGTGTCTGTTGTTTCTTAGAAAGTACAACAGTTCTCAAGTTTCAGCAAATCTATCTTCCAAAAGCCTGAACACTCTCATGTTAGATCAATGATCTTCAGTTTGAAAATGGGACTGTGAAAAGCTGTTTTAACTCTTTACCGGTCAGGCTGGTAAAAAAAAAGTTGCTGAAGTGGTCCTGTGGAATGTCAATTTGCAGGACAAGAGAAGACTAATTTTGTAAATTCACCACTGGAATGACTGGCTCGGTAATCGAGCCAGTCATTCCAGTGGTGATTTTCAAAAATAATCTTTTGCCCTGCAAATGGACATTCAATAGGGAAATATTTAGATTATCTGGACCAAATTTGACCATTAAAAGCTTAATGTCCAGTAGAACTATAACTCTTACGTGACAGAGTACAAACCTCAAAACCAATGATAATAATTATGTTAAAACTTAGAACAATGTCTAAAGGGTTGCCACATAGATGATCAGCATGAAAGTCAAAAAGACTGATACAACATGAATCCTGAATAAAAATGTTACTCTAAGAAACCAAAAATAAAGACGATGCCTCAGGTGATTTATATTGCATTTCACATAATGATGATCAGTCTTATAGAAATCAGAATTGTAGTGTTCCCCAGTTTATGGGTCTGTACATATACAGCAGTATGGCTTGTTAAGACTGACGTCATACGCAAAGAATGAAGTGCAGTATTTTGCTTTTATTACATCGTAAAGTAACCCCAATTTTGTAAGGGAGTAACTGATTACCTTTAAGAATTCGTTTCAATTTCTGCTTTAAAATACATTATTTTGTATTTTGACCTTTTTGCATTAGGATTGCGGGTCCATTATAAATATTAATTAGTCAAAAGTCAAAATTCAAAATAAGGTATTTTAAAGCGGAAACTGAAATGAATTCTTAAATGTAATGTTTTAGCAATCACATGAAGTTCTTATATTTCAAGTGAATGACTGGACTAGATTGTGGTGTGTTTATGGCATCATTATTTGTTGTTGAGCTACAATATTGTTTTTTATATAACAATCACTCAAAGGAAAACTCACCTTATTTTATACTAACCATTCAGGGGATAGAATTTGTCACACCATCACTAACATTTTGGCTTTACTACCTTTAGTAAATAAATGTTAATACATTTCTACAGCCTATATTGGCTGTCATGATTTACTTTTCAAACAATCAGAAAAAATATAGTGTGTCTGCCTAGGGATATTTCCTCTCAGTCAGAGAGGTACCATTTATAGATTGGCAACAATTAAACAGGTAAGCTGTTGAATACTTTGAAGCTAAATTGATTGGAAGTTGTTGCTGCCATAGGCAGCAACAACTTCCATTCAAATTAGTTTCAAAATATTCAACAAGATGATTATTACATAATAAAGAATGTAATGTATTGGCACTTACATGACATCATACACTATCGGTTAAGGAGACAAAATGGTAGCAATATACTGTTTAACATTTACGCGATATTACAAAACAGATAATTGTGATATAGATACGGGAATGTTCCAGGATATGAACGATATGGATCTATAAAACACAATCTATCGGTGCAGTACAACATATGAGATGAGATTAGCATCCCTTTAACAAATTAACTCATACTATTTTTTATATATTTCGTTTAATGTTTTGAAACTAATTTAAATGGAAGCTATTGACATGTACTTACTCGCCATTCCTTCAAAGCTTGACTGTAGATCCACAAGTTCCTGCTCTAATAACTTTATCTGTTTCATATGTTCGCTGTGGCCATGGATCTTGTATTGTATCCAGTCATCTTTTTCCAAGCATAGTGCCTCAATTTTAGCATCTACTGCAGCAATCTCATCCTTCGTAGCTAAAAATTTTAAACAACTTCTATTAATTTACTACTGCATATAAAATTAGTCGCCTGCTTTAAATGCACCAGTTATATATTTCTGGATATAATCAGGCTTTACTGGACAAAATGTGTCAAGGAAATCTAATTTTTTGCTTAGTCATTTGCCCATTTACAGGCGAAATCTATATCTTTAATTTACCCCTTGAATGACTGACTAGTCTATTAAGCAAATGGAGAAATCAAGTTTTATCTATTTCCCCACCCATTTTACTCATGTTGGGATTGATCGATCCCTGTGCTCCCTGAATCTCAATTAGCAGAAAACTATGGCAGCAACAGTGCCCAGTCCAATTACTTTCAAAATATTTAACAGAATCCTTATTGAATAGTAAAGCCATACAATTCGTACAACAACGCTTAGTCCGTCATCAATTAAATGTTCGTGACAAACTTAAGCTACGCCATTGATCATGTAATTGATTATGACATCATCCTACATGTCAAATAGTTGATTCTGAGTCGACGTCATATGATTGACTGAGAAACTGGAATCCTTCATTGATATTCACTGAGCACAAATATGAATTTTCTTGACCAATCGTCACCATTAAAGGGTTAACTGAATCAATGCTTACATGTCAGTCCTTTCTCAAGCTCATGTCGGTATTTCCATTGTTCTTTCATGGTGGCGATGACCTCCACTTTGCCTGTGCTTTCCATGCCTTGCTCCATACCAGCAACATCTTTAGCCTGTTTCAGCAAGTGATCAACCAGGACTAGCTGCTCAGATTTTAACCTCTCATTCTGCGTGCAATGAAATAAAACAGAGACTTAAAGCATAAATCATTGTTTTAAGCTGGACATTAGACCAAATTTTGTGAATGCATGTATCTGCCTTACTGTGTGCATGCATGCGTGCATGCTTAATGGACCTTTCCAGAGTAATGGCATCATATGACATCATAATCAGCTAAGTGGCGTGTAGGATGATGTCATAATCACTACATCATAAATGATTCTATTAGGCCCATCTTTAACTCTTAATAGTCAGACACGTTGTAAGAATCGTAGGTCTTTAATATTTAATAAACATGCTGTTGAATATTTTGAAACTAATTAGTTTCAAAATATTCAACAGCTTACATGTATAGTTTTCAGGAAATTGATAGTCAGGGAGTTCAGAGATCGATTGATCCCAACACCAACGAAGTGTGGGCGAAGCTTAGCTAGAGATGGGCATGGCATACCTAAAATAGGAAAGGTCCATTGCTTATGTGTTTCATTAGAAGCAGATCTCATTAAAGAATTTAATAATGTACTGAAGATCTCATACTGGTCCATACTTTTAAGCAATTTTGCATCAGACATGAGCTCTTAAATAATCATACAATAATCGAAATAGCATCACCCGACTATAAAATACTGCTCAGTATATTGTGGACTGTTAAGTATCTCCCCTGCTAATGTTTACCACTCACTCTATAAGCTCACAAATCGCCAAGCATGTAAAAATATTGTTTACTCGGTACACGAGGTGCCTCTGAATACAGGAGCCAGGAGGAAACTGATTTATGATTACGATTACCCCAAACCACACTTTCAAATTTATAGATGAGTGCTTTCCATATTGTCAAATCTTTTAACAAGGAACCCATATTGTCAATTTAAAACAAACATGCACATAAATGATTAAATATTTTGAATCAAATTTGACTTGAATTCTTGCTATTGTAAGGCAGCAACAACTTCATGTCAAATTAGAATAAAAATATTCAACAGTATGTTGGTATGTTTGTTGTGAACATCAGAGAATAGGGATGAATGCAACATAAGTTATTTTGTGGAAAATAATATCACTATTTTATCTTGTTGCATCGACATGAATGTTATGTATACTTTCACATCATGGACAATGCTTAGGCGTGATTGCACTAATACCTTGAATCTATAAGTAATTGTGCTCTCAATATATACAGTATCACTAAAGCATAGGTATGGTAAATTAAAACTAGATTGGACGGTTGTTGGCGCGACATGTCACCTCCACCCCACCCGTGGGGATGGAGCCAAGTGTATATGTCCTATTGCAATCATATGGGTAACTCATATACCAGATCGAGTTGAATTCCTCTAACATTTTCTGAGGAGTTGCATTACAATGAATTTCTGTACGTTCGCAGCAAGAATTGACCCTCCTGCCAAGCCTGTAGTGTGTGTGTGTGTGTGTGTGTGTGTGCGTGCGTGTGTGTGTGGGTGTGTGTGTGTAGGGTGAAGCCAAATGTAAATGTCCTCTTGCACTGGTAAGATTTCTATGAGATGGACTGACACACACATGAGTGGGGTGCCATAATCCTCACTTTTCTTCGAAAAACATAGGGATAAAAATAATCATTGTAATCATGCTTACAAAAGAGCCACTCTCATATTGATATAATATGAGCAGGTGCTTAGTTTCTATTGCTAACCTTTAGTCAACAGAATATCATTTTCCGTTTAGCATTCAAGACGGTCAACAATGGCTTCTGCAGCACTCTTATCCCTTTAACCCTTGAATTTGTTAAAAAAGATGGTAATCTTCACATAGAAAATGTCCATTTGCAGACCAAGAAAAGACTATTTTTGAAAATTTACCCTGGGAATGACTGGCTCGGTTATCAAGCCAGTCATTCCAGTTGTTAATTTTCAAAAATAGCCTTCTCGTGGTCTGCAAATGGACATATCTCAGGACCACTGCAGAAGCCATTTGTGGCTGACATGAGTGTTAAAGGGCTAATAAATGTTCATTTGCAGACCAAGAGAAGACTATTTTGGAATGACTGGTTTAATAACCATATTCCATGATTAAATTTAAAAAAAATTATCTCTTGGTCTGCAAATCAAAATTTTCTGTGAGATGACTTAGATTTTCTTTAACAAATTTGAGAATTAATGGGTTAATGTCCCCCAGTTCAATATAGTTATGTCACAGATGACGTCAATATTTTAATACTATAGTTCAAACACATGCTAGATAGCTTGATAACAATGCCTGTGAAAGTTATTGTTCTCAAAGGCAATGATGACCTTTAGTGAGATTGATATGAATTTATTCAAAAACTATCTTTTAACACTTTAGTCCTCAAATTTGTCATAGAAAATTTCCATTTGTAGACCCAAGAGATTATTTTTGAAACTTTATCACTTGAATCACTCTTTATCGCACCAGTCATTCCAGTGGTAAATTTTCAAAAATAGTCTTCCCTTGGTCTACAAATGGGTATTTCTCAATACCTCTGCAGCAGCAGTTTTTGGCTAATATGAGTGTTAATGGTTTAACCAGATTCAAAGTATGTAAGCATCTCTAGGGAATTCAGGAAATAGCATTAGCTGTTTAATGGACAAGATTAGTCAATAAAAATCAATAGCTTTGCCAAGTTAACCCTTTAAGCCTTGAATTTGTTCAAGAAAATTTAAATTTTTTAAAAGAAAATGTCAATTTGCTGACCATGAGAAGACTATTTTTGAAAGTTTAGCACTAGAATGACTGGCTTGGTTATCGAGCCAGTCATTCCAGTGATAAATTTTCAAAAATAGTCGGTCTGCAAATTGACATTTCTCAAGACCACTGTAGAAGCCATTTCTGGCTGATATAAATGTTAAAGGGTTAATGTCTATTCGCAGGCCAAAAAAAGACTATATTTGAAAATTTACCAATGAAATGACTGATTCTAATTAGCCCGGCAGTCAATCTAGTGGTAAAATTCCAAAAATAGTTGCCCTTCCAAAGACCATTTCACAGGCTGGTTTTGATTGGTTTGAGCATTAAAGGGTTAGGGAACACATTCAGTTGTAAAATATCAGAATATCAATTTAAAAGCAACCATACAGGTAAGTTGGAGACTATTTTGAAACCAATTTGACTGAAAGTAATTACTGCCTTAGGTAGCAACAGCTTCCAGTTAAGTTAATTTCAAGATAGTCAAATGAATTATCTTGTAATGTATTATTTGTATGAATGAGAGGATTATTAATACAGAATTCAAATTAACACCTTAATGGGCAAGCCGGCTGGAGATTGCTTGTACAGTGGTCTTGGGAAATGTTCATTTGCGGACAAAGAAATGGATATTTTAGCAAATTGACCATTGCCACTGGAATGTATGTATGTACTGTATGATTAGTGTATTCTGCGGCTGTAATAATAGAAACATCCTGCAGCTGCAATGATTCATTCTTCGCTTTGGATCACTGTATCTTGTCCTCAGCCAAGATCTTTACCTTTCATATGTCCATTCTTAATCTGAGTGTACAGTCCTGTTTTCTTGAGATCACTTCACAGCGTGCTTAAAAAATTTATACACTGACGTCCTCATCTGGCTTTATATGAACTGTCTCTATGAAGGGCAAATTCCAATGCTTCTGTGCAGGTGTGTCTTCTGGCATCCAGACATTGTCCATTCCTTGCTTGTCAACTTTTAATGACAGCGGCAATGTACCACACATCTTGCATAATGCTCTGTTGGAGATTATGCTGGCTGCAATTAGGTGTCCAGTAATGGTGTGAAGGCATTTGCAGTGGCAGGCATCAAATTGGTCTAGAGCTGCCTTTGGAACTGCCCAGCTATTACAGTTGTACAGCATCAATGGTATGGAAATTGCACTGAACTAATGTAGTCAAACAATTATTTTGGATAATTTTCCCTGGAATAGCGTGCTTGATATAATCTGAGCCTGTCATTAAATTCAATGATAAACTTTCTATAATATTCTTGATCTGCAAATGGACATTTTCTATGAGCATATTTTTACTGTCTTAACAGTTTTCATTTATTAACCTTTTATATACTCAAGCTGGCCCAAAGTGGCTTCTGTCTTGGTATTGATAACTGTCAATTTGCTGACCAAGAAGACTATTCTTGAAAATTTACCATTGAAATGACTGGCTCGATACCCGAGCCAGTCATGAGCCAGTCATTCCAGTGATAAATTCTCCAAAACAATCTCTTGGTCTGCAAATTGACATCTCCTCTGAGAAAGTTGACATTTTCTTGATCAAATATGATGATTAAAGAGTTAATGGGTTAATATCTGTTCTATAATACCCTGTCGACTCCGCGCTTGTTTTTCTCCTCCCAGCCACGGATCTCATAATTCACATCCTCAAGCTTCTTCTCAATAATGTTAATTCTGAACAGAAAACAGTACAAAATCTGCATAGTCTTAATCTAAGGTATGTCACATGATCATAATGCCTGCCATAGTCCAGACCTCACACTTAATTATTGTAGTGGAGATTTAGTATTATGAATGGACCAGGAAAGAGGAGGGAGTTAGGTGCTGTAGAAAGTGTCATGAGGCTGGGTGCTGTAGATAGGAGTTACAAGCAGAGAAAGTATAGATACATTGTAGACCTCAATGCTACAAGAATATTAACCATTTACTGGTCAAATTTGGTCTAGAAAATCAAAATTATTCCTTTTTGAATTCCCATTTGCAGGTCAAGAGAAGGTCTTGACATGCAAATGGACACTGTAGAGGCCAGCTTGACCATTAAGAGATAACCTGTATAAATCAACCACTGCCAAATCCCAAACCCAGAGCTCTAACCATCAGTTTGTTATATTACAGATAGATAGACAGACAGACAGACAGACAGACAGACAGACAGACAGACAGACAGACAGACAGACAGACAGGCAGGCAGGCAGGCAGGCAGGCAGGCAGACAGACAGACAGACAGACAGACAGACAGACAGACAGACAGACAGACAGACAGACAGACAGACAGACAGACAGACAGACAGACAGACAGACAGATAGATAGATAGATAGATAGATAGATAGATAGATAGATAGATACAGACAGACAGACAGACAGACAGACAGACAGACAGACAGACAGACAAACAGACATAGATAGATAGATAGATAGATAGATAGATAGATAGATAGATAGATAGATAGACCGACCGACCGACCGACAGACAGACAGACAAAAATTAAAGCAGACACCATCAATGAGCTTGAAAATCTAAAACCTCATAGCGGACCCGAGTTTGAGCCTGTCCAAATTAAACACAATAAACCAATCATGTGCAATTGATCAGTTTCTAAATGCGACAAAAATAGATGCAAAGTAAACAACTATATTGTAAACCAACAAACATTCCTGAGCTTTCAAACTAAAAATGAATATCATATTCGAACTAATATGCATTGTGATTCTGAGAATGCAGTCTATTTGATCAATTGCGCCCTTTGCCAGAAACAGTATGTTGGTGAAACAAAAAATGCATTTAGAGTGCGTGCTAGACGCCACGTTTCTGATATTAACACCTCAGCAGATACGCCAATTGCTCAACATTTCCAACTTCCTGATCATTCAGTTGAACATCATTTTGAAATCATGCCAATAGAACAGATTCCGGCCTTCGATAGTGAAGAAGAAACGAGTTCATTTCGCAAAATACGAGAAGGCCATTGGATTAGAACACTCCAAACAAAAGCACCATTTGGAATAAATGTAGATTCAGGAATATCACAAAAGAACAAAATTATCCCATTTCAACTCATATACAATAGACGCAATGTTGAATTAGCGAAAACCATGAAAGACGAATATTCACAGTTGCAATCTAAATTAAAGGAACTGATCAAAGCACGACCAGTAATAGCTTACAATAGAAATCCAAACCTGAAAGATTTGCTAGTAAGATCAAAGTTAGACCTCATGGTTCCTGTTAACAATGACAAGGTTTCATCCCTCCCTAGCTATTCAGACCGACCGACCGACTGACCGATAGATAGATAGATAGATAGATAGATAGATAGATAGATAGATAGATAGATAGATAGATAGAGATAGATGAGAGATAGATAAGTTGTTGCGACCAGACCCTATGACCTAGTCATAGAGGTGTGAAACCTATGATTGATGCATCAAGTCTAGTTGACACACATTATCCCAGAACCTAAGCCATCATAAAGCCATCATATAGCACAGATGTTGAATATTTAACAGCAAAGCTGTTTAATATTTAGAAATAATTTATCTGGAAACGGGTAAAAGAATGTGAAAACCAAGATTTTAACAACAACATTAACACTGGTAGACCAAAGTAAGAGCCTAGGTACAAGACAAGACTTTTTAGTGGTAAATTTTCAAAAATAGTGCAGAGGCCGGTCATGGCTGGTTTCATCCTGGAAGGGATAAAGAATGATCATCAATAACACGAAAATAGAACAAATTCATACAGCTTTACACATATGCCTAATATCCGCCATGCCCCTTGTTGCGGGAGTGAACTTATTATCTGGGACCACCTAAATATTACCCATGTAGGTATACATTAAAACCATCGTTTATCACATTAAAATTTCTATACAATTTGATGTTTCATGTCGTCATGAAAAAATACCAATCATGTGATATTTGAAAGAGTGAGTATTCATCTGTGACTCACAGGCCGCAGTTTGGACTCAGAACTCGAAAATTACTACATACGCTATAGTGACCGAGTACTGTACTTTAGATCTGATCTAAGTTTCATCCTAGGAAGGTGGGATCACTCAATTATCTTGCTCTCTCGTGCTGGCATATTAAATCTTGCGAGAAAACGAATGTTTGTCTTCAAGCAAACTCTTCCGTGAATAGTTCAACCAATTATTTACCCATATATATGAGAATTCTTTTCTAAATACATTGATCGCATGACCCGTTTGTTATTATTAGCCTGTTAAATTCATGTGCTAGTCAAAAAGAGTGTTTTAGACACAATGGGTTGAAAAACGATATTCCGCTTTCAACAGTCTATCAAGCTTGTGTTAGATATTTAACGTCATGTGTGTGTAACCAATCATTGTAGCAAAGATAATAAAGTGTCCGCCACGACGTGATTAGATAAACAATGTTCATTCGCAGGAAGAAAGCTTATTCTTCATTATATATTGATGGGATAATTTTTTGTCGTGCTAGCCAATGAGAAATGGGAATAGAATAATCAGCAGAAGCAGTTTAAATGATATAGATATTTCCCGGATCAATTATTACGCTTTTCATGATTGTTGTTGGTTAGTGTCTTTTATCAAAGGCCTTTTATTATATATAGTAGAGGGATATGTGGTACTGGGATGCATGGGCCAAAATTCAATAGGCCTGTGCTTTCATTTTTAACAATTTTGATATGAAAAACTGAAAATATGTTCATATTCTGTTTTTCTATATTTATATTTCATAAGCGGTTTTGAAACCGTCAGTGCGTGATATCGGTGTTAAATATGATATTGGTATATTGCGCAGCCCTACGGGTAGCAGCTCAATAAACCGGAATGTCCCTTTAAGTCAGTCAGTCACAAAAGCTTATTCCGGGCTGTATATAAAAACTACTGATCTGATTTGGCTCAAATTTTATCGCAACGAACGAACTTGCTGTGCAAGAGGATTTCCAAATATTTTCCATGATCCAGATAAATGAACCCGGATCCAGATCAGATGAAATTCTGGATCTGTGAATATCTCGGAAATTAGGGGTCTGATTTGGATCAATGTTAGCACAAGACGATCCCACAACTTTGAGTGTGATAAAAAAAACACCCTGGAAATCTGAACAAAAATCCTGAAATAAAAAGTCCTGAGATACTACTGACCTTGTTTCAAGTCCACTACAGAAGCTGGATTGGTCGGCTTGAACATCAAAAGGTTTAGGGACCACCATTCCTTGGACCCAAACAGTATTCAGTATAGCTCAGAAATAACTTAAAACATACTGTTGAATATTTTGAACACAATTGTATTATTAGACATTGCTTCCTAAAGCAGCAATGTCTTCCAATTCAATTATGTTGAAAATATTCAAAAGGACATTTCCTACCTTGTGTTCAAAATTGTACAAACTAACATGTTTCTGTTTTTGCTTAGAAAACATTTTAACATATTTATTAGTTAACTGTATTTACCATAGGCATAGCAAATGAGTGGCATTTAAAAATGAGTCAGTCTTTAACCTTTTAACACTCATACCAGTCCAAAAGTGGTCGATAACCAAGCCAGTCATTCCAATGGTAGATCTTCAAACACAGTCTTCTCTTGGTTTGCAAATGGACACAAATTAGAGTTTTAAACGGCTAACAACAACCTTTTAGATAATGTCAGAATGTGTTTATCATAGACATGTTTGACGTATTAAATTTCTCTATCATAAAGTAATGGATATGATTACACACACTATCCAACAAGGATTGCTGTATGCCCAGTTTAATTCCAGTACCCTGATGATGCAACTTACTGAGCCCAGTACCGGACCATTATGGGGCCAATATGACCCATTAATGGCCCAGTAAGCTGCATTATCGAGGTATTGTCAATCCAATCTTATTGTGAGTAGCAACATCATTTTCTCCTGGGAATAATTCTGCTTACTTGTAGGCTAAGATAGCTTCTTTAAATGTGATCTGAGGTTCTTTCTTTTTGCCGCCTCCTTTCTCCTTGCCCTTTTTTCCCTTCTTACCCATGCTTCGTTTTGACTGACACTATAATAAAACAAGAATTCTGTGGAATTGATCTTTCCAGTTTTAGCTACGCCCTGCCCATCACTAGCTATGCTCCACCCACACCTTGCTCGTGTTGGGATCGATTGATCTCTGAACACCCTGACTATCAATTTCCAAAAAACTACTCAGGCAAGCTGTTGAATATTTTGAAACTAATTTGACTGGGTGCTGTTGCTGCCTATGCAACAGCGCCCGCCCAGTCAAATTAGTTTCAAAATATTCAACAGGATGTTTATTAAATAACAAAGAATTACAGACATACAATTCATACACCATTTGAGATTTGATGAAGGTCTATATGGAACACCTTTGTGATGTAATGATTGTGACATCATCATACGTGTGCAGAGCTGATTATGATGTCATACGAGGTCAGATGATGGATGGATGGATACTCTGGAAAGGTGAATTAAAGGTCTCATCTCGCCTCCTCTTTGTCAATAATGATTTGCTAAATGCAAAAACCTAACATTTACACTGCTGTCATCGTTGGAAGAGTGATACCTACAATGTATGTCTTACATTCTATTTCACAGGCAAGACAATAAGGTGATAAGATTTGATAAATGCAAAAAGTTCATGTTGAAAAGTAAAGTAGAGTGATTTTGACCTTTGACCTGGTGGCCTCCCTGTAAACATAGTGCATCCTCTTGGCATAACCAACAGCAGTCCAGAAATAGAAGCTAATAAGATTTGCCAAACA
The DNA here is from genome assembly GCA_034401795.1 of Chaetoderma sp. LZ-2023a. NCBI lineage: Eukaryota > Metazoa > Mollusca > Caudofoveata > Chaetodermatida > Chaetodermatidae > Chaetoderma > Chaetoderma sp. LZ-2023a. The sequence goes on along the minus strand of CM067374.1, from coordinate 60,515,217 downwards.
CAAAAACTTAATGTTGCAGCTTGCTATAAACAACCAGGTATCCAAGTTGTGTTGCATTAGGGTAAAGTAATATAAGCCTATATATGTTTTGCTAAACACAAAAACTTAAATGTTGAAAAATAACAAAGATTTGTAGAGATCTGTGACCTTGACCTTTGACCTGGTGATATATTTGTGACCATCCTGCATCATATTGGTATAAGCAACCATGTACAGAAGTTGTGATAATGTTGGACACATTTTTGTCAATTAAAGCTAGGCAAAAACAATAAATGTTGTGCAATAGGGGTGTATATCAACATTTTTTTCATCCTCATGTTGTTTGCTAAAGTGCATGCAGGTAAGTGAGGTTACTACAATGCACATGTGGCAATATGTTTTGCATCTGCATTTCAAGCTTTTAGGGTGCTAGTGTGCACACGCCTTTTGTCCATGTTTGGCAATGTAACAAACAACTTAAGGGTGAAAAACTCTAGAGATGGTAAAATTCCATTTTTCGTATTATCAGGTACATATACACATAGATAGCAGTAACACCAGTTTCAAAATCAAATGCCTGCATCCTCACTTTGTAAACTAGTAAATCAGGTGTTTAATATGAAAATAACGGTTGTTTTGCTTTTCATAAAACGTTACAATTATTTTAGTGTTTACCATACATAGATATTATGGCTGTGTTTGGATTGGACATATGTGTATGAAGAAAATTAATCTAGAACTGTAAATAATATAAGCACCCCATTCTCCATCGGTGCACCCGTAGAAAAAAATTATTGCTATGTTGGTCATTTTGGTGGATTCAACATGCCGCGCTTGACAACAACTGACATACGTCCATCTGATGCGAAAACTGGACCAGTTTGTCTTATTTTTTTTACCAGTTATGAACAGTTTTATGGACACTGAAAAAAGTGATAGTGATAACTATAACATAACAAATAACATGGTAGGTAAAATAATTACTTATTTCTGCTGTATTTTGATAAAAATGTAGTAGTAAATAACAACGTAGTCAGGAATATGAGCTACTAGAAGGTGTTTAGCCTGACGCTTGGTCGCGATGTGAGACCAAAAGTCTGGATCCGCCAGATTCTACCTACTACCCAAAGTGCACAAAAAGAAGCAAAATGGCCTAGTTCCCGGTAGACCTATCATCAGTGGTATAGGCCGCCCGATGGAGCTGATAAGCTGACACCACAGATTTCATAAACCAGATTGAAGCCTTTGGCAAAACAAAGCCCGGCACTCTTCTGGTGACCATGGACGTCACATCACTATACACAAACATCCCCAACAACGAGCGACTTAGAGCAGTAGCCAGATTCTTCCACAAGTAGGGCATACCAGGTGATCTATCAATCAGAGGTCTTCTCAACCTCCTAAAACTTGTCATAGAATGCAATAATTTCGAGTTTAACGGCGAACATTACCTACAAGTTGGAGGCACTGCCATGGGAAGCAAAGCTGCATGCACCTTTGCATGCATCTTTATGGCGGATCTAGAAGAAAAACTCCTACAAGCGGCTCCCCACAAGCCAGCCTTCTATGTCAGATACATAGATGACATATTCATGTTTTGGGAACATGGCAAACCCTCCCTAGATGAATTTGTCACATACATGAATGCAGAGCACCATAGCATCAAATTCACAATGGAGTCTTCAAAAACACATGTTTCTTTCCTAGACACCATGGTCAAACAAACAGAAGAACGTGATATCATTATCAACCTCTACACAAAACCAACAAACACCCATGGCTACCTCCATTACGATTCAGTACACCCCCTCCTCCTGCAAGGATTCGTCCCCATATGGACAATTCCTCAGGTTGAGATGCATCTGTAGTCAAATACAAGACTACGACAAAAATAGTATCATTCTACAAGGATACTTTGAAGCAAGGGGTTACCCTATCAAAATTCTCAACGAATCCAGGGCAAAAGCCAGATCAAAGGACAGACACAGCATCCTACACCCACCACCAAAGACAACCGCCACAAACACTCTACAGAAGCCCATTTTTGTCTGTGAGTTCACACGAACTGGCATCTTTCTGAAGCAAATCATCAAGAAGTTCTGGCCAATTCTGGAAGCTAGCAGCAAATGCAGAGAGGCTTTCCCAGAGCCTCCTCTCTTTGGTTATAGAAGAAACAAAACAATCAAAGATATGATTCTCAGGGCTAAACTTCCATCAGATAATGCCCCTACACAACACAGAAACCCTCTAAAAGCATGCACCACTAAGAACTGTAACATCTGCCAATGGATGCAAAAAAACAGATTCTTCTCTAGCTCACACACAGGCCTAACATACAGATCCAAGATCATAGGCAACTGCCAGATGAGGAACATCGTCTACCTACTAACTTGCAACAAATGTAAGAAACAGTATGTAGGAGAAACTCTACGCACCTTCAAAATCAGAATCCAAGAACATCTGAGATCAATATCAAACCTCCACAGGAATGAACGATACGACACACCCGTATCCAGACATTTCAATAAACATGGACATTCTAGAACTGACATGCAGTTTAGAATTATCCAGGTACTCTCATCAGACCCAGACGATGAAAACTCCACCCCAGGGAGAAAACAGAAGGAATGTCATTGGATACACCAGCTCCACACAATGGAGCCTATGGGCATAAACCAAGCCGGATAAGGGACGCTTCTCCCCTGGACCAACACGCCCACCACGGGCGGACATGCCCAGTACGTTGTTATTAATCCCTATTTTGATAAAATGTTCAAATGTCATGTAAAAATGATGTAACCATGGAAATAAACAAGTTTTGATTATATCACCAGAATAATGAGTTTGAGAGAATGCAAAAAAGGATCAATTGTTAGAAATAGAACCCTGTTAGAAGCAGGTACCCTGACCATATAGTGTTTTAACCAGATTCTGTGATAAATTGAAAGGCCATAGTAAACCTATAGGAGGGGATAGAAGCAAAATATAGCCGAAACCAAATTACTGATAAGAACAAAAAAAGGTACTGAATAAACCAACCACAGACGTAATTATGTGCACTGATGATTCCTTTAATTACATATCTTATTACACTTGATCTTGATTAGTTATGGTGAAACATCCAAAGGACATTATTTTCGCCACGCATTTGTCAAGTAGCTGGTTTAGATATGTTTTTTCCCTCTGATTAATTCTGTAAATTTTTTTGTAGGATTTGCAGAGTTTTCTGAACTCCTTAGAAGACCATGTGATTGTTTGCTACAATCACTTATCATACTGGGAATAAAGACGTCGGTTCTTGCATAAATGTGGTTGAAGTGGCTTTTGTGCATGTTTTTGGTTCTCCGAAGTGGATTCTGTAAACTGTCTAATGATATCTTTGCTTGTTGCTGTATACCTTTGTACAACAAAGTAAGGTGGTTTGTTTCCTTTTGTCTGACATTGGTGGGAGTTTTAGGGTTTCCATTATATTTGTCATACTGCCTGGTTCGTAGCAATAGTTTGAGGTGATAAATCGAGCTGCACATTTCTGCACATTTTCTAGTTTGTCCTGATGAGTTATTTGATGAGGGTCCCAAACTGTACTTGCATATTCCAGACTGGTCTAATCATTCCAATGTATGCTTGAAGTTTAATTTCTTGGGAGCAGAATGATAACATTTCTCTTCAATAGGCCTAAGGTTCTGTACAATTTGCTGCAGATCTCAGTGATGTGTTTGTTCCAGCTTAGATCATTGCTGATGTTGACGTCCAAGTACCTTACTGATGCAACAAAACTTAGACTGGTTCCTTTTAGTGTGTAATCGAATTTGATGATTTGCATTTTTCTGGTTAGGCTCGTAATGTTGCATTATACTGGTTGGCATTCCTCTAGTGGTAGCCCAGTCACCTAACACGTTTATGTCTTGTTGGAGTGTCTTGCAGTCCTTGGGGTCATCAATTTCCCGGTACTATGATATCCAATCATCAACAAAAAGCCTGATCTCTGATGAAATGTCCTGGACTATATCATAATATCATTTATGTGGACTGAAAACAGTAACGGGCCTAGAACGGTTCATAGCGGTACTCCAGACACAATGTGAGCAACGTTTGATTTGGCACTAATGACTACAATGCACTTGAGTCAATCCAATTTAGTATGTTTTTGGACACACAATATTTGTGCAATTTAGATTTCAAAAATTTATGTGGAACAACATCAAAAGCCTTTTCACAGTCAAGAATAAAAATGTCCACTTGTTTCAAATTATCAATGGATGAAGCCCAATCATTGATGACATTAATTAGTTGAGTTTTGCAACTGTGAAATTTACGGAAGGCGTGTTGTCTGTGAATTAGGATGTCATTTTGTTCAAAATGCCTCATTAAATTAGAACAGATGATGTATTCAGACATCTTAAAGCAAATGCATGTAAGGGTATAAGTTACTTGGTAAGGGCTGGTCTCTTTTTTATATAAGTGACAAATGTTTGCCAATTTCCATTCAGGTAGGATAACACCTTTGTTTAAGGACTGTTGGAAAAAATGTGACAGTATGTCTGACAGTTATGTTGACAGTTCTTTGAGCAGTCATGGATTTATTTCATCTGGCCCCATGGCCTTTGATGCTTTTAAACCATTTAATAATTTCTTAATTCCATTTAGGCTGATGGTGAAGTTTTCCATTTTGGTTGTTTTGCGAATTGAGTATAGTATTTCGCTAAACGTTGTTTCGGTGAATACACTAGTAAATCAGCTGTGACGTGCTTCAGCTTTGCTTAGGGTCAGTATCTGTGAGAATGCCATTTGTTTGAGTGGCAGGATTCTTTGTTTGTCAGATTTTTGGTTGTTAATATGCTTCCAAAAGGGTTTCGAATCAGCTTTAGTGTCACTGAGCAAATTGTTGTCATAGTTGTTGTGGGAATCCAGAACATAACTTTCCAGCTATCTTTTAGGTGTAGACTGCCAGTCTTTTTAAACTGACTGTGTGCTTTTCTACACCTAATCAGTGCTATTATCTTGTCGTTTATTCAGGGAAGTGATTGTTGGGAGTGAGATAGCTTACGAGGTCAATTTTTTCGGGTGGGTTCATTTAGAAAATTCTTAATTAGTTGCCAATTGGCTTCGATTTCTACACAACTGAGAAAGCCTGTAACCTTAGGTTCCACAAGCTCAATGCTGTTAACATTCAGAAAGTTCAAGATGGCCACCTGAAAATGGACCAATCCAATGTGCATAGGACGGATACTATGCTACCATGGTACTTAATACAATGTATAACTTCACATCAATTGCTTCAGAATTTAGCCTGGCTAGAGTACAAACTATCATGATTAATAGTGTGAAGAATTGCCTTTTTATATATGTGCTTCCTCCTCTGAAGGCATTAACCATTGCGATACAACATTATTTCGTCTTGGATTGGACATAATTCAAAAAAGTTTTGGGCCTATTCTTGGCACTTTTGGATATCATCTTCTTCTTCCTGTTGACTAGCCTCCTTCAACTTGCTGAAGATTCTGCTAGTTTGTAGGTGTGTGCGCATGCGGAAGATGGGTAAAAAAGATGACAAATGATATACATAGGATTACATAGGATATATATAGGATTGTCTCTTTAAAAAACAGTCTATCTATGTACACTATTGACAGTTTTGGCACCCTACTCACTTATGCCTGGGAAGACACATTGGCTTTGAATGTGTCAAAGGTGCTTGCAGTGGCAACATCGTATGGTAGGGTATTCCAGTCACAGATAGTCCTCGGGAAGAATGACATCTTGCGTGCTTCTGTTCTGTACGACAACGCGGGATCTGAAAGGAGTATTCATGTGCGTTTCGAGATCTGCGATTTGGTTCGAGAAGTTTTCCCTCATAGTTGATAGCTACTTGGTTATGCGAGGTCTTGTACAGCATACAGTCTCTAGCATCCTGTCGTCTTCTTTGCATAGTTCGCCACTTCAGGTGGGTGATCATATCTGATATGCTTGATGTATTGCGCGATTTATTTGCGACGCATCGGCCAGTTCTTCTTTAGAGCATCTCAATTTTGTGAATGTTCGCCTGTGTGTATGGGTCCCCTACAGCACTTGCATATTCGACGATGGGGTGCACAAGGGTCTTATATGCTTGCTCTTTGATGGTTGTTGACGCAATGTTGACATTGCGGCGCAGGAAAGCAAGAGTTCTGTTTGCCGTATTACATATGTTTGTGATGCATTGGTCCCATTTAAGGTCGCGGGTGATTGTTAGACCCGCGCGATTTATTCTTTTCGTATAGTTTCAGTGCCTTTCTGGTAGCCTGTTGGACCTGGTTTCTTGTCTGGATATATCATCGGATAATGGGTTTTCGAGGGTGTAAGCACATTTTCACCGATTTAATATAAGAGTAGGAATTTTATCAACAAATTTGGTCAATTTTGTAACTAGCAAACATTTACTGAAACAAAACATGCAAAATAAAAATAAACCCTAAAATAAACTTACTGCTTATAAATATTCACTACCTGATCGACAGATGTAATCTCAATATTGCGTCATGTGTTTTCGAGGGTGATGTAATTGCATAATTTCAACTCTAGTGAGGTGGTGAATTGATGTCATTTTTATGATTTGAGAGCAGCAAATTTCAGACAAAACATTAGAAAAGTTAATCTCTTTCAGTTTTTTGTTTGGAAATTGGTAAATGTGGTATTGAAAATGAACATAAGTGGACAATAGAAAAAAAATTAGAAAAAAAATTATTGAAATTTATATCATATGTGGTAACTAGGGCCTGTTTGAATTGCCATTGCGGGTAGAGAACAAGAGCCATTAGAAGACGGCATATCACACACACACACACACCCCACACCCCCGGATCCAAACATTTCAGATAAACACACAACGTAGCTAAACTGTAGTTGTGTTGACATCTTGAAATGATTGCCAGAGATGGACGGACCGACAGACTGACACACAGACATTCTATACAGACGCATGGATGTACAGGCATACAGATAGCACATGCACATCTTCAAGTGGAAATGAGAATCCTAACTAAGTTTCAATAGGATCACAGCTAAATTGTAGTTGTGTTGACAAGAAATGATTGATACGGCAGTTTATGTATCGGCTTAAAGGTATTTAAGGAGAGATAACGCTGTAATGAATACTTTTCTGGCAGCGAAAAAAGCACATGCCCATCTTTGGATGGTAACGACTAGATTTACCATGTTTCAAAAGAATTATAACTAAACTGTAGGAGCTGCATTGACAAGGATGGACCAACAGACAAACATACATTTTGGACAGATGGATGGATGTACAAGTATATGGATAGCACATGCACATCTTCATGTCGTAATGATACCACTTACCAAGTTTCAAAAGAATCGCAGCTAAACTGTAGGAGGAATTGCGTTGACAAATGATTGGCAATGCAGTTTATGTATCAGCTTTAAGATATTTAAATGGTGATAACTCTGTAATCAATAATTTTTTGGCCACGAAAAAAGCACATGCACATCTGCACATGATACTGACAATGTGGACAAAATCTAACGTTAATCCATTGAAACCTCTAAGAGGAGTTGCGTTGACGAGAAATGATTGTCAGAGATGGATGGACTGACAGATGGACATACATACATTTTGGACAGACGAATGGACGTACAGGTACATGGATAGCACATGCACACCTACACGTGGCAATGATAACACGTACCAATTTTCAAAAGAATCAGAGCCAAACTGTAGGAGGAGTTGCGTTGACAAGAAATGATTGGCAATGCAGTTTATGTATCGGCTTTAAGATATTTAAAGGGGGATAACTTTGTAATTAACAACTTTTTGGTCACGAAAAAAGCACATGCATATCTGCACATAGTACTGATAATGTCGACAAAATTTTAAGTTAATCCATTTAGACCTCTAGGAGGAGTTGCATTGACAAGAAATGATTAGCAATGCAATTTATGTATCGGCTTTAAGATATATAAAGGGGGATAACTCTGTAATGAACAATATTTCGGATGCGAAAAAAGCACATGCTCATCCGCACATGATACTGATAATGTAGACGAAATTTGAAATTAATCCATTGAGACCTCTAGGAGTTGCGTTGACAAGACGGGGACAGACGGATGGATGGACAGACATGCTGATCGCTATATCCGCCCGTCTTTCAGACCGGGGGTGTGTGATAAAAATCAATCTAGATCTGAAACTACATAAGCATCCCATGCCAGTTCCATGCTTCGGGAGAAATAAATTATTGCTATGGCAATGGGTCTCCTATGCTACTCAGAACAGTACCTGGCAGATGTCATTGGTCGCAAGTACTTGATTGATTTGTATCATTTCCTTACGAGTTATCTGTATTTTTATCATGGGTAAAAAAAGTAATAGTGGAATGCATAAAATAATCACATTTTAAAATTTATGCTTGTGGTGTAAAAAAAATGGTATCTATTTAATGACACATGATTTATTGACATCACCTAAGCGACGCGCGCATGAGAACATCAAAAGTATGTACATTCGAAATCACATGACCCTCGAAAACACCTTACTGGACGATACATTAACATTGTATAGAATAACCCCCAAAATTTGGTACCATAGGGGGGATAATCATAGGCATAAAATTATAAACAATTATTGTATTCTTCATGTATAGCAAAATTTTGTTCACACAGTGTAGTTTTCAATAGTACCCTATCAAACACAGTTACCATGGTACTGTAGTACTCTAACTAACTGTTTAACCAGTGTGTGCTAGTGATGTGATAGGCACGAAAATAGGTATAATTGAATAAATCTTTACACTAAAACCAATAAGACTGTTGCAATTTGTCCATACATATATGAGAAGCGTTAGTAAACTTTTACTAGACAGCATAAATAAAGAAATAAATAGAACATGTAATACAGGACCTTATTTCTTAACGAAAGTTAAGTCAAAGAAGACATTTTGTTTTTCTTGACGACAAGCGAGCAGTGTTGCCAGATGGTTGGACAATAAACATAATAATAAAGTTCCCATGTCCCATTAAATACAGAAATATTTGCACGATATAATGGCGCATTGGCCCAGTTGGCAAAACCGTTGGCCCGCACATGCTTGGAAATCCAATCAAAAGATCCGGGTTCGATCCTGCATTCAGGCAATGATAAAGGTGTAAAAACCTGCACCATTCCATATGTCATTCAAGTGACGCGTCCTTTGGAGGGGACGTAAAGCCGTTGGTCCCGTCTCATATGGTGTCTGTGCCATGGGGGGATGTAAAAGAACTTACACTGAGTTTCTGGCCCTGTATCTGGTAGTGTAAATAGTAGATGTCTGATGTTAGCCCTGGCGTCAGTATATCCAGGATTCAATAACTGAAGTCTATAAGACGACTATCTAGAAAGGCGGGTGGTACAGATGTGAGCAGATTGGGCTTCACTGTGTGGCATAGACAGCCTGCTCTAACCAACGTATGTCACAGCTATCAGCGACACTGTCAGTGGCTTGATCCCTGGTTCACTGTCTAGACCATCTGTAAATATGTTACAAATAGTTGTAGAAACACCCCCAGGGGGTGCGGAATGGGACCAAGAACCTCACTGAGCAGCGATGCTGTCGGTCTGGGTGGTGCTCCTACACACAGGAGGGAATTCCGAAATACAATATGGTATATAATACGCCTCTATGCAATTTACTCAGCATGCAATGCCATGACTTCATACTCGTTGTAACTATTTGACGACATATTAGTTAAGTCCTGCTGTTTGTACCGACAGGATTTCTCAAAGAAAAAGTTCTAATCAGCACATGTAACTGGTTATTTGCCACCCAGCTCTTGGTGTGTAAGTACATGGGACGTATTCACATTAGTCTGCTTGACAGAGCATATGCCATTGCTGTGACAACAACATCAACAACAGTCAGTTAAATTATTGTCAAAATGTTTAGCAGAACTGTTATCCACGTGCAGACAATGCACCATCTGCATCAGTTAAATCGCATCCTATGCTAGCCACAACAAGCACAGCAAGAGAGCTCAAGGCAGATCTCAACAAGCTAGCAAAATGGGAATAAGACTGGCTGATGAAATTCCATCCTGACAAATGTAACATGTTAAATATCAGCAGAAATCACCATCAATTCAGACACCAGTACATATTGCACGATCATCCACTAGAGGCTGAAAAATCTGCCAAATATCTTGGTGTCACTATAACATCTGATGTACAGTGGAATGAACACATCAGCAACATCTGCAACAAAGCCAACAGGACACTCGGTTTCCTAAGGAGAAATCTCAATATAGCATCAACAAGCATCAATAGCTACAAAACTCTAGTCCGACCCACTCTAGAATATGCTAGCACGGGTTGGGATCCCTACTACCAAAATGAAATTCATCAGCTAGATATGGACCAAAGACGAGTCACTCGATACATACTCAGCAAATTTCACAACAGATCAAGTGTAAGCAACATGCTGAAGCATCTTCAATGGCCACCGCTTGAAGACAGGCATAAATCTGCATGGCTTGCAATGATGTATAAAATCGTCAAAAATCAAGTGCACGTCAACAAAGAGAACTGACTCATCCCAACAAAATGCTTCTCGAGAAATATGCACCACCTGTCATGAGTACCGTAAAGAATCGTTCTTCCCACGCATCATCAGGGATTGGAATGCTTTACCAGCAACTACGGTACAAGCTGAGAGCCATGACATATTCAAGTCTCTCACACCGTAAGCACATGGAACTTTAAAGGAAATCCAAGTAAAAAAAAACCTAGTTTTTAACATTGCAGTCCGCTCTCTACAGTAGCATAATAATATACCTGCTGATGGTGGCTACTAAATGGCAGAAACAGAAGCAGAAGCAGCCCACTTTCATGCATGCATGCATGTATTTGTTGATGGCATTGAAGTTTATTCTTGAAACTCTGCTGAGCACGTTTATCATTTAGCTCTTGTGATGGAGAGAATTCGTGAACATAATCTGCAGCTCAAACATAAGAAGTGTGATTTCACAAGTAAATCATTTGATTTACTTGTTTATCACATCTCTGCAGTGATATTTCACCTCAGAACAGGGCTTCCACTAATTTCTAAACACAGGAAGTCTGGGACTTCTAAGGTGATGCTATTGGGAGTACAAGCAAGAAAAATGGAAGTCTAAAATGGTTCAAATACATGTAATTTGCTTAAAATCATTGTTTTTAGATATGTCAGGGCCAAAAAATAGGAAGTCTCCGGCTTCCTTAGCATGTTTTTTGGGAGTCCGAACATGAAGTTTTGGAGTATAGGACTTCCGGACTTCCTTTAGTGGAAGCCCTGCCTCAGAAGAAGGTGGAGGGCATTCATGTGAGGACCACTCGACAAGACGTTGTTCTAGAGTCAGAATGATATTAGCCGCAACTGGCCAATATAGGCTGTGCATACCAGGTTATGCAAAGATAACCAGACCACTAATAGAACTGACTAAGAAGTACAAATGCTTCAAATGGGGTAAAGAACAGCAGTTACACCAACTGGTATTTGACAAGTTGAAAAGCCTGCTGTACAGTGAAACTGTATTAGCCCACCCAAATCTTCAAAACCTGTATTGGTTGTATGCTGATACTTTTTCGTATGTGATAGGTGCAATTTTAGTCCAAGAAGATGAAATGGTTATCCAACACATAAGTAGTACTCTCAAAGATAGCCCGCTTTACTTGCCTGTCATTGAGAAGGAAGCTCATGCGGTCATCTATGCTCTTAAGAAACCGTAAACTTATCTGATTAAAGCTGAGTGCAGCGTGCTTACTGACCAAAAATCTCTTAAGAGTCTATTTGTGAGGGAGGTGAGGAACATGAAGATCCAACGTTGGGTTGTGCTAATAGCCAAGTATGGGTGTAAGATTGAATATACTACAGGTGCACATAATATCCAAGCAAATATGTTTCTAGTCTGAGACAACATCAGGCCACAATATATAACACTGGTGATGACGTAATTCCTGAATTAGATGATTAAATTCAGCCATATATGCCACTGGAGGCATATGGAATTCTGTATGAGGAGTTGTGTACTGAACAAATCGACGAGTCCTGAGATGTTTACTGATCTTCCTGAGGATAACACGCTGCATAACGACATGATTGAATTAAACATTAATGAAGCTAGGCACAAATCGGATGATGAATTTGTCCACAATTCCCGTACTGCTAGTTATATTCTCTATGGCCATGGTTAATGATAGAGGAAGCATAGTTGTGAGTAAATCTATCAATGATGACACGTCTCAGTCAGCCATCAAAATGATGCATATCGCTGCTTCGACATTACCTGCTATTAAAATGAGTTTGTGGCAATACTATCCATTAATGATGATGACAAGTACATCAAAATGGGTACCTATTAATGATGAATTTTCTTACTCATACCATCCAAATGAGGGTGCATGATCAATAAATTCACTAATAATCGGCATATGGAGTCTTTTCTGGCCCATAAAAAACTTAAAATATAGTTTGCCATTTACCATCTTGTTCAGCAAACGGCGAGCCTTATCATTGAAAACTGTGAATATTTTGAAACTATTTTGACTGTTTGTGTTAACGACAGTATTATGCTAACTGTACACTTATTTGTAGAGTGTACCAAGGGGAAACCTTTTCAGCAAGGGAGCATTGTCTCTTTGGCACTTGTATCTGGAATTGATATCCTAACCGACCAGTATCAATGGTATTAGGGAATTAGGCACTAGTTATGTTATTATTGCATTATTAATTTGTTTCTTATTGTTTTCTTTATTGTATACAAATGCGGTGACATTGAGGCTATGATTTATCCTCAAGCAGCGCAAGAGGGAGATGTCTGGGCTGAAGTATATCGGTGTCTGTGCATTGTCTAGGTGTGGCCAACCGAGACAAGGTAATGGTGAGACAATGATGACAGTGGTAGATCGGACGTCATGTGATCAGGCATCACCATCGGTTTTGACACTTATAACCTATGGATCCTGGGTGGCTATCAGACACTATTTACTGTATTGTGGTATTTCCACCTATTGTATACTGTTCATCTTGTTGTACTTGTATAGTAGCATTAAATTATGTTTTATATATAATGTTCCATCTAATGATTCTACTATACTTGTTACTTCACCATTATTGTATTCAATCATGTACATAGATTAGAATTACTCCCATTATCATATTCACATGACTTATTGTATTCAGCCTGATGAAGTAAAAAGACTATGAAGACTATGAAGATTATAGTACTCGGCAGAAATGCAGCTACAGACCAATGTGATGCAGTTATTAGCATGCCGAATCATGCATTGAGCCATGATAGCCACTGTGGTACGAAAATGTAATATTTTTAACATTATTTATATTAGTATCACACCGTTTGACAGTTTATTATTATCACTAATGTTGATATATACATAATATTATTCCGTAAATGGTATGTTATATTCACAGTGAGAGTATGCTCGTAATACATTTATTATTAGCTATGAATTTATTCATGTATTTATAATGAGAGCATGTTTGTGATATAATTATTGTTCGCTTATGGTTTTATCTCTGATAGGTATTGTTATTATTCGTAGTAGTCAATATATATCTTAGTTTTAACTTAGTACCGGCCATAGTGAGTTGATATGATGTTAGTTCAGATGTTGTGTATTTCTGCTGTTCATGATCAGCATTTGTCATATCCGAGGGGATGTGTAGTATTTATCCTCACCGAACATTGTTGTCTAGAAACTTTCTAGGTAGCCATTTCCCCTCCTGTCCACTTGCTTCTTTCTTCACTCACAACCCCATCCATTCTCGTCCCAGAAAATTATCCATCAACATTGCTACCATGCGCAACCTGTACCCCTATGCCCATCAAACACCCCCTGCTCATCTTGTGACAAGCCAGTAAAGAAATATCAGCAAGCGAAATGGTCCTCTTCCTAGCAGCAAAGTCCATATAGGTCACACCTTCAGCTCATGTATTGCCAAATTAAAGATTGGATAAATCATATCACGGGTCCATCAGAGGTTTATCCAACCTTTAATTTGGCAATACATGAGCTGAAGGTGTGACCTATATGGACTTTGCTGCTAGGAAGAGGACCATTTCGTGACATACTTTAGGTAATAGCGTATCTCTGTTATTTTGTATAATCTGTGTCAAGTGATGCATTTAAGTCACCACAGATCAGAATATTGTATTCACAGTGCAGAGTCAGACTCAGTCAGGAAATACAAGTGGAAGAAATGGTAATATCAATATTCATAATGAGAATCTGGGCTATAGGCTTATCGTAAAATCTGGGACTATCAAATTCATTTCCACCTAGATAGCATTATGAGATTATCAGCCAAACCCATCAACAAAGAGTAAGAAGTCTGTAAATAAGATTATTTGGAACTCTTGACCTATCCAAAGCAACTCAATAAATCTGAACTTCAAATATAATCGCTTATGGATCTCAACCCTGTTTCTTCAGAGAGGCCGATGTTCACTGGAGCTGCGCATAGTTGTATATATGCTCCTGAATCAAGGGCTGTGTCTCACTGCTAACAGGCCTAACTATAACCTCTTCTCCGACTATCAATTTCAGACATAAATGTGCTAATATTTTTTACAGATGCTGCATCCTCTATATGTTACCTAAATGATTACTTTGCTGTCTGAAGTACAATGGTTTGTTTCCTTTAAACGTAATATCTTCCAGTTACAAGTTAGAGTTTCGTTTACATGTAGCGCTATAGTTGTTATGGTTTATATAAATTCAGTACCATACACTGATGTGACAATGACAATTAGTATGGCAATTCAAAATCAACAAACTGGGATCTTCAGTTTCTAGTTTTCATACAGGTTCTGATCTTGGGCTGGTGGAGGTGGCACCACTTTCTAATCTAGAACAATTTTGTGCTCAGGCTTCCATGGATGAAATAAGTTTTAGCTATGCCACTTCCATCTCTAGCTAAGCTCCACCCACGATTTGCTTTTGTTGTGATCGATCAATCCCTATACTCCCCGAATCTCAATTTGCAGAAAACTACACAGGTAAGCTGTTGAATATTCAACAAAAAATGTATTATTTACTAAAGAGATGTGTAGAATGTGTACGACTTGACGAACTATTAATCATTTATGACAGACTTAATCACCTCATTCATAAGGTAATTGATTATGACTTCAGCATACATGTGACGTAGTTGATTATGGCGTCATATAATTAACTGAGGGACGGAATCATCTATTGGTAGAAGATGATATTATGTTGCTCCTTCTGTAATGAATTCGGTACATTGGATAATCTGGTTGCATTGCTGAAGGAATGATAGGATCCATGGATATTACGTTTTTGAGGGTCCAGACTCCAGAGACCCTAAACCGATAGTCAACATATCTGGAACCGGCAAATCCATAAGGATGACTGGAACCATTAAAACATGTTAATAGAAGCAACATGCCAGGCTCCAGATTCTAGCTGCATTAAATTATTCAAACGTCCGAGCAACTATAATGATATCCAAAGACTACACTTCTGCATGGTGCTGCTTGAACAATAGCTTATCTCTATTATTCTCCAGTACCGCAATAATTCTTGGAGGCAAAGGTCGACCCGCAAATTCGCCTAGCCGAATCCTACCAGAAGGATCCTAAACTAGACTAATAAAGATACACTAACTCCTTGATCCAGATGCCATCATGATCCTATTAAATATAGAGTAAATAACGCTGTTAACTCGATGCTAACTAGATCCTAAAGATCCAGAAATGGCGATTTTAGAGGCCCATGTACTAACTGGAGATATGGATCTTAGCTATGCCCAGCCCATCTCTAGCTAAGCTCCACCCTTGCTTTGCCTGTGTTGGAATTAATCGATCCTTGCACTCTCTAAATCTCAACTTTCCGAAAACTATACAGGTAAGCTGTTGAACATCTTGAAATAATTTGACTGGTTGCTGCCTATCAGCAACAGCGCCCAGTCAAATTAGTTTCAAAGTGTTCAACAGAATGTTTATTAAATAGTAAAGACATATACTTCGTACAACTTGTTGAACTATTAAGCATTTGTGTCAGACTAAATTGTGTTATTCATGACATAATTGATTTTGACGTTAACCTATGTGACGTATTGGTCATGACGTCATATGATTGACTGATAAACTGGATTCATCCATTGCCTCATCAATTATGTCTCCAAATATGAAAACTGGGGATACTCTAAAACACAAGTGCAGAAAGACAGAAACCTGTTAATGATACCAATGTGCCAGGCTCAGGACTCTACACTAACTGTAAGCTGTCTTCCATAACCTGATATGCCAAAAATGTGGCATTGTCAACTGTTTTATATGTGACCTAATGATGAAAATGATAAGAGCCATTATAACAAGGCAAACCAGTCTCTCAGGTGTGTGCCGTTTTCATCTCTGACCAGCTTTTGTATATTCTGGTACCATTTTATTTTTATTCTCCTGGAATTCCAATCTACAACAGAGACACATCTTTCCAGTCATCCAGCAACATAACTCAACTTATGGCATAGACCTACAATGCATTCAGACACAATCAAAATTCTGTTATTTCCTGTGTAAACTCTGAAAGTCTGGCAATTTGTAGTCATGACTGGAGTCTGGAGATGAGCTCAGTTACCTAGTGATGACGGAAGTCAGATCCATTCAAATCAAGCTTCTTAATCGGTTGCCTGATGATTTTTTGCAAGCAACATATTCTAAGGGTTGTATCTCTGGACCTGCTGAATATTTATACCACCAACAACATTCAGTCAAATAGTTTTCAATATATTCAACAACTCAAAGAGTATTTGATCATAGAAAGTATTGTCTTATGGCTTGTAGCAGCGAGACAGTTAGATCTCCTGGGTCAGTGGTATCAGAAATGTCAGGATCAACAATCGTCCAACTGCAACAAGTTCACTGGTTGTTTTAGCTAAATCTGCATTCCCACATTTGCAAGTAACCAGATCCTTACGGACCCTAGCTACTCTATGCCCCCTGTTTACACCATTGTACCGGTATGGTGAACTACAGTACCTGGATGGAAGCCAGCAGCAGCAGCAGCAGCAGCAGCAGCAATTGCCTCATGTAATACCCATATAAAGGGCCCACAACTAATTGGCTTAATCTGGCAATGACTACGATTGCATAACATTTCCCTGCCTGTGCCTTGCTTCTGAGTAATGTTATTTTAATCAAGTTCTGGGTAATTTTCAATCATAGCTAATATAAGCGAGCAAGTTTCTGCATGTCAGATTTGTCATGAATAAATGTAACCTCATAAACATGAGCGTGTTCACTGTCTTCGAACTGGTCCAAGAATAATGAAGCGAACATTGCCACTTATGTGTACGTTTAGTGTAATAAGTAAGTTAAATGATACTATTAGCCTCCTGACCTAGTCAGAAAAATAATTGATTCTGAAATCCGGCTATGATAGTACTGGAGTGACTCAGTAGCCTTCTCAGGAAAAATACCACTACCTATCTCTGTCCACAAGAAAATTCCACTGTTAATGGTGTCTTTTGATAGTGAAAGTACATAGAATGTTAACAAAATCCGTTTGACCATGAATAAATATAACTGTAGAACTCTGAAAGGGGTCACTGTCCGGAAACTGGGTCACTAAGAAAAGGTCTCTGGCACGGATGTGACTTGGCCAATAATCCCTTTGGTTGAATAGTATTGCCATGTAAATTTCGTCATTTGAAATCATGGGAAATAGAGGCACCCATTAACCCCACTGATTTCTGTATCACGCTTTCAGAAAATTCCACTGTCTGTTGTCCAGAACAAGGAAAATACACTGTCACTGTTGTTTTTCATTTATCCATCTATGGGGAAGAACAGCAAAACCAGTTTGGACCATGTCTGTGCTTCCATAAATAAATGCCACCTTTGAACCTTAAAAAGAGCCTACTGTCCAGAAACGAGGTCAGTCAGAAATCACTGTCCTGGTAGTTTCTGAAACACTAGATAACAGAAGCATATTATATATGTAAATTTAGCTTCATCAGGATTAGCATGAATAAGTGACATCTGGTGACTATTTTGATGACCCTTCAGATCAACGGGTTCAGGCTGAGCCCTGCCACAGTGCCAAATTGCTACTTTTGAAAAGGCTTCATGCCAATGGATGCCATGGTCCATGCATACCTTTCACCATATTTTCCATTGATAAAATTAGCTAGTGTCTCGTTTACAACAGCTTAGTAGAAGGGCCGCATATTTAGTGCACTTGTGATTGGCTGAGAGCTGGTCACATGACCTGTAACGTCATCTCATTTGCACTTTAGGCCACGCCCCATTACCATATCTCGGCATGGATTTTTTCCCACCAAGGTTAAATTGACTAATCACAATTCAGGAAAAATAGGAAAATGGAGGGAGTGTGACATAATATGCAAATGAGATGACGTCCCAGGTCACAATACCAGCTCTCGACCAATAAAAGAAGTATACCTATATCACCTCCACTGTTCAGTATGTAGATCTATTGATGTGTGCTGTTGATTTACAGGTGTAATGTCAGATGATTCATAGGTGTAGTGAGGCATGAAATGCATGTCAGTGTAAGTGGTGGTTATGTAAAACTATTGAGTTCAGTATGTAGGTCTATTGTTACAGAATGAAGATCGCACCTAAGCACTAAAAGTGATAACATTTAATCTTTATGTAGTTCAGCAATTCTTCAGTACATAGATCTATTGTTCCTGGCTGAAGAGACACTGGGCAGGTCAATCTGATACGGCAGTAGCTGGGTCGGGAAGACAGGTGTTGCTGTATGTGTATGACCTATAATGTGTTCGGAATGTTTGTTCCTGGCTGAAGTGGCAATGGGCAGGTCAATCCAAACACAGGGTGTAGGCATTGTGGATGACCGGTGGTGTGGAATGCCTACAAGTCATAACATGTTCGGACATGTTCGTTCCTAGCTGAAGAGCCAATGGTAACGTGGATGTAAGCACAAGGCGTGGCAATCAGGAAGATGGGTGATGTGGAATGCCTGAAACTGTGCCTATAATTCTGAAGCCTCGCAGCTGTCTTTTGCTACCACACAATAAATCAAATGGTGCTATTACTGGATGTTCTGAGACTATGGGTCATAATAAATCTATTATAATATCTCTTTGCATGCACGCTCGCGCTCGTGCATGTATTGGTGCTGGTGATGGTGGTAGGGCTGTTTTTCGCCACAGCTGTTGTTGCTGGTTCTATCTTCATATTCTAAGTATGAATATGTTCATACTCGTGGGAGCATGCAATTTCAGGCCAGTAACATGTTCGAATACGTTATAACTCATCCACATTCCAAAAAACCTGTCTTCCTTACCTCCACACCCTCTCTGTTTCGATCGATGTTACCATTGTCTCTTCAGTCATCAACACACATGTCAGAACAGGTTATAATTCATACACATTCCACACCACCCATCCTCCCCAATCTCAACACCATCTGTTTGAATTAACCTGCCATTTTGTCTCCTCAGCCAGGAACTATACAACTATGTAATGAAGAATTGTTTAGGTAAATACACATTGAATGCTAAAGCTTTTAGCACTTATGTGCGATCTTCATTCAGTAAGAATAGGCCTATATAATGAACTTATCTCTTCCCATTTTCTCTTCATTCATGAATAATAAATCCAAACACCAAGCCTCACCCTAACCCACCCCAACCCCACCCCCTCTTGTTGTTTCTCCATCTGGGGAACAATAGATCTATACACCTGTGCAAAAGTTAAGCACCAGCAAAAACAATAGAACGTAGAAACATGATGGTACAACTAGGCTGCCATACTTTTTGTCCCCGCGTTAGCTGATATAATTCCAAGTACGAAATGCACATGCATGCATGACTTCACGCCGCTTGATGTCCGTGCGTGGCGGGAAACAGCACACGTGTTCAGTTATGTAAAAGTCCAGTTTGAGGTGTAGAACATTACATACAGATTTAGGCGACAAGATTAGGAATTTTGTGTTCATGACCGTGGTTTATTTGTACAGAGAGAATTAGCTCTTGATTGTGAACCGCTATGGCAAGACGAAGGTTAAGTGATCGTGTGAAATGGCAAATCATAGGCATGCATACCACTGGTATGTCATGCAGAGAGATTGGCAGACAGCTGAACATTAACCATACTGTAATCAGTCGTTTGATTGCAAAACATGGGCAAACTAACGAGGTGAAGGACAGGCCTAGATCTGGAAGACCGAAGAAGACTACTGCCCATGATGATCGAGCCCTAGTACGCCTTGTTAGGAGATCTCCATTCACCAACAGCAGAGTGCTCAGCCAGCAATGGGAAACGCGCAATAGAGTGTCAATGTCTACCATCAAAAGGAGACTGTATGCTGCTGGCGTGAAAGCTAGGAGACCTGTCAGACGTCCTCTCCTCACTGCACACCACAAAGAGGAGCGTCTGAGGTGGTGCACCGAAAGAAGACACTGGAACATGAGATCCTGGAGACGGGTACACTGGTCCCATGAAAGTCGGTTCCTGCTTCATGCCACAGATGGTCGAACTCGTGTATGGAGGTCCAGACGCACGGCGTACGACCAACATAACATCATGGAAGAAGTTCCATTTGGTGGAGGTTCCGTTATGATATGGGGGTGCATCTCATTTGATTGTAAGCTGGATCTGTTGACTGTACCTGGAACACTAAATGGACAAAGATATCAAGATTCCATACTGGATAGAGTTGTGGTCCCTCATTTTGTAAATCATGCACCTGGAACCCACCCTATATTCATGGATGACAACGCCCGACCACATCGTGCTAGAGCTGTGCATGAATACCTCCGCCAGAATGTCATTGAAACCCTACCATGGCCAGCAAGGAGCCCTGACATGAACCCTATTGAGCATATCTGGGACATTCTGGGAAACATGGTGAGAAGGAGGGATCCTCCTGTGCAGAACCTACAGGAATTAACAGACGCACTCTATCTTGAATGTCAACGAATACCACAATGGCGTATCAGTCGGTTGGTGACCAGCATGAGACGTCGTGTCCAGGCCGTCATCCAGGCACAAGGTGGATATACCCGGTATTAATAATGACAGTCTCAAACTCGTGCACAGATGTTAAACTTCGTTTTCAGACACCATTAATGACAATCTAGCCACGTGTGTCA